>JAYESA010000008.1:93603913-94068913 GCA_036927795.1 Iris macrosiphon
GGATATTGTACTTGCTCTCTTTGATTCTTGTTTCTTTTGTTGATATCTTATCATGCTTTTACTCTTCTCCTAGTTATTGTGATTGAGTTTATGTATATATTATAATTTTTTCCTCCTTTTGGAGAGGTTATCTTGACAGGTTATTGTGAGATATAGATAGTTGTGACCTAGATAATGTTCTATCGCTGATTCTACGGCGTAGGCTGGACGTACCCACGACTCATGCCCAATTTTTCTAGTGCGGGTCGTGACAACATTTTTGGTGGTGGCCCCATACAGGTCTAGTTTCTAGGTCTACCTGTGATAGGATATAGGATATAGGCTGAGAGAGAGTGTGCTCAATCACAACTAGGACCCTTCCTGATCTTTTGCTATATTTAATTTTTCTGAAATTATTTTCTTTTGAAATATTACTGTCCTTCCTTGATGATATCGTATCTTGCACCGTATTGACTTCTTTTGATCTGTGTTCAGGATGCCTCCAAAGACACTGTTTCACAGCACCGTTCCAGCAGCTGCCACCGAGAGGTCTGCTACCTCTCGTCCTGCTCGACTTCAGGCAGCTGCTACCGCTCTACTCACCACTCCTGCGGTTGAGGGAGCATCTGCTTCTCTCGGATATTCTCCTCCACCTGTCGATCCGAGAGCTATCCCTGTTGTTCCGGTGGT
This sequence comes from Iris macrosiphon, assembly GCA_036927795.1. Lineage (NCBI taxonomy): Eukaryota > Viridiplantae > Streptophyta > Magnoliopsida > Asparagales > Iridaceae > Iris > Iris macrosiphon. The sequence continues at coordinate 93,604,583 of JAYESA010000008.1, forward strand.
ACCTCCTCCACCACCTCCTACACCGGTAGACGCTGTCTAGTTGTTCGCATTCTTCAGGAAGATGATGGATGCACAGCACCAACAGGTAGACGTGATGAGGTTGGGCATTGTGAATGCCCACCAGGTGGCCATGACGGCAGTAGACAGAGTGGCTCAGATCCAGCCACAGGTAGAGCAGGAACAACATCCTAGGCCGGGCAACATCATTGACTTCCAGAGGATGCGACCCAAGGAGTTCCAGGGTATAGAGGGGATCCTGTACGCGGATGACTAGATCGAGCATATAGAGGGGATATTTAGGCTGGCACTGATCCCAGACAGCATACAGATAGAGGCAGCGGGCAACCAAATATTCGATCTTGCCCTTACTTGGTACCGTACTGACATGAGGATAGCGGTACCGGGACTTACTTGGGAGGCTTTCAAGAAGCTTTTCAAGGAGAAGTTCTTTCCGGATGTGGCTCTCAGTGCCTTGGAGAGCCAGTTTGAGGCACTCGTCAAGGGGAGCATACTGGTGGACGAGTATGCAGCAGAGTTCTGCCGTCTGGGAAGATTTGTAGAGGGCTTGAGGGAGGCAGCGAAGGCGCGGAAGTTCCGCAAGGGTTTGGTCATGGCGGTCAAGTCCTTGACTAGGAGTGACCGCGAGGTGACCTTCAAGCAGATTGTGAGTGATGCTCAGAGGGCTGAGGACGACTTGGAGCTGAAGTCCAAGAGGAGTAGAGATGCTTTCGGAGCAAGCAGCAGTGCGGGCCCAGCCAAGAGGCCCCATTTCTCGCAGACGAGGCCGTTCCAGCAGACTCAGCAGCACCAGGGTCAGGGTCGTGTGCCTTTCCAGCAGGCGCCCCAGTAGTAGAGGCAGGGACAGCAGCAGGGTCCGAGGCAACCCATCACTTTCCCTTTCTGTAGGAAGCCGGGGCACGGATGGGACATTTGCAGGAAGAGGCTGGGCAGATTCTTGTTATATGGTGCGGCAGATCACCAGTTGAGGGATTTTCCTTCAGCACTCGCTCGTACAACTCAGGTCGGAGGAGCCGCTCAGAGGGGACCAACCAGAGCACCTGCAGTACAGCAGAGAGGATAGCCTTTGCAGACTCAGCAGCTGAGGTTTGCCCAACACCAGCAGCAACACCGAGGAGGACATCAAAGGTGAGCTTTTATCCTAACCGTAGAGGAGGTCAAGCCCGTTGGTGATGTGATCTCAGGTTCTGTTCTTCTTGATTCTATTGCAGCACTTGCTTTATTTGATTCTGGTGCTTCCCATAGCTTTGTGTCTGTATCTTTTTCTGTTAGACACTATCTTGTTGCTGAACCTTTAGCTAGACTCTGCAAGATCACGACCGGGGGTGGCATCATCCTAGTCAGTGATGTCTGCAGAGACCGAAGAGTTACCTTGGGAGGCCGGGAGTTGAGTGTGTGCCTACTCGTAATGCCACTTCTGAGCTATGACATTGTACTCGGGATGGATTGGTTGAGTGTGCAACGTGCTAGTATAGATTATCGTGGAGGCAGAGTGTTGTTTAGTCCGCCGGGAGAGCCAGAGTTTGAGTTTGCCAGAGGAGCAGCGGAGCAGAGTGAGGGAGTCTTCTGCGGAACCCTGGTGGTAGAGCAGAGGTTGCCACATCCATTGATAGCGGAGTTCATGGATGTCTTTTCGGAGGAGTTGTCAGGGTTACCTCCGGACAGAGATGTGGAGTTCTCTATAGACTTGGTGTCAGGCGCAGAGTCGATATCCCAGTACGTCTATAGAGTCAGCAACAGTGAGCTGGTAGAGTTGAAGAAGCAGGTAGATGAGCTTCAGGATAGGGGATTTATCAGATATAGTTCTTCTCCGTGGGGTGCTCCGGTACTTTTTATGTCGAAGAAGGATGGGTCGATACGGATGTGTATCGACTACAGGGCTCTGAACTCACAATCAAGAACAAGTATCCGCTGTCGCGTATTGATGATCTCTTTGACCAGTTGAGCAGAGCGAGGGTGTTTTTCAGGATTGATCTGAGGACAAGCTACCACCAGGTGAAGGTCAGGAGGAAGGATATTCCGAAGACGGCTTTTCGGACCAGGTATGGACAGTATGAGTTCATGGTGATGCCGTTTGGGTTGACTAATGCCCCGACAGTGTTCATGAATCTGATGAACAAGGTATTCCATCAGCATCTGGACAGGTTTGTAGTGGTGTTTATAGATGACATCTTGGTGTATTCGAATACCCTAGAGGAGTATGAGGAGCATCTGAGGATAGTGCTAGAGGCTCTCAGAAAGGAGAAGCTTTATGGAAAGCTTTCGAAGTGCGAGTTCTTCCTTGAGAAGGTTGAGTTCCTTGGTCATGTGGTGACAGGAGAGGGGATCTTGGTGGATCAGAGGAAGATCATGGCAGTTGAGGCATGGAGTGCTCCGAGTTCAGTAGCAGAGGTCAGGAGTTTCCTGGGCTGGCAGGTTACTATAGGAGATTTGTTCAGGATTTTTCCCGAATTGCAGAGCCGTTGTCTAGGCTGACCCGGAAGGACGTGGAGTTTGTTTGGTCAGAGGAGTGCCAGGTCACCTTTGATGAGCTGAAGAGGAGGTTGACGACAGATCCACTGTTGACGTTGCCATCGGGGTCTGGAGGATTCACTATCTATAGTGATGCATCGGAGAAGGGACTGGGTTGTGTGTTACAGCAGAATGGAAGGATGATTGCCTATGCTTCCAAATAATTACGTCCTCATGAGAAGAACTATCTTACCCACGATTTGGAGTTGGCAGCGGTTATCTTTGCTTTAAAGTTATGGAAATACTATTTATACCGAGAGCGTGTGGAGATCTTCACTGACAACAAGAGCTTAAAGTATGTGTTTACCCAAAAAAAAACTGAACATGAGGCAAAGGATATGGTTGGAGTTAATGAAAGACTTCGACATATTATTTCAGTACTATCTAGGGAAGGCGAACGTAGTTGCGGATGCACTGAGCAGGTATCCGGTAGCTATGTGCCTGATTATAGATCGTTATCTTCTGGTTAGATCTAGAGAGCTTGGGCATTGAAGTGATAGTGCCTGGAGTTGAGATGCAGATGTGGAGACTGCAGATTCAGTCAGAGTTGATAGACCTGACCAGGGCTACACAGTTTGAGGATGGGTCCCTGAGGAGCATCAGGGCGCAGGTTCAGATTGGAGTATCAGATGACTTCACCATTGCTGATGATGTTTCATTGCGGCACGGTACCAGGTTGTGTGTACCGAGTGGGTCGTTGCGCGAGAAGGTTCTTCAGGAGGCTCATCGATCCCAGTACTCTATGCATCCAGGTGCCAACAAGATGTATAGAGATCCGAGAGAGCATATATGGTGATACGGGATGAAGCGGGGGGTAGCACGCTTCGTATCCCGATATTTAGTGTGCTAGCAGGTGAAGTCGGAGTGGTAGAGGCCAGGAGGGTTGCTGTAAACCCCCAGATTTTGCAAGAATTATTAAAATTGGATTTTTCGCAATTTTCTGGAAATTTCTGGGAATTTTCTGTAATTAAATTCAGGGTTTTTAATTATTAAATGATTTTTTATTTGTTAATAAATAATATTAAAATATCATGAAAATAACATTTTTGGGTGTAAAATGAAAATCTGGACTTAGGATAATTTTTCTGGATTTTTTTGGGCCTCAGAACTATTTTTAAATACCTAAAAACTAATTTAAGTTAATTATTTAATTTACTGTTTTTATTATTATTATTATTATATTTATTTTATTTTTTTATTTCTTTTTTTCTTTCTTCTGGGCCGGCCCGGCCCAGTGGGCCGAAGCCAGCCCAGCCCAGCCGCCCGCCTTAACGGGTCGGGTCGGGCGCACCCGAACCCGACCCGCCGCAAACCGTACCCGCTCCTCTCTCCCTCACCTCGACCCAGCTCTCGTGCCCGCGTCTGACGCCGCACCGCCCGCAGCACCGGCCGGCCACCTCGCCCCCACGTCGCCCGCACCCCTCGGCCGACCCCGTCTTCAGCGCCACCTTCCCCGGCCCTCGACGTCTCTCTCTTCCCCTATTTAAATCCCCCACTCACTCCTCCTCCTCCTCCCCGATCTCCACCGCTCGCCGCCGCCGTGCCCCCAGCCGCGCCGCCACCGCCATGCCGTGCAGCGCCGCTCCCCGAGCACCGGACGCCGCCCAACCTCCTCCCTCCTCTCCTCTCCTTCCCGTCGAGCACCGGTGCCGCAGCAAGCAGCAGCGGCCGGCAACGCTCCGGCCACCCCGCGCCGGCAGCGCCGTGCCGCGCTGCCCCCGGCCGGCCTCCCCCAGCCGCCGTCTCGCCTGAGCTCAGCCCATCTCCGGCCAGGAGTCGAAACCCTAACCCTAGCCCTAATTCCCTGTGTCCAAACACGTGTCGGACACGATCGACCCTGATTTTCGGGTCCCCTTCAGGTGCGTATAACTTTTGCCTCGTAGCTCCGTTTTCAATTCCGTAAATTGCGTTGTGAAGCCTGTATAACCCTCTCGGTGTCCGGATAAACTGTTCGGGGTATCGCGTCCTGTGGCGATCGCACACCGCGATCCAAAAACGGGAAAAAACCAGACCCTGTTTTACCCCGGAACTGAGTGCGCCCCGCCAAACGGGACGACTTGGTCATGTGCGATCTTCACAAATACGTGCGCGTCGTCGATACGGACGTATGAGATTTCGTGGAAGCTGATTCGGGTGTGCGTGCACACCGGAATCAACGCGTATCCGCGGACATTGCCCCGTATCCGCCTTTTCTGCAATTCACCCTAACTTCGTGCACACTCGTCAGATCGAGACGAAACTTGTGCCATCGGACTCGTAGCGATACGCTGGTCCAGTGGGTCAAGTTTGGTTCGATTCTGAGAACGTTGACGAAATCGCGTGTCGTGGGCCCCACAGGCCCCGCTCGACGGGCGATTTTGTGTTCGGCTCATCGGAATCCAAATCTGGAAGTTCTGTTGGGTTCGTATCAGCGTTCCTGACCTGTTGACACTAAGTTTGGTGAATTTGGAGACCTTTGACCCGGACACGTTTTTCGGTGCAAAGCGGGCCCACCGGCGGACCCCATTTTGACCCGAAACTGCCGTTTTTGTCCTTGTCTCCAAATTGGACCCAAGGACAGGCATTTCTAGCTATTTGATATCTTCTGAGCGTGATGATAATGTCTATTTCAGCTTTTGGACTCATCTCTAGAAATTTCTTCGAGGACAATTAATTGGATCCAAACATCAGGCAAGTACCTGCACTTCAAGTTTATTCTTTATATTGTGATAATTAATTCCATGCTCTACTAGTATCATTGGATGTTTACACGTAGTGTTAGAATCTGGATTTCATGTCTTGAATATTGGATTTCATGTCTTGCTTTTCGTGTCGGGTGAGAGAATACTAAAAGGCATGTAGTTTACCCTGCCCCTTGCCGCTGTTGGTACAAGACTGTCCATCAGCCGGATCTCGATTATTCCTGTTTAATAGCCGTCTATGATGGCCGGTTTAACCTTATAAACCCCCACATGCCAACTAGATATTCTAAATACACAAGTTCACACACATAGTTTCTTGTCTTGTTGCAGTTCCTGTTGTCTTGTTGCAGTTTCATTTACTTGTCTCATTTATTCCGGTTTTACTCATATCCCTGTTTATAGCTTTTTAACTCTTAGTTATTGTTGCTTCTTTTGCATATTCTCAACATGATACTTAGTCAGTTCTTTTCTTTCTTGTCATAAATATTTAGTTTAAATCTTGTTGTGCATTGTGTACTTTGCTCCTTTCCTGACTGGATCCGTTGATTTAGGCGTTGATGAGGACTATGCCCCCACCTATTATGGCCCCTATGAGGGAACATATGACATTTATGAGGAGCCAGTTCCCACCCAGGAGACTACTTCTGCAGAGTAGTTGGCAGTAGCTACTTTTATTTGCTCTTTTATCTTAGTAATCGGGTTTGTCCCCGATTTCATTCTAGATTCTGTATTAAACATTTGAGCTGTTGTCACATTTATTTCATTGAAATCTCAGCATTCTTTTTCTGTTATTATCTTTGCCTATTTCATTAATTATGAATGAGCTAGATGTTCAACTGTGGATATGACCTAGACAGCGTACTATCGCCGACTCTGCGGCGTAGGCTGGACGTACCCACGTACTCGTGCCCGAATTTTCCGGATGCGGGTCGTGACACGTTTTTGTGGTAGCCCATACAAGTCAACGACTAAATTGTTTGGTTTCAACTTAGGGACCGAACAGGCCTGCAATAAGATTGAGGATTTTAGGAAAAGCTCATCTACCTGATTGAATCATTCTTGATATTCATATTGCCTTTGAATCATTTTATTGACTTACATCCTGCCTTGATTCCTGTGCGCCTCTTATTGTTTATTTTGGATGCAGGAAAATGGACCCCCCAGCCAGCAACGAGGCTCATGCAGAAAAACCACAAGGCGTTATGAGTACCCACGAAGACGATGTGACACCAGTTAGTGAAGGTAAATCATCATCGTGCAGTCAAGCAAGTCAGCCTGCCTCGAGAATCCATCAAGATGACGTTCCACCCTCGACGCAGTCTACTCCACCGATACCTTCCTTTCCACTAGGACAGCCTATGGACGAACAACAAATGTTCCGAATGTTCTACGTGATGATGCAAGCCTATCAGAAGGTTCAACAAGAAGCTCAGCAAAACCAAGCGGAGAACTTCATCGACAGAATTAGCTCGGAGTCACGGAAGCCAAGCAGTTCAAATGCAATTACCTTCGACGAAGACGTTCTTACTGCAGCACGACCTGTGGAGTGCACCACAAGGATCGAGTCCAGCCAGAAGCGGCCGTATACGTTAGCACCAGACCAAGCACAACAGGAAAGAGCTGCAAAGCGACCACAGATGAATCCAACTCAAAGACAGAACCAGCAAGCTCCCACTTGTGGCTTTTGTAGAAAATAAGGTCACATTTGGCGAAATTATAGAAAGAGGCTAGGTGCCTGTCTATATTGTGGATCAGCAGCACATCAAGTGAAGGACTGTCCTGCTGCTCAAGGACGCACAGCTGCACAAAAAGTTCCAGTTCAGGCCAGGCCCCAGCAGCGCAGCAGGGAGCACCACCTCAAGAACACGGACAAGCTTACGCGATGACCGTAGAACGCGCAGACTCATGGAGTAGCCAATGCGCGTAAGTGATTTGTAGATACCGTTCCTAGTATTGTTTAGCTCTTGCCTATTGGTTCGTGACCTCAGCCCCAACCTAGTAATTTTGAACTTGCTAAATAACCTGGTATGCTTTTATATCTGATAACTGTAGAGTTTGTAGAAACTTTGTTATTGTGCTTATTGTAGGTTGTTTTGTGAACTTAAATAATTTGTACCTCCTTTTATCATCATCTAGCGCACTTAAATTTTGATGTACTTAACTTATGCTGCTATTTTATAGCCTAGTTTTGCAAGCTTACTCTTTATCGAGCTTGTTCATGACAAGTGTATTATTGGGGAGGCCCACAATGATATATTTCAGAATCAGTGTATTACGGTCTGATCAACCATAGTGCGCTTGATTCGCCCTTCGAAATAATACCTTACGTGGATTGAGATGTATAGTTGACTAATTGCCCTCTAGATATGTCCGAGCATATCGTATCGATTACATAACTGTATTAATACGAGCATGTGAATAGGAATTACCGAGATAGGATTCAATCCACAATCGCTTGACAATTCCCACCTTAATACTTTAAAACGCCTTGACCCCGATATTTCTTTTTTTATCACCCCACCCTTGAACTCTTTATTATTGATCTTCGTCTTCCCTTATTTCGGAAAGACGAAATCTCGTGCCTGGTATAAGTTAATACATAGATAGTACTGGATATGCCACATAGGCCGATCACATACTTGAGGATTAACTTTCGTAATTGAGGACATATCATGATCGGCGTTGAAGTTCGAGGATTGAATGACATAGGTAAACATATTAAGGAATATTTTTCTTAAGGTATATAGTCTTTTGTGATGAATGGGTAAACTCTAAGTTGGGTAGCAATGCATTTGTCAACTCGAGAGGAATGTCCTTTGGATCGTGACCGAGTAAGGTCAGGTTGGAAGAAGCAAGCCATTATAATTTTGAAAATTTAGAGGAGTGACTAAAATGATTAATGAATTGATATCGAGGACCCAATGAGTTGTATCTTGGATACATGATTTAAATCTTGAATAATGAAAGTAAAATCGCCAATTTGAATTTAGGGGAAATATGATTCAGACTTGAACATTGATGGACTACACTTAATTATTTTTCAATTTGATGATTTGATCTAAGAATTAAAATTTGAAGGTTGGACTACCTAGTTAGAATATTGAGGATGTGAATGGAATTTAAAAGCTTGGAGCATACAAATGGGAATACTGTTGGACTCGAATCACTTCTAGAGGAATTATGATAGTTAGAATAGTAAGGCAAGGTCATAAGCATGTGCAATCCTTGAAGATGTTATAAGGACTTACTAAAAAATCTGCCTGTGGGAAATTTAAGGAAGTAAGAAGTAATAACTCTAGGTTGAATCTTGATTGGAACAATAGACATCTTAACCATGAAATGATTGCAGTGGATATGATAGGGATTCTAATTATCGCAAGAAAATTACGATTGATGTACATGAAGGATTAATAGAGTATGGCTTAATTTTAAATTTCGAGGACGAAATTTTTATAAGTTGGATAGATTATAAATCCCCAGATTTTGCAAGAATTATTAAAATTGGATTTTTCGCAATTTTCTGGAATTTTCTGGGAATTTTCTGTAATTAAATTCAGGGTTTTTAATTATTAAATGATTTTTTATTTGTTAATAAATAATATTAAAATATCATGGAAATAATATTTTTGGGTGTAAAATAAAAATCTGGACTTAGGGTAATTTTTCTGGATTTTTCTGGGCCTCAGAACTATTTTTAAATACCTAAAAACTAATTTAAGTTAATTATTTAATTTACTGTTTTTTTTATTATATTTATTTTATTTTTTTATTTCTTTTTTTCTTTTCTTCTGGGCCGGCCCGACCCAGTGGGCCGAAGCCAGCCCAGCCCAGCCGCCCGCCTTAACGGGTCGGGTCGGGCGCACCCGAACCCGACCCGCCGCAAACCGTACCCGCTCCTCTCTCCCTCACCCCGACCCAGCTCTCGTGCCCGCGTCCGGCGCTGCACCGCCCGCCGCACCGGCCGGCCACCTCGCCCCCACGTCGCCCGCACCCCTCGGCCGACCCCGTCTTCAGCGCCGCCTTCTCCGGCCCTCGACGTCTCTCTCTTCCCCTATTTAAATCCCCCACTCACTCCTCCTCCTCCTCCCCGATCTCCACCGCTCGCCGCCGCCGTGCCCCCAGCTGCGCCGCCACCGCCACCGCCACGCCGTGCAGCGCCGCTCCCCGAGCACCGGACGCCGCCCAACCTCCTCCCTCCTCTCCTCTCCTTCCCGTCGAGCACCGGTGCCGCAGCAAGCAGCAGCGGCCGGCTACGCTCCGGCCACCCCGCGCCTCCCCGCGCCGGCAGCGCCGCGCCGCGCCGCGCTGCCCCCGGCTGGCCTCCCCCAGCCGCCGTCTCGCCTGAGCTCAGTCCATCTCCGGCCAGGAGTCAAAACCCTAACCCTAGCCCTAATTCCCTGTGTCCGGACACGTGTCGGACACGTGTTGGACACGATCGACCCTGATTTTCGGGTCCCCTTCAGGTGCGTGTAACTTTTGCCTCGTAGCTCCGTTTTCAATTTCGCAAATTACGTTGTGAAGCCTGTATGACCCTCTCGGTGTCCGGATAAACTGTTCGGGGCATTGCGTCCTGTGGCGATCGCACACCGCCATCCAAAAACGGGAAAAAACCAGACCCTGTTTCACCCCGGAACTGAGTGCGCTCCGCCAAACGGGACGACTTGGTCGCGTGCGGTCTTCACAGATACGTGCGCGTCGTCGATACGGATGTGTAAGATTTCGTGGAAGCTGATTCGGGTGTGCGTGCACACCGGAATCAACGCGTATCCGCGGACATCGCCCCGTATCTGCCTTTTCTGCAATTCACCCTAACTTCGTGCACACTCGTCAGATTGAGATAAAACTTGCGCCATCGGACTCGTAGCGATACGCTGGTCCTGTGGGTCAAGTTTGGTTCGATTCTGAGAACGTTGACGAAATTGCGTGTCGTGGGCCCCACAGGCCCCGCTCGACGAGCGATTTTGTGTTCGGCTCATCGGAATCCAAATCTGGAAGTTCCGTTGGGTTCGTATCAGCGTTCCTGACCTGTTGACACTAAGTTTAGTGAATTTGGAGACTTTGACCCGGACACATTTTTCGGTGCAAAGCGGGCCCACCGGCGGACCCCATTTTGACCCGAAACTGCCGTTTTTGCCCTTGTCTCCAAATTGGACCCAAGGACAGGCGTTTCTAGCTATTTGACATCTTCTGAGCGTGATAGTAATGTCTATTTTAGCTTTTGGACTCATCTCTAAAAATTTCTCCGAGGATAATTAATTGGATCCAAACATCAGGCAAGTACCTGCACTTCAAGTTTATTCTTTATATTGTGACAATTAATTCCATGCTCTACTAGTACCATTGGATGTTTACACATAGTGTTAGAATCTGGATTTCATGTCTTGAATATTGGATTTCATGTCTTGCTTTTCGTGTCGGGTGGGAGAATACTAAAAGGCATGTAGTTTACCCTGCCCCTTGCCGCTGTTGGTACAAGACTGTCCATCAGCCGGATCTCGATTATTCCTGTTTAATAGCCGTCTATGACGGCCGGTTTAACCTTATAAACCCCCACATGCCAACTAGGTATTCTAAATACACAAGTTCACACACATAGTTTTTTGTCTTGTTGCAGTTCCTGTTGTCTTGTTGCAGTTTCATTTACTTGTCTCATTTATTCCGGTTTTACTCATATCCCTGTTTATAGCTTTTTAACTCTTAGTTATTGTTGCTTCTTTTGCATATTCTCAACATGATACTTAGTCAGTTCTTTTCTTTCTTGTCATAAATATTTAGTTTAAATCTTGTTGTGCATTGTGTACTTTGCTCCTTTCCTGACTGGATCCGTTGATTTAGGCGTTGATGAGGACTATGCCCCCATCTATTATGGCCCCTATGAGGGAACAGATGACATTTATGAGGAGCCAGTTCCCACCCAGGAGACTACTTCTGCAGAGTAGTTGGCAGTAGCTACTTTTATTTGCTCTTTTATCTTAGTAATCGGGTTTGTCCCCGATTTTATTCTAGATTCTGTATTAAACATTTGAGCTGTTGTCACATTTATTTTATTAAAATCTCAGCATTCTTTTTCTGTTATTATCTTTGCCTATTTTATTAATTGTGAATGAGCTAGATGTTCAACTGTGGATATGACCTAGACAGCGTACTACCGCCGACTCTGCGGCGTAGGCTGGACGTACCCACGTACTCGTGCCCGAATTTTTCGGGTGCGGGTCATGACAGTTTCTCCAGCCGTTACCCATTCCGTAGTGGAAATGGGAGCATGTGACCATGGATTTTGTTTTTGGGCTTCCCCGTTCTCCAGGAGGGAAGGATGCGATTTGGGATATCGTAGACAGGTTGACCAAAATGGTCCACTTTCTACCATTCAAAGTGGGTACGTCTAAGGAGAGACTAGCAGAGATGTATGTGCGCCAGATAGTCAGACTGCATGGAGTTCCTATGAGCATAGTATCAAACCGGGACAGTCGCTTTACTTTGCATTTCTGGAAGAGTCTGCAGGCTAGCTTGGGCACCCAGCTCAAGTTTAGTACTGCATATCACCCGCAGACAGACGGTCAGTCAGAGAGGACCATTCAGACCCTCGAGGACATTTTTCGCACTTGTGTTCTGGATTTCAGAGGCTCTTGGGAAGATCACTTGCACTTGGTAGAGTTTGCTTACAACAACAGCTACCAAGCCAGTATCGAGATATCACCATTCGAGGCATTGTATGGACGGAGGTGTCGCACTCCGTTATCATGGGATAATGTAGGCGAGAGAGATTTGCTTGGCCCGGAGATGGTGGTGGATGCGACGGAGAAGGTCAAGCTCATTAGAGATAGACTTCGGGTGGCGCAGGACAGGCAGCGGCATTGGGCCGATAGCCACCGGAGACCTTTGGAGTTTGAGGTATAGCTTAGAATTTAGATTTTGTTCTTGTGTTTGCTTGTGATTGCTTATTTTAGATTAAGTGCTGAGACCTTATTTGTGCTAGGTTGGTGATCTGGTGTTCCCAAGGATTTCTCTAACACGGGGCACTATTCGCTTCGGTGGAGGCGAGAAGCTTAGCCCACGTTTTGTCGGACCCTTCAGCATTCTTGAGAGAGTCAGCGCTGTGGCGTATAGGCTAGATTTGCCGCCTACGCTAGAGGGAGTTCATGATGTGTTCCATGTGTCGCAGTTGAGATGGTACATGGCGGATCTCAGTCACTTATTGGATCACTCAGAGATTGTGGTAGGCCCTACTCTTAGCTATCCAGAGCAGCCGGTGGAGATTCTGGATCGACGGAAGAAGGTGTTGAGGAACCAGACTATTCCCTTGGTTCTCGTCATGTGGAGGCATCACTTTCCAAGTGAGTCGACCTGGGAGAGGGAGGATAAAATGCACGAGTGATACCCTTATCTTTTCGAGCCTTGAGGTATGCTTCTTTCTTTTCCTTCCATTCCTGTCCTAATTTCGTCTTTTAATTTCGAGGACGAAATTATTTTAAGGAGGGTAGGTTTATCACTACCTAATTCTAGAAAATAGGATTTTCTTTTTATTTTAATTTGGTAAATTATGTATTGATCATAAATATTTGTATTAATATTTAATTAGATGCATGTATTTATTTTTATTAGTTGTTTTAGGATTTTGGCTAGTCTGACCCATGTTAGGCCCTAGTGGACCCTTGTCAGACCCAACCAACACCTTTGTCAGACTCAACCTTTGGTGTAGAATAGTTATTTTATCTTTAATTATCTAGCTGGATTATTTTGGATTAGTTAGATTGGTTTAAGAAACCCTAAACCTAAAACCCTAGTTTGGAAGACTTAAGTTGAGGGTATTGTGGTCTTTGTGTTAGGCTCAAACCCTAACCCTATATTTTCCTACATGGCCGCCCCCCCTTCCTTTCCATTTCCTTCTTCTTTATTTTTCCACTCTCCATTCTCTTTCCTTACTTCCTTTACTTCTTCCATTTCCAAGTAAGTATCTTCACCTTACCTCTCTTCTTTCATTTACTTCTCTCATTAATACAAACCCTAATCTTCCATTCTTTCTAACCTAGGTGTGTAGAGCCTAGATTTGGTGTAAAAGCTTGGTTTGGAGGCTTAGAGGCTTGGTGTGGTAAATTCTAAAATTTTTGGAGACTTTGGCCTTGGAATTTCAACTCCCAAGAGGTAAACCCTAACTTTCCTCTTAGTGATTACTTTAATATAGTGTAATTAGTAGTTTAGAAACTTCCTAGACCTTAGGGCTACCCATGGGAGGAAGTTAGAACTTGTTTGGATAGGTTTGGAGACTTTGACATAGGGTTTTGTGTCAATTTTGGGTAAAATATGAGATTAGCCCATTTTGAGTGTTGTCCTAGGTTAGACGGACCTAGGTAGAGTGCTTGGATGTCTTGAGGGTAGGTTCGTGTCCCCGTTCGGGCACGCGAGGTCGTATCACGGAGTTTTGGGCATTTCGGGCGATTTGGGGGTTTTTCCTTCGACATGGGTTCCACACACATGTAAAATTTTGCCATAGACCTAGAATCGGAGAGTTAGCATTTTTGTGAGGTTCTAGACATTGATTAGAACTCGTGGATAAATTTTGGGTCAATTCCGAATAGGTTTGGCGTGCGTTTCGTGAGGTATCGCAAGCCGCACACCAAGTGTTCGTCGAAATGACCAAATGGCCATTTCAACTTGGTTTCTAGGTTTCGGGCTTGTGCGCGGGTTGGTTTAGCCTTGGGGAGTGTGTATTAGGGTTTTGAGTTTATATATATATATATACACACTACACACAAACATACACACAACCACACACCAATACACACTCACCCATATATATATATATATGGGTGAGTGTGTATTGGTGTATGGTTGTGTGTATGTTTGTGTAGTATATATATATATATATATATATATATATATATATATATATATATATATAGGTGTGGGTGTATCTATATATGTATATCAGATAGATATATATATAGGTATATATATGTATGTATGTGTGTGAGTATATATATATATATATATATATATATATATATATATATATATATATATATATAGGTGTGGGTGTATCTATATATGTATATGAGATAGATATATATATATAGGTATATATATGTATGTATGTGTGTGAGTATATATATATATATATATATATATATATATATATATATATATATATATATGTATGTGTGTGTGTGTGTGTGTGTGTGTGTAGTGTGTTGAGTGAGTGAGTAAGTGAGTGAGAAGGGAAGAGAGGATGAGAGAGTGACATGAGAAAGAGGGAGAGAGCAGCAGCAGCAGCAGTTGGCAGTAGCAGCATCAGCAGCAGTTGGCAGTAGCAGTAGCAGCAGCCGCAGCAGTTGGCAGTAGCAGTAGCAGTAGCAGTTGACAGTAGCAGCAGCAGCAGCAGTTGGCAGTAGTAGCAACAAACACCCCCCTTTTAGCTGCTAGCTATGAGATGAGAGAGAGAGAGATTATATATATATATATATATATATATATATATATATATATTTTGAGATAGATGGATAGGTATTTATATAGACGGGTAATAGATATATATATATATATATATATATATATATATATATATATAGGTGTAGTTAGATACATAGTTAGTGAGATGAGAAGGGTAAGGTTAGAGTATCTCAATACCTTGAGATACTCAAGGTATTGGGTATCGGGGCGAGGTAATGGATTTTTGCCCGTGTATGGGGTAAGTGATGCTTATATATATATATATATATATATATATATATATATATATATATATATATATATATATATATATATATACGTGTTATGATATATATCAGTGGGTTTAGATGGGGTATATAGCGTAGGTTGATATATCGGATACCGAGGGTATCCCGGTATCTCAAAGAGGCGAGTTTGAGGGTTTACTAGCTTAGTGAGCTAGTTTTGACCTAGAATTTTTGGGGCACCCTAGTTTGACCTAGAGTTGACCGTAATTGCCCCGGTTGACCGCCAAAGTCAACCTTTGACCTAATTTTGGCCTAGAGTTGACCTTTTGGACCATGGGTTGACTTTTGACCCAGATTTTACCGGTTTGATCCGTTTGACCTAGAACAACCTTAGAAGCTTGTTTTTAGTTATTTTATATCTGTTTAACTCTTTAGAACTCCGTTTAATCTTGCTTTTCGTAATAGGTCTTTGCGACACCAGTCCGGATCTCGATCCTCACCAGTTGCTCAGGACGTCAGGCAAGTATCTACCTCTGATTGTTTCCATTTCATGATAGCGTATATATCACCTGTTCTAGAACTGTTAATGCTTGATTCTGACACATTGTTTCATGAGCTGGTACTAGTTGGATCCCGTCATGAGATATTATCTCCCTTACCGTGTTCAGCTGGTACTCTATCACGTGTATTTCATCATGTGCTTCGAGTATTGATTCTCATGTGCTTCATGTGCTCTCACTTTCATGTGCGCGAGTTATTTATCATGTACGTAGCGTGTCGTGGTTGGATCCAAGAGTATTAGTGGGGGAGGGGAGTAGAAGTTGGTTATGTGATCAAATCCAAACAATTTTTATGTGTATGTTAGTTATGCAACTCACGCATAACAGAGTTATCGTAGAATAAATCATGTGCAACCCAAGCCGATCACATAACGAACTTGTGCTCAAGGCACTTAGCTAGTATTCATATTTTCTCACATGCAGTTACTTCTCTACTACTTGTATTATTCCCCAGTTTTATATTACAGTTACTTTATTAGTTCTACCATGTATTTACTTTCCTGTGCATCTTGTATTCTTTTCTATTGTTAGTCATATACACCTTACCATGTATTTGTAGTTGCTTTCAGAGTTATGTACTTTACTCCAATCCTGACTGAATATATTTTTTCCAGAGGATCCTGAGGACTTTTGCCCGACTTACTACGTGCCAGGTGTCGACGATTGTTGCGACCCTGAGTTAGAGGAGGAGCCCGTCCCAGCTGAGGAGACGCCGCTAGCGCCCTAGTATAGCTAGGTGGGTTTCACTGGGTTGTTCCCAGTTGGTTTTGGATGACTGTATTATTTATTTTGCTGCTACTGTGAGATATTGTAGACTCTTAGACTTGGACTGTATATTTTGGATATTGTACTTGCTCTCTTTGGTTCTTGTTTCTTTTGTTGATAACTTATCATGCTTTTACTCTTCCCCTAGTTATTGTGATTGAGTTTATGTATATATTGTAATGTTGTCCTCCTTTTGGAGATGTTATCTTGACAGGTTATTGTGAGATATAGATAGTTGTGACCTAGAAAATATTCTGCCGCCGATTCTGCGGCATAGGCTGGACGTACCCACGACTCATGTCCGATTTTCCGGGTGCGGGTCGTGATAGTATTTTATTGTCATTTTTGTTTTTTTGATATTTTATACTTATAATTTCATGGAATTTTTTTTGTTAAATATGTTTCTCTAGTGATTTCCAATCCTTTGCATGTTTCAAAAAATATTTTGAGCTTGGTTTTGACTTTTCCTGTTGTAAGCCTGACTTTACTATTAGGGTTATATACTAAAAGTATCACTTTGTATTAACTACATTTACTTTATTATTTTTAAATAAGAATCATATGGGCAAATATTTTCATGTTGTATTTGTTATAATGTTAATGCAAGTGTTTGATATTCTATATTATAGACAATATGGTATGTGGTGTCACACAAAAGATCATATTATTAGTTCCCTATGGAATATATAAATAGTTCACAACCTAGATGGACTTGGACCAACCATTGAAAAGGTTATATTGTAATATGGTATTAGTCTATCTTGACTATAAGTTTACACTACTACACATTGTGTGTATTGAACAGGGCCACTTGAGGTTGTTCTATTTGTACTAACTATATAATAGAATAAACACCTATGTTATTATGGATGTTTGTTCTCTTAATCCAGATATAATAATAAATATTTATATGTAGTGTGCATTACTTTGACTCATAAAAGAGTGAGATTCATTATGGGTCAATAACCTCTATGAATTGGGTAATGGCATTGTGTATGATGGATTATTGATTATAAAAGGAATCCATGTCCTGATACATCGGGTTGATGATATCCCCTTAAGGAACTCATAAAGATTGTCATGTAAACCCTATAGGTGGATTATATCGGACATGACAAATAAAGTTGAGTGGTACTACTTAAGGATAAAAGATGTCGATCAATATAGTTGTCAGTAACTTAATTTGATCGACGGACATTCGATATCTTAACATAGGAAGACAAACAGGCATACAATAAGAAGGAGCCCATAAACATAATTTGAGATTAGGAAAGTAATGCAACAATAGCTCTTTAGTGGACCGATCTATTATTAACGAGCCGGGCTTCTGTGTTCGGGCTGAACATGGAATACCTAGATTCGTTAGGAGACCTATCCCTAATTTCTTCTCATGGTCCCTTCCGTAGCCTATATATATATATATATATATATATATATATATATATATATATATATATATATATATATATCATCTATTCTCTGGTCGTCATAATGATATGATGCGAGCAACTTTATCTAAATTTGTCTTTCACGTAAGGAGAGAAAGAGGGTCGGCCAAGGAGAAGAAATGGTTGAAAGATCATCGCCTACACGAAGCCCAATCTGAGAAAGAAATATGTGCAAAAGATCTTGGGGTCGCCAACTGATTAAGGTTGCTGAAAACCTTCATCTTCTTCTTGTTACTTCAGGTATAATTCGTGAACCCTAGTTTTCGCCTTTAAAGGGTTAAATCACGTATTAAACTTGTTAATCTTCTATCGATCGATATGTACACCAATCTGCGGTCCTGGGGATCCCCAGTTCCATCATTTACCTGGTAGGAAACTCGGTGTCAGAAATGACAACCGGAGTGATTTCCATGAGACTTATTCTATATGCTATTTAAGATTTACCCTTAGTCCTAATACCTTGGTAGACCAGTTTTTATTGAGTTTTGGAATGATAGTTGGTCCCAAAAACCCATCCTTCTTTGACTTTTCCTAGAATTGCATATGGTAACCGACATACCGACGGTATACTAGCGTATACCGACGGTATACCAATTATGGCCGACTTGGAATTCTAGACACCTGCTGTGACCTAAATTGGGATACTAACGGTGTACTGTTCTGTACCTGCGGTATACTAACGGTATACCGATTTATTGAAATCAAAAACCTACTGTGATTATTGACCTGCATACCGACGATGTACTGGTGTGTACCGTCGGTATACCGATTGACCTGACTTGTTCTTTCTATTTTTTTTGCCTTGTCTTGGAGGGCATACCCAAGGTATACTGTAGTATACCGACGATATACCGATTTTGTACTCTCTTGCGTATGTTTTGCTTTTTATTGTACTTTTTACTGCTTTTTGCTTGGCACCCGTACGCGTATTGCCTACATATATTTTCCTATGATTCTTTATGTCTTATCTGTTTACTGTATTGTACCTGTCCCGCCTTGACCCTATTGATAGTTTAGGATACCTAGCTATTATACACCTGTCTTGGTATAGTTTGGGATACCTACCCATTATACACTTGTCATGTACATTCCTGATTTTGACTCATCGTGGTGCACTCTTGATACTTAACCCTATGTATAGTTTGGGAAACCTACCCATTATACACATGTCTTGGTATAGTTTGGGATATCTACCCATTATACACCTGTCATATACATTCCTGATTTTAACTCGTCGTGGTGCTCTCCTGATACTTAACGCTATGTATAGTTTGGGACACCTACCCATTATACACCTATCTTGATATAGTTTGGGATACCTAGCCATTATACACCTGTCATGTACATACCTGATAGTGGCCCATAGTGGTGCAATCCTAATTTTTGACCTCTATATTACCAATTGTGGTTTGTTATAGCGCACGCTCGTCATTCCTATAACCGTGTAGTTATTTTTTGTCTAAACTTGTTCTTGTGCTTGTCATATCATTGTCATGTCTAGTTCATCCCTGCGGGGAGCATCATGTCTAGGATAAATTCTGCGGAATGCCACACCCATAATCCTGAAATAAAGTGCTAAGGATTAATAACTAGTTTAAATGATTAGAGCAATGGGTGGAAAGAATCTCTGGGTTGCATGCAGTCTTTTTATCTTGATGTCATCCTGAATGAATTTGTAGCATGCCGTCGAGTAGGACACATTTCTAGCAATCTGCTGAGTGGGGCACCGGTACATACTTGATTATTTTGTGGTTTGGATAACTAAGACAAATTACAGAGCATGCAAACATAGAAATTATCAGGTATTGTTTCTTGTTAGTAATTATGACTTGTGATAACCCTATTTAGCTAGCATAGCAAGTTGTATTATTGTTTGGCCGTAGATGTTGTATGGAGTTCATTCTTGCTATGTCAGTTCTTGTACTTGTACCTGTCTTGTTTACTTTCTTGTTCCTTATTCTGGCTATTTTCTGTTTACTTATATGTTCTTGTTTACCTGGCATGATTCTGTACTATACTCACATGATCCCTGTACTTGTTTCTTGTCTCGATTTTACTTATATGTTCCCATTCACTTAACATAATCCTCTATATGCTACATTTCATGTTTATTGTATATGTTTCCTGTTTATTGTATATTTTCCTGTTTTCTTTACATATTTCCTGTTTTTCTTTCCTGTTTACCTGTGCACTTTATATTATCCTGGTTGTTACATATTGCTTATGACCCTGTAGCTTTGTATTGTATTGCTGGTTTTAGTTCATATTTTTGCCTCTTTTTTGGTACTTGCTATTTGGGGTCTGACCCCAATGGTTTTTCTTGGCCAGATCCGGTAGCGAAGCCAGAGGATCTTCCATTTCTTTCCGACGATGGTGACCACGTGGAGCGCCAGACCTATTGAATGAGTTTCTATCTTGTTTACCCACTTATTGTACACATTCTTTTATGACGTTTATCCCCGAGCACTTGTTTAGCTCGTATTTTGGACGATACATCGTCTACTGGGCATGACATGATTAGCATATTCTAGACTATAGCTAGAGTTGATCATGTATGACTATTACTCTTTCAAGTTCTTTATTTTGTATTGCTAGCTTCATGATCATCTATGTATATATGGTTTGGACGCTTTACTATCTTGCTTCTGGTGATCATATATCTTATTTATTTCTCTATTGGTTTGTGATTGAGACACTAGAATTGCTTGTTCTAGGATTGATTGATGGTTTATAGTATTAACCTCCCATGTCTATTCACAACTGTGATCGTATCTCTGGGTACTGAGTATTCTAGTATACATTGATGGCTTTGTCGGCCCCCACTCTCCAGTATTCTTGTTCTGGGGCCTGACACTTTATGCGACAAGCAAGCCATCCGGCTAAAGGATTATTCTCTATGCTTCTTGTTCAAAGTATTCCAAACTCATCCAAGTTTGAAAACTTTGAAGGAGGTCTTGTAGAAGTATGGAAAAAATGCAGAAACCATGTGCTCTTATTACAAAGTCGGATGCAGCAAAACATCCATGCAACAAAATATCTATGCGGCATGAAGCACATACGACACGTAAATAAGCACATACAAAGCATGTGGTATGGATCTTAGACGCATATAAGACTGACGTATAGTGTCACTTCTGTCAGTCACCATATTAATGATTCTAAATGCCTCAATTTTGATGCTAACAACGGACGTCAGTGCTTATGTCACTATCATAATTATATTTGTATGTATATAGTAGTGCAGTGCCACGTGTATACGAAAAAGCTCTCCCTGCGCCAAAGCTCTCTATGCGTCGTAGTACTAACGCGGCCAAGTATCCATAAGGCTATGTTTCAGTCTCTATGAGACCTAGCCCCTATGTGGTTCAGCCTTCATGCGGCTCCATGCCAGAAAATCTTTCTGTTACAACTAATGAGAGATTATCGACAATTAGTGCGGGCAATGCATCAAGTTGACCAAGTCATGCACACAACAGGCCGAGATCATATCAGTAGCCTATCGTAACCAATGCCACATGGCTGCCCGACCATGACATGCACTCACAGTTGTAACCATATTCTGTTAAGGATGATCATGCGACAAGCTTAAATACATGTGCATATAGCATATGTGCGCGCATAAGCTATCCAGCATAGATGGCTATAAATAGCCGGGATGCATTCCCACTTGGGGACACACAAACAGGGACACAGATACGTACAATAAGACATAGAGAAAGCACACTCTGGAGCCCAGTTTCTAGCCTTCGTGCTAGTGAGCCAGATATCTAGCAAGTTCGTTCGGCATTGGTCAACGGAGTAAAGGAGTCACTGCAGTACTCGATCTCCATTGGCACACTCTCCAGAATTTTAATTGTAGTATTTAAAGAATCTTTGTACTTTCTTTGTTTTCAATATACAAAACCGAGTTAGCAACACTCATTTCTGTAACGAAACAACTACTCTAAGTTTTGCCCTGCAACTACACAAAATGACTTGGTCAATTCAGTTTCCTTGCACACTTGTGCACAGACACCATACACTCTCACTTACACTCGAGACACACCATCACATAAATGATACTTCACTTACCAATTACACACACATTACATAGACATGGGTCCCTAGATCTTGCAGTTCTTTATATGACTAATGTGTTACTGCTAGAGTTTCTTCTACATCTATTGAAACTGCTATTATTACTGAACTACTGATGCTTCTCCTCTATTCCGTTATTGTTGAAGTGGTTTACTGCTGTCTATAACTGTCTTTCCCCATAGCTGTAACTCCTATTGTTACTGTAAAATGGTTTATGTACAAAATGGGAAGTAGTGTCCTGCATTACTGCAACGATTATGTCCTTTATCTTTCTTCTACTGCTACATTTATGGTACCACACTCACATAAAATTCTCACACTTGGATACTTAAAATTCTGCACCACATATTCTGTTGCAGAAATCTACATGTTACATCATAGATACTACACTCCCTCTAGTTCACTGCAGCATTCGTGTATCACATACATACACTCAAATTTTTGATACCATGTATTATGTACTGCAGGAAGAACACTACAATCTGTTCTACATAGGCTCACTTCATGATGCCTAGGATACCCATTTCACTTCTCTAGTTTTTGATTCAAACACATTCGTAGCCACTCTTAGAGTTGTGCACATTTTTCCAACATGTCACAAATATAAAGTCATACTAATCCCTTGATAAACAGGCAGTTCATCCTAAACTGCTATACCAAAACAAATTAGTCCAGTTGCAAGCAGTGACTGCTATGTTGCTGTTGTTGTAGCTGATCACATTATATGCTACAATCCAAACTCCAATTATATATAAACGACACACACAAGTTCACTTAATATCTATACTTAACATACACTTTTTGCCCCTAGGATCTCAATACCTTAGTTCACTGATACCCCATATATGCATACTACCCTTTGATAACTAAGGACACACACACTAGTACACTCATTCCTTGACTCTATAAACCCCAATTATATATGAATATCTAAATTCACCCATGCGTATCCTAAAGTATCATGATAAATATAATTAGTATCATATCTAGGATAGATTGACAC
Source organism: Iris macrosiphon (assembly GCA_036927795.1). Taxonomy (NCBI): domain Eukaryota; kingdom Viridiplantae; phylum Streptophyta; class Magnoliopsida; order Asparagales; family Iridaceae; genus Iris; species Iris macrosiphon. The sequence goes on from JAYESA010000008.1 coordinate 93,627,320, forward strand.
TAGAACGACTCATAATTGGACACAAAAATCCTATGAGATCATGGCACAAACACTTGGCAGGCACAATTCTATATCCTATATAATTTACATTTCTAGAACCTAGATTCATTAGGATTTGATCTTTTATATCCTAATATATCCATTAAGGGATTATAGTTCAATTTTTAGTGATCTTTACATGTTCTAATTAGAATTGAAACTAAAGAATTAGGGAAAAATATAGGTTACATATTGAAGGTTAATCTCCAATATAGATCCATGAATTTGGGGGACTAGAGGAAGATAAATGGACACGATCCTCCTAGCTTGGTCCTCTATCCAAGCTCCTCTTGTGCATCCATGTCCTCCTCGAATTTGTGGGCTCTTCCTATTGCATCTCTATGGTTAGCCTTGGAAAAAGGAGGAAGGGGTAGATATGAAAGCTCTAGGGTTAGATTTGGATGGGAATAAAGAAATTAGGGTTTTGGTGGAGGAGGAGTGGGGAGTGGAATTAGGGCTTCCACTCTCTTTCTCTAATTAAAATGAACAAGGGAATAATTTTTTTAAGAAAGAAAAAGCTTTAGAAGCTTCCCTTCTAGTCATGACTTAAAAATAACTGTACCCACTAAACCAAATCTAATTAAAATATTCAACTAGCAATTTAATTAGAAATTAATTTTTTATCAAAAATACCTAATTATATATTTTGAAATTACGGGGTTACAAATCTATCCTCCTTAGAAAATTTGCGTCATTGAAATTTAAAGATAAATATAGGCATGAAAAAAAAAAAGAATATCTCACGGCTCAAAAAGATAAGGGTATCGCTCACACATCTCATCTTTTCTCTCCTGGGTAGATATAACCTATTTACCATATTCCTCAAAACTCTGATTATCAATATAACAAATTTTAATACCTCAAGTATATATTAGTTACAGAGTCCCTGAGGTAACCTCTATTACATCCATCTAGTCTCTCAATTTTAACCTTTATAACCATAAACTCTTTTGGAGTTCACTCTCTTTTATCCACCGTTAATTATCACTATATCATTTCCATTTAATCTTATGGTCCTCTATATTCCACTACAAACTCTGCAAGGTATAGATACTTAAAATTTTAATCTTGCCTATTAAGGAGTCTATCTTCTCAAAATTTTAAACTCATCTTCAAGTTTCCACATCCATCGTATTAAATTTTAAGTTTTTTCCAACTAATATGCACTCCCGGTTAAAATTTATGTCTCGTATCTCGCATCACATACCCTTGTCACTCATCCTTTATTCTCTATTCTTTAGTATCATCATTCCAATTCAAACTATTTCACTACCAAATATCCTCTTCTTGTAGCTTAACCTTGATGGATATAACATATAATCTAGTTATACCTCATCTATGTATCATTCAAATTATGTATTCCCAATCTGTAATTCTTACCACTCTGAGTTTAATCCTTTCTATTAAATGTTTAAAATTCTATATCTATGTTTGATCAAAATCTAATTTTCATCATCAACCTTGAATGTTCTTATTTACTTAGGTCCATATAAATTTCCTCTATCAACTTTGAACGTTTGGGTTTATATAAAATTCCTTTTCAATTTAAATTCATAACCTCAAAATATCAAGGTCTTATCCTCAAGACTTTTAAGTATTATATTCTATTATCAATGTCTAAGTTATTATTACTAGGCTAAAGATATATCATTACTACATGATAACTAATCTCCCTATTCTAGAGCTAGATGAATAAGGCACTTCCGTCGGCCATCCCAAAAGTAAGGAGGATAATAAGATTTTAGTTATTAGTTATGCTGTAGTAACGTGTTTCTAGATAGAAACCATGTTGATGGATGCAAGTAAAAAGAGAGAGCAAGGGGAAAATATGGTCACATGGAGTATAAATTCTACTCTTGCTCACTTGATCAATATGAAGTTGTTGTCATACCAGTTTCTTACATATGTCTAAATTCAATAAATTTCTAGCATCTAACCTCCAAGGAGATCATCTTTGTTTTGATATCTAATTCTCTTACTCATTATGACTCCACATTATCAATTATCAACTACCAAGAATTTGATGATTTAGACTTCATCCTTCACAAAATCTTTATCAAGTTGGTATTTTCATCCATAATATCATCATTTATGAGTTTATATCAATCTATATAAACTCTACTATATTTAGACTTTTAAGTATATCAATGACTCTTTCCAATAAATTAGTCAGTGTCTTCTAGTATCAGAATTTTCCATCTCTCTCGAATTCTATTATTCTCAAAATGATGTTAACTTCATTAAAAATATGATCATAAGGCCATCTATTTAAAAATTATTTTTTGTTTTAGTGACCTTCAATATCGTCCAATATATTGCCAATATTCTTTACTTGTTGATTAAATCTTAAAATCATGTCCTTATTCTTCGAATCACCAGTTCTTATTACTTTATCTTTCTTAGATTTTCAAATGTCAATATTTGATCCAATCTTGTATGCTGCTATTAATTTCACCAAATTTTTCAGATAAGTTGCACCCTTGAGTATTTATAATTCAAAAATTTAGTCATCAATCCTACCAATTGATTCTTCTATCCCTCAATTATACTACCTTTGTCTTCATTATTCTTAAAGTTCAATTTCTTCTCATTGTAGGATAATTGTCTCTTGATGAACATCATCCAAAAGGCAATTGGCTACCTAAGCATGTTGACATATTAACGTTTTTGTTCAATGACTTTTACCATTATAAAATTCCTCCTTACTTCCTACGTCACAAGTCCACAATATCATCCTCTTTATCTTCATGCATTATAATCATCAACATTATCCATAGCTAGATTTATGCAACTCTGGTTTATTTCTTGGAATTCATATGTTATTTTCTATTTTATTACACCCTCCAAACCCCGATGTTGTATTTTGGTTCAAATTCTTCTTTTTTCTTGATTGGTAATATAACCTCTACATATTTATCATTATTCACGCATAATAATTTAATTATCTATTTCTCAATCTAAAATGGTTATGAGCTACATCTACTTAAATATTTTTTTATAGTCCATAAAACTATATCTTGATGCAAGAATTAGGTTTAATAATGGATTGGTATTCTAGTTGATTCAAAAGTTAGGGTGAAGGAAAGCAAGTGAGAATTGATATAAGCAAGGTTGAAAGTAAGATTCTAAAGAGTCATCCCAAGAATATTTTAAGAAATCCTAATCTGTGACTGAGTACGCTTCTTCTTAGAGTCTACTATAATTTATCAATTATATTCTATTACAGGCTCGCAGCAGTACGACTAAACCTAGGTACTACCACTAAATTATAATATTTGCGAAGACGGGACCTACATGGTCCACCATAAAAACGTGTCATGATCCGTACCCAAAAATTCGAACAAAAGTCGTGGGTACGTCAAGCCTACGCCGTAGCAATATCATAAAACAATTCCACCAATATATATATCCAACATCCTCTCAATATTGCAAATAATATATGAAACAGTTATAAATACTCAATAACAAGTGCTAATAAAGATAAACTCAGGAACGAATATATAGAAATCTCAAATAAAGTTCTAAGTCCAATGTTTAGATAATCCTAATATCAAAATAAGATCTAGATCCAAAGTTTATCAAATCTATCAACTGAGTCTCTGGAGACAAATCCGGTCAAATACTAGAGTAAGTAAATCTAAGCTAAGCTAAATAATAGTAGGGTAAATCTCTGATGGGCCCACCCCCCGGTTCTCCTGTGGTCCGTAATGGGTCGGGCATATGTCCTCGAACTCATCGCCTAAAAATGTTATCTAGTCAAGATTGGAGGAAGTACAATTACATCTCAGCGTTACTAAATAATATGATAAAGAACATGAATAGGTAAGGTGATATGTAAGTTTAAACATGAATAATAATTGAAACACGCAATTGTCACGCAAGAAACATATAAGTAGGGTCAAGTCCAGTGTGAACATGTGTCGAGAATACCAAGCAAGCATGTAGGATACTAGACAAGTAAAAAGGCGATGTCAGTTGATGACACGCTAGCATTCATGTGATTTGGGATAAGGCACGTCAGTTGATAACGAGCTAGCATTCATGTATTTGGTGATAAGGCACATCGGTTGACGACAAGCTAGCATTCATGTAAATATGGTAAGGCAAATCTGTTGACGATGAGCTAGAAGCTATGTAAATGTGATAATACATGTCGGTTAACGATGAGCTAGCATTCATGTACACATGATAAGTAACAATGGCAAGTAACTAAGAAATAAAAAAAAAATCACAAGACACGATCAAGAATAGACAATAAGTAATAACGACGTGAAGAAATTAGGAGTCAAGTGTATAAGATGAGTATCAGGATACAAGAATATGATATATACAAATTGAATAAAGTAAATAAAAACTGAGCACAAAAACTTCATGTTGTCCTGAGCTGAGAATATGGGTCGGGTATTGAGTACAAGTCCAAACTATCATGCCCCAGTTCAAAAATACGTAGGACCAGGTATGCGTACTCATGCTAGTTGTACGAACAAGTATATGAACCCAATTTAATGGACCTAACCAGTCATAATACGCTGTAGAATATAACTAAGAGAAATATTCAGGCAGGTAATAATCTAGTCTCATCCACAAATATCACTAAATAGGACTGAATGGATAGATAAAGTCTCAGAATCCACTACAAAATAAAGTCTAGTGGAGAATAATTATTACACTAATTAGGCTCTAATTTTCTAGTTAGATTAGGTTATTATCTAGATAATTAATTTTGTATTGGTTGCACATGTAAATAGCTACACACCAGAATATTACTAGTCATTAAATATTTTTAAAATCATTTTTAAATTATTATTTGTTAAAAACTATTAATTCTGAAATTATTTATAATTATATGAAAATAACCAACCAAATATTATTGCATGAAAAAAGTCTCTACGGACGACAACTAGTGATTCAAAATAACTGTATATAAAAATCAGGGTGCTCACAATCTACCTACCTTAAAAGAATTTCGTCCTCAAAATTTAATATCTTTAATAACAAAAATTTTATCAACTTTGAACTAAAAAAATAATATAATCATGGGGTCAAATCATTGGTTATGACTTCACAAGATCCTCAAAATTAACTTTTTATTCTTAAAACGTAAAAATTTAAAATTAAATATTCAAAATTTGTTCACTTTAAGATTTAAACTCCTCAAATTTAACTTAGAACTAATTCTCACTTTTAAAATTATTATTATTCTACTCTTTCAAATTTTATTAAAATCCTTAAATTTAAATTTTAAGTCAAATCTTATCGAAATATGCAAATTTTTAAACTCAAAATATTTAAATATTTCAAGCTACTTCAAATCTAAATTTAAATCCGTCATCATAATCTCCTTAAAATTTAAGCACAATTTCAACCATATCATAATCTTAAATTCTCAACTCTTTATTTAAATTCATGTTTATCCTAGAAATTTAAACTCCAAAAAAAAATTAATTCATCAAATATTTGAAATTTAAATTTAAATTTAAATTCAATACATCATAATCGCCTTAAAATTCAAATAACAAAATTTAAATCTAAATTTGATCTATCATTATATCCTCAAAAATTTAAATAACCAAAGCTCATTCAATCTAATCTTATTCCAAAATTTAAATTTTTTTTGAACTTCATAGTAAATTTCCATTCTCAAAATCTAAATTAATAATTTATTTCTTAAAATTTAAACTTTAACTCGAATTCTTAAATTAATTATTTTTTTCTTTTAAATCCATCCTATAAAAATTTAAATTCAATCCACATACGCTTATCCTCACAGTCAAATCTATATCTTTAAGTTTTTTTTCTTCACATAATCTCAAAAAAATTCTAAATTTTTTTCAAAAAAAACTTAAGGGCAAAAGTACTCAAATCTCTCTAGCATATTATTCTTAATTGCCTTTTTAACCATCATCTAAGAGTTTCACCTACAATATAAACAAAATTTACTATAATTTGAATTTGACATTTATAATTTTTACAACTTCTATCCACCTTAGAACAAAATACTATATCAAAACTTTAAGTTTCCACAAGATTTTTTTTATCTTCCAAAAAAATTTCATAAGTTCCTCTAATATTAGTTATTCTCGAAAACTTTCAATCCAACTATGTACCTATATTTTTTTAGCATATCCATATACTCCTCCCTATCTTCAAAAGTATATTAAAAATATAACAAGCAACTAATAATGCAATGTGTCCAAGGAATATTTATTTCTAACCATTTCTAAATTATACCAAGCACGGGTGTTCATCTCTCCGAAATAATGGGAGACGAGAAACAATGATAGTGATGTCTAGGAAAATAAACGATTACAATTACGAAATCCAAGGGAGATAATTGAATCCAATGAGAAAATTGTTAAATCAATTGTGAATTGAGTTCCTATCTTGGTATATTTTCATTCGCAGGTTCATATCAATATAGTTATGTAACCAATATGTTATGCTCTGACATGTCTAGAGGGCAAGTATATTTGTCTAATAAGCTAAGTCAACTTTATCTCAATCCACGCAAAATAGTCATACGGAGATCGAACCAAGTGCACTAAGGTTGATCAGACCATAATACATCGATTCTAATTAGACAATGTATTAGTGGGTGTCCCCAATAACACATATGTCATGAATAAGCTCGATAAAAGAATAAGCTTGCAAAACTAGGGTATAATAGCGGCATAAGTCAAGATAGTCCAAAATATAAGTACGTGAGATTATGATGAATGAAAGTAAAAATAGTTCAAATTCATCATGAATCTAAGACTCGTCCGGTGTTTGGGTCTCCACAGTTGTCATACTAACTTCTTTTCTAAGTCTATGGTTGACCAATTAGGATTCAGACCGCTAGGATTCTGCAGACTTGGCAAACACCATCTCCTTATGCTAGCATATATTTTGGTGTCGTTCAATTATACCTTATTAGTGTAGCTTAATAACTATAGAATTCTAGGACACGCTTTCCAACTTACAAAGATTCAACTAGTATTGTAATTGCTTTATGGAGATTCTACAAAATAGCCTTTTTCTTGTAAATAGAGTAGAAACTCTTATTAAGGTATATAAGAAAAAGATCTTGGTACTATTAGGGTATCCTAGTGTATTATAAAACTTTCTAAGGTGATGGTTATCATTAAATCTTACTTATAATCAGTGCTTATAGAACAAAAGGTGTTAATATTCAGAATGGAGAAGTTACTGGATCGCAACTTGAGGGAGAATATAATCTGTATTGAGATATATTAAAGAAGGTTATATGATTTGGAACTGAAGGATAATTACAAAATTATATTCTAACCTAAATGAGTAACTCAACCTATCAAGTTCTTACAATTATCAATAAAATCGAAATTTAAGATTAATCAAACCATAATCCTATCAAACTATAATCTTATAATAAAAGAAATTGCTTGGCCTAAAATTAGAGGGGTAAGGTGGCATGATTTGAAAGATGAAAGAAATTTTAGTCATCGCACAAAATAACGAACATCAAATTTAAGGTTATGAGGAAACAAGATATAAAAATAAATAAGTCTCTTGATGATAACGTGGTTTGTTAAGAGAAGATGGTATGCAAATTATCGAGGTCGGGGTATGATCAAGGGAGAATTTTAATTATTTCCAAGGGGCAAATGATTAGAGAGCATGAAAAGGGATCTATGATTGATAAAAGAGATAAGTAACGTAAGTGTGTATCATAGTGTACTAAGAGAAGGTGGTATGCTAGTCTCCGTGTTCAGGGTATGGTCAAGGAAAAAAAGATTCTAATCATTTACTATGTTCAATTATTTAAAGAGGTATGATAATTGATCTATAATTGGTGGATGGTTAACTCAAGATGAAAAAGCATATAAATAGTTGGATGATAACATATTTTCTAAGAGAAGATGATATTTACGAGGATATGATAGTCTCCTAAGTTGGCACAATTTGAAAATAGAGTCAAATTCTTGCAATGGTTAGATGTTTAAAGTAACGGCAAAAAAGTTATAATAAAGGAAAGATAGTTACCCAAGGTTGAAAGATATGGCACTATCGGTGACTTAGGAATACTCAAATAGGAATCAACAATAATCATAGATTCTAGGGGATCTGCTAGGCTAAAGATATGGTACCCTTGCTTCTACTAAGGTATTGGTTCATTTTCTTGGTTTCCTAAGATACTACTCTGCTAATACCAAGACAAGAATCTAAATTTATAATATCCATAAATTATCTCACTATGGAAGTTAGTTTTAGTCCTAATATCCAACAATAAATTTCTATTGGTTCCTCAATACTAGGGTCAAACAATATGGTCAAATTTCTAACTAACCTTAGTAGTTTATATTACGCTCAAGTCATACCTAAATATAACAAGGGATAATGGTCAATCAACTTACAGGTGCTGGATATAAGGGCTTATTTAGGTATACTAAACTTTTGTGAGCTGTCAATATTTTAGTTTATTTTTTTAGTAGGTATGCTATCATAGTTATCTTCTAAACCTAACAATAAGGATTCCCATATTCTGGCAAAAGCTTATACTAAAGGAACTATTAGAGGAGTACATTTATCCCTCCAAAATAGGAAGATGTGAGAAAATGGTTATAGTGACATCAAGAAAATTAAGAGAATGCAATTCCGAAGGCCAATGAAGGATGTCGACTTTAAAGAATTTGGAACAAAATCAAGAAAGTTAGTCAAATAAGTGGATAACATACTATATTCTAATCCTAGTTGCAGGCTTGTTCGGTACAGTGACATAATCGAAATAATATGCTCTCGACCTGCATAGGCTACCACTAAAAATATGTCACTCCCCAGTCCCATAATACATATGACCGGGTATACGTACTCATGCCAGCTGTAAGAACAAGTATAGAAACCCAATTTAATGGACCTAACCAGTCGTAGTACGTTGTAGAATATAACTAAGACACAATATCTCAGGTAGGTAATAATCTAGTCTCATCCATAAATATTACCGAATAAGAAACTGAATGAATAAATAAAGTCTCAGAATCCACTACAAAATAAAGTCTAGTGGAGAACAATCCACAAAATATAAGTATGAAAGAATACTGAAAAAATACAACTAAACAATAATAAAATACTCCAGGTGCCAGCTAACTAGACAAGAACACCTAAGACACTAATCAACTATCATCTATAATGCTCAAGAAAACTTCTGTGGCTCCACCTCAAGTTCCTCGTCAACAAAGTCTTCAACTCCGTAGTCCATCGGGTACAAGTGCTCGTCCGGATCTGGAAAAGGTATCAGGTCCTCAGAGGGACATAACAACTACACAAGTAATCGACATGCATAAAAGTAAAGCAATAAACAATAAATAGGGTAACTAAACCATCTATGTGATATGCACTCGAGACAACTTTAGTGGCGCATGAGGGGGGAGAAATAGAAGAACCAGTCATCCCACTAGGCGATCAACAGAACTCGGGGGTACACCATTTACACAGTAAGAAACATAAATCCCATACGCTCACTAGTAGATTCTCTCCTCCCAATGTACTATCCGAAATATATGCGGTGTAGACATAATACAATGACGTCAATAAAATCTAGGAACTAAACTAACATCAACTACTAACACAAGACGCGAACTCGCGTATCAATAGCAAGTCAACATGCTAGTCCATGCACTCTCTCTTTCACTCAGTGAACGTGTTGAACAAGTGTCAGGTCAGAAGATACCACATACCTTCACAATATACCAGATAAATCTACTACTCTAAGACGCATGCACACAACTAACAAATAACAACTAGGCACAATATAACTGAATAATACAATTAAGCAAGGTGTACTTGCCTTTCGAGCCAAACTGCGAGAACAACAAGTCTGGTCCGAAGCTCTCTACAGAAACGTCTCGAACACCTACCAATTAATTATTACACTAATTAGACTCTAATTTTCTAGTTATATTAGGTTAGTATCAATTTATTAATTCTATATTTGTTGCACATGCAAATAGCTACACACCAGAATATTACTAGTCATTAAATATTTTTAAACCCATTTTAAATCATTAATTATTACAAAATATTAATTCTAAAAAATTTATAATTATATGAAAATAACTAATACAATATCATTGCATGCAAAAAGTCTCTACGGGCGATAACTAGTGATTCCTAGCAACTATCCTACGTAGTTTATATGCATGCAACTACCCTATTTGCGTCATTTTTATTAAATAATAAAATAATATATTAAATATTCTATAATTATAATATATTAAATTTTATAATTTATTTATATAATCAAAATATGGCAACCTTCAAAGAACTACAACTAGTATTGATGCATTGTGTCCGTGACTAGATTGTTCAACAACTATGGATAGTTTTATAGATAAAAATATGGTTTCACATGCATTAAAATATTTCTAATCACTACCTAAAATTAACATGGTTCTACATGAGTTTTATTTCAAATAGATGAAGAAAATAAAGTTTTGGAGGAGTTTTGGTTGTTATTTACAGTAGCTATAAACAGCAGTAGCAGTCGACCTAATATGGGGGTGTTCGGGTGAAGGATTGGCCTTGGGGTCGGCCTTGGGGTGCTCGTGGGGGTGCGTGAAGGTGTGGAAAAGGGAGAGGAGGAAGAGAATATGTTAAAAAGGGAGAGGACTTCTGTTGTGGTCGTTCATAAGAAAGGGGAGGCGGCTAGGGCTAGGTAGAGGAGAGGGTTGCATGTTTATATATACTTATTGGTTGGGCTTTTGGGTGTTGGTTGCTTGGAGTTGTGTTGGCCCAAAAGAGACTTGTGTTTAAGGGTCCATAAGGGTTTGTTAGGCTTCTAATGATCCTTGGCCTATTATATAATTAATTATTTTAATTTAAATAAAGTGCATAAAAGATATGCAAGATGCGGTTTCCTAAAATAAAAAACTGGATATTTAAACTAGGATTTGAACTATGTGATATTTGTGAAGCATGTAGGGATTTAAATGAATGGGACACCCTTAATATGAAAATGTTAGGTCTAGTTAGGCTCATGTATGTGAAGTTGGTTAGATAAAAAGGGTTAATGTTGCACATTAAAATTGTACGCGGCGACAATGTACTAAATTGCCAATATCTAGATTTTACGTCGCAAAAATTGTGCGATAAAAATGAAGCATAGCAATGCGAATTTATGTGTGACATTCAATTCATGAACCTAATTTGGCTCGTCTAAGTCTATTATGTAAAGTTGGTCGGAAGGTAAGGGCTAGTGTTGTACTAAAATCTCAAGACCATGGCAAAAAGTGTCTATAGTTCAATAAATTATCAAATAAATATTTAAATTAAATACAAAATTATTAATTGCAAATTACCAAAATGACTCAATATAAAAATTAGGTGCTCACACAAACAAAAATTACAATTTAACTAAATCAATAGAGAGAAATTTAAATTAAGACCTAGAACTATATATATATATATATATATATATATATATATATATATATATATATATATATATATATATATATATATATATATATATATATCCTTGTGAATATCTAATTTATGTTACTTCTAATCTATGGTTGAAATCGATACATGGTAACAACCGATTCTTATCGTATCATATCTTATCCATTTATATTAATGTTATAAACTTACATATCTATATATATTTATAAGACCATTATATACTTATATTTAGCACTTGTATCTGGACACCTATACTTGACACAGTTATGTTATCCACACACATCGACACACATTAATTCACTGATACACACCAACCACTAATACACTATGACACATATTCACACTCTACACAGGTCCACACTAGGTTTTACACATTTTTATTTCTTAAAATTCTAATTTTGCACAATCCTTCACCCCTTGGCAGTGTTCTGTACTTAGGACACTCCTTATGATTCTGCTACTCACCGATTCACATTTATTTCCTGTACAACAAACTCACATATCACACACTTAAGTCATCATACTTGCATTAACTGCACACTTTATAGATACACATATGACACTTTCAAAAACATAGTTTCTATAAAATTTGCATACCCTTATACCCACTCCTACACCTCAACAGGAACTGCAATTATGATATCTACATTCACAGACCTCCTTGATACGCTATGCATTGTAGTTCATATATACAATCTAAACACTATTTGAACTCAGATCCTCATATAAATGTGTGTGTGTGTGTGTGTGTGTTTATCATGATGTATCATCCAAAATCGATACCCATAATATGAACTGATACTCATCAGCCCTTACACTCATTGGTCCTCCATTCTTATACAATACTACTCTATGTTGTGCCCTGTAACTACACACACTGACGGTCATTTCAGTTTTCTTGCACACTTGTGCACATACACCACACACTATCACTTATACTCGAGACACACCAGCACATATATGACACTTTACTTACCAATTACAGACACATTACACAGACATGGGACCCTAATCCTATAATTCTACATACGATTGATGTGTTGATGCCAAAGTTTCTTCTGTAGCTGCTGATACTGTTGTTATTAAAGCACGACTACTGCAGCTCCTCTATTTTATTATTTTAGTGGTTCACTGCTGTCTATAATTGTCTTTCCCCGTAGCTATAGTTCCTATTGCAACTGTAAATTTGATTTTATATACAATGGGAAATAGTGTCCTGCACTACTGTAATATTTATGTCCTCTATCTTTCTTCTACTGCTACACTCATGGTACCACACTCATATATAATTTTTATACTTGGATACTTAAAATTCTGCACCATATATTATGTTACAGAAATCTACAAGTTACACCATAGATGTTATACTCCCTCTATTTTGCTGCAGCATTCGTATATCACATATACACACTCAAACCTTTGATACCATGTATCATGCACTCCAGGAAGCACACTCCAATATGTTATACACAGGATCACTTCCTGATGCCTAGGTTACCCATTTTACTTCTCGAGGTTTTGATTCAAACACACTCGTAGCCACACTTAGAGTTGTGCACATTTTCCCAATACATCACAAAATTATAGTCACACTAATCCCCTGATACACATGCAGTTTATCTTAAATTGCTACACCAAAACACATTAGTCCAGTTGCAAGCAGTGACTGCTATGTTGTTGTTGTTGTAGCTGATCACACCATATGCTACAATCCAAACTCTAATACTTATATCCAAATGACACACACAATTGCACTTAATATCCATACTTAACATACATTTGTTGCCCCTAGGATCTTAACACCTAGGTTCACTGATACCCCACATATGCATACCACCCTTTGATAACTATTGACACACAATAGTACACTTATTCCTTGATACTACAAACCCCAATTATATTTGAATATATAAATTTACCTATGTGTATCCTAAAGTATCATGATAAATATAATTACTGATAGATTGGCACAAGAACAACTCATAATTGGACACAAAAATCCATGGCACAAACACTTGGTAGGCAAAATATTATAACCTACAAAATTTATATTTTTAGAACCTAGATTCATTAGGATTTAATCTTATCTAACCTAATCTATCCATTAAGGGATTATAGTTCAATTTCTTGTGATCTCTACATGTTCTAATTAGAATTTAAACTAAGGAATTAGGGAAAATCATAGGTTACCTATTGGAGGTTGATTTCCAATGTAGATCCACGAATTTGGGGGACATGAGAAAGAGAAATGGATACGATCATCCTAGCTTGGTGCTCTATCTAAGCTCCTCTTGTGCATCCATGTCCTCCTCGAATTTTTGGGCTCCTCCTATTGCATCTCCATGGTTAGCCTTGGAAAAAGAAGGAAGGGTGGATATGAAAGGGTTAGGGTTAGATTTGGATGGAGAATAAAGAAATTAGGGTTTTGGTGGAGAAGGAGGAGTGGGGAGAGGAATTGGGGATCCCATCTCTCTTTCTATAATTAAAATCAACAAGGGAATAAGTTTGTTAAGAAGGAAAAGCTTTAGAAGCTTCTAGAAGCTTCCCTCATAGTCTTGACTTAAAAATGAGTTTACCCACTAAACCAATTATAATTAGAATAGTTAACTAGAAACTAATTTGTTTTGAAAAAAAAAACTAATTATAGATTTAAAAATTATGGGGGTTATAGATGCAACCGTTGTAGTCTTCTGGTTGTCGTAGTAGATCAGTATAGCTGGAATTCGCGCACCAACTTGAAAAAGATCATACATGAGCTCTCGAAGCCTTTCTGTTTCATCTGTTGTAGTCGCCAGTGCATAGAACACAAATTCCATTAAGGAATGAGAGAAAAATTACACTACAAGAAAGTTGGCATTTCCCAACGTTTTATAAACATCATAAAAATTGTACAAAAATTTGGTAAAAGTTTAGCCGACGTTTGTCCTACGATTTATGCAAACATCGTTGTTGCCCTAGTCAAAAATTTATGATGTTTGCGATAAACGTTAGTATAGGGTTTAGATGACGTTTGCATCAACGTTTATAAACATCAGTAATTGTTCACAAATGGTTAACAATTTCCAACATTTTCACATTAAAACGTCGGCATACATAACTTATTTCCATTATTTTATAAAACGTAGGGTTTTTTTTATAACTTTTTTTTAAATGTTTGATTGTGATTTCTCAACCTTTTCCAAAAAAAATGGTAGGTTTTGGGTTTCCAACCTTTTCCAAAAAATATTGGGTTTTGTTTTTCCAACCTTTTTCCAAAAAGGTTAGGAATGATAATTTCGGATGCCAATTTCCCAAGATTTTACCATGCATGTCGTAAACTTAATCACTTTGCCAATAATTTACCAAAACGTTCGGAGTTGTGTTCATGGGTGATAATTTTCTAACAATTTGACAAACACGTCAAGAATTTAACTATTTTTTCAACATTTTACCTAACCGTTTGGATTTGTTACAAAATTTGATTAAAATATCATCCACAATCACATAAAATATAGATGTGCTTGTATATAAAAATGTATTTGTCAAGAGAAACATGTAAATGCATCCACCACCAAACAATCGGACAAAATATTAATATAAAATCGGCGAGGCCTCACACTTGGGATATTTATATCACAGAAAACTATTATAAATCAAAGTATTGTGTATGTCAAAAGTCTATATATCGTTATTCATTCTCCCAAATACTAGTTCATTCAAAGTAAAAATTAGACAATCTTCGTGAACGTACATAAGTAAATTGACCATGTATAAAACATATATAATAAGAAAAGAGAAGAATTAAAACTAGGACATTCAAGTCAAAAGTGAATGTTTTTAAGACTTACTGTGCAAGTTGACCTTCTCCTCTACTAATTAGTTCCTTTTCACCCTCTTCACAGCCATGAGATACTGAATTAATGAAAAAAAGTAAAATTTAAGGATATTTAATATAAATGTCAAAGTTCAATGCTTTAGAGTAAAGTAGTCAAAAAAAAGTTCAAAAATATTAAAATGACCAATATTTTGAGTTAGCTCGTTGTTGAGATCGCTGTAGAACAAATCCCTGCATGCAGGTATTATTGCTTAAATATTCTACAACCCATAATTCATGACTCACTCAAATGATGAACTGGTTTGTTATATGTGAATGACTGAGGTTGAGTTTTTCAATGGTCTTAATTCATTCGGGCAAGTACCAGGAAAGAAGATCATATAGTGTACTAAATGAATATGGGTTGCAATATTCATCTTGATGCACAAATTGTCACTACCACATTTCTAGATGAGGGTATTTTTTTATTTAGCATATATTATATTTAGTGATTAAATATTTATATATTGTGTTACTAATAATTTATTATGTATTGTACTATTTATTTATTAGTTAGTGGGCTAGCCTAATTATTGGACTTGTCATAGTGGACCTAGTTAGAACTTGTCATGACACTTTGAGCCCAACATTGGGCTAGGCCCATTAGACCCATTCCTTTAATTAATTAAAAGATATTAGATTAATTTTATTAGAATTAGATATTTTCTAATATAGCCCTACTAATTAATTCCTTATAACCAACAAGTGGGGGCATTTTGGACTTTGCAAGGTTGCTTGGGAGAGGGGCAAGGGGCCGGCCACTATAGGAGGGGATTCTCTCTCTCTCTCTCCTCTTCATTTTTTATTCCAATTGTAGATCCTCAATTGTGTTCTTCCCCGATTCATTCACCCCTCAACAAAATTTAGCCTAATTCACTCTCATTTTCTTCCATTTTTATCATCTAAGGAGCATTGGAGCTTGGATTAAAAGAAGAACTTGGAGAAGATGGAGTTGGCTAGGAGCTTGTGTCCTAATTGTGTCCATTTTCGCTATTCATTGGAAATCCATCTTCCAATAGGTAAAATTCTATTTTTCGTATATTTTAGACTCTAATTCATGCATTTGATCATTATGAACCCCACATGACTTAGGACTACCCATACGAAGTTCTAGGCCCAATTGACCTTTATTGTGATTTCTACATAGATTTTTGTGCCCATTTTGGAGAAATTTCGAGATTGATATATCAAGTGTGTGTCATGAGACCAATTAGGCCTAATTAGACTTAGATTAATAGTGTAGGACTAGATACGTATCCAAAATTGGATACGAGTAGATCATTTCATGGTATTTTATGACACGTTATGATACGGGGGCTCATTTTGGGAGTTTTGTGCCTAACATTGTAATTACTCTTCAATTTCCATTGTAACTAGTTGCATTAGTTATTTATATATGTATTTGATATGTATAAATGATAATTATGGAGAGTTGGGGGTTTTGATACTTCGTTTGGGTGTGTATCATGAGTATCCTACTTGTTCACCATATGTATACGATAAAATAACTTATAGTTGGTATGTGTTTTGATACATGAATATTGGTAGTGGTATCTTGGAGTTGTGTGTGTGTGTGTGAACTTATTTATAGTGTATATATATGTATATATATATGTAGTGATAGGAGGTGACCGTTTGGTTTAGGTGAGGCCTGATACTAAATGGGGAGTGATTGGATCGCACCAATTGATAGTGCACAGGTAGATGCTTGATAACGGTGATGCAAAAGAAGACTGGTGGCTAATATTGCACAGTACCTGGGGATGATTCAGACTTTGTGCAAGGGTCTATTGGGGTTGGTTATAGTAGTGATAGTGATGTTTTTGGTGTCTGTTACTACAACAACAAGGCATTAGTCTTGGCAGTAACAACTGATATCGAGGGTGCTGTTCAAGTAACTGTAGTATTCATAATGTTAAGAGTATTCAGAGGGAAGTGCAAGTATCAGAGGTTAATAGTGCAGTCCAAATATTGGACTGAGGAGTTCCTATTCTATAACTGGAGGGTAAACTTGTGTGTGTAATTGATAACAATATGTATACACATATGAGTTAGTGTTGTGATAGCATAGAGGGCCGGTTGGGTGTAATTATGATTTCAGTATTGGATTGCAATGGAGTGCAATTAGGGACTCGAGTACATCAGTGAGGATTTGAGTGTCAGTGAGGTCTTGATGTATTAGTTCTGATACTAACTATAAGAGGGTTATGAGTGTAGGATCCTTGCAATACCACCACAGCAAACAGAAGCAGAGCAAGGAGGGTTGGCAGTTCAGTGGGTATCAAAATTTGTGAGCTAACGTATCAGTGGCCAGTGTAGTTGCAGTTGCTCTTGAGTTGAGGTACATCTCAGTGTATCAGTATAAACTAATACAAAATGAATGTATCAGTGGTACTAGGTATTCACTAGTAATGTGAGGTTCAAAGTGTTGGACTATAGTAGTAGGTCATAGCCTGGATGTACTAATGTAGTGAATGTCTAATATTGAGTCTAGGTAATAGCTTAGGTAATTAAGATAACATTAGCCTTGAGCTTGCTAAAATAGGTGTTAGAATTAAGGTATTAACTTTATATCTATAGATATATAAATTTTGTACTAGAAGTACTTAGAGTAAACTAAGTATTAGTGATAATTAGCTAGTATATATATAAATCACTAAGGTACTAGCATGCCAAGATTAGTAGAAGTAAGGTATTGTTAAGGTATTAACTAGTATTAGTTAGATATTAACTAATATAGTTAGCATACTGTAGCATGACCTAGAAAACTAGAGTAGCAAGGTAATGACAAAGCTAACCTAGTAATGACTAGCCTTGACTAATATGGACCTAGTTTGACTTAGAAAAGAATGTTTCAACTAGTTAATCATTATTATCTTTCCAAAATACTAATTAACACTATTATTTCATATATAGGTTTGTGTGATACCAGCTCGGACATCGAATTATACCTCTTGCTCAAGATCAGAGACGAGTATATCTCTCTATTAGTTTTTATTTCATGATAGCGTATATATCACATGTTCTAGAACTGTATACTTGATTCTGATATATTGTTACATGGACTGGAACAATATGGATCCTGTCAAGAGATGTTATCCCTTATCGTGTACTCCGGATACTCCTTCTATATATATTTTATCATGTACATCGGGTATTCCTTGTGCTCGTGTTCATTCGTGTTCTCCGTGTACTTATATTATTCGTGTATGTAACATATCGTGATCGAATCCATGAGTATTGGTTGGAGCGAAAGAGTAGAAGTTGGTTATATGATCAAGCCTATAGTGTATTCGTGTTTATGTCGATTATACACATCACGTATAATCGAGTTACCTTAGTGTATTCGTGTTCAACCTAAACCTATCAAATAACGAACTTGTACTCCAATGCACTTAGTTAGTATTCTTGTTTCTCATACTAGTTGTTTATTATATATTACTTGTATTCTTCTTTCTAGTATTTTATCTGCTTATCTTAGTTATATTTTTATTTCCTAGTTAATTTTACATCTTGTATTCTTTTCTATTTTTTGTCGTATATTCTCTACCATTAATTTGGAACTGCTTTCAGAGTTTTGTACTTCGCTCCAATCCTGACTGGATATATTTTTTAGATGATTGGTTAGAGGAGATGTGTCCCACCTATTATGGGCCATAGGATAGCGAGTCAGTTGAGATAGCAACCGTAGAGCATGTTGAGCTAGAGCCAGTTGTTGAGGAGACTTAGCCAGTTTCTTTATGATATTGTATTCGTCTTATTTTAGAAATTTTGGCATGTATTATATTTGAGACCATTGTGTTGAGATTAGGCTATTAGACTTGGACTTGTGATGTATTTCTTTTTATATTCCATATCATGCCATATCTTTCTCTAGTTTTATATTATGATTTACTGATTATCATATTGTTATATTGTTCTCCATTTGGAGTTGAGATAGCATGACAGGTACTTTATATATTATATGAGAGATATATAGATAGTATTATTAACCTAGGCAGCGTTCTACCCCGATGCTGCGGCTTAGGCTTGACATACCCACGTACTCGTGCCCCTATACCGGGTGAGGGTCATGACACATTTTTTGTGGTGGCCCATGCAGGTCTAAGTAGTAATGCTCAGACTTGGAGTATTAATACAAGCCTGCTCTAGGATATAGGATGAGAGTATAATCAATCATAATTGGGAACAGTTCTAATCTATCGATTCTTCTATCCTTGTCAATCTGAATATTTGCTTTCTTTGGAATATTACTGTCCTTCTTTGATGATATCATATCTTGCATACTATTGATCCTTTGTTTTGAATTTGTCTTTAGGATGCCACCGAAGACCAGATCATAACACTCAGGAGCAGTTTCAGCGAGGTCGGTTACTTCTCTACCTTCTCCAGCTCAGAAGGTTGCCTTATCTGTTCAGGTGGGGGAATCAGCAGCTTTCGAGGGTGCTCCTCCTCCAGTTTAGAAGGTTGTCCTAGTTGTTTCTAGGAGCTTCCACCACTCCCAGCACCAGTCGACGTTACACAGATATTTATGCTATTTTGGGAGATGATGGAGGCCCAAAGGACCCAGACAGAGGCTCAGCATCGCCAGTCGGATGTGATAAGGCAGGGGATAGAAAATGCCCATCAGCTAGCACTTCTAGCAGTAGAAAGGGTTACCATAGTTCATCCACAGGTGGTACTGTCTTATTCCGCCCTGCAATAGCCGAGGCCAGGAACCATTATTAATTTCAAGAGGATGGGGCTCAAGGACTTCAAGGGCACAGAGGGGATCTTGTACGCCGATGATTGAATAGAGGACATAGAGAGTAACCTACAACTGGCACAGATTTTGAAGAGTCTACAGGTGGAGGCAGCAGGCAGCCAGATATTTGACATTGCCCTGACATGGTTCCGTATAGACCCGAGGATCGCGGTACCAGGATTGACTTGGGAAACTTTTAAAGAGCTTTTGAAGGAGAAGTTCTTTTCAAACGTGGCTCTGATTGCCCTAGAGAGCCAGTTCCAGGACCTCGACCAGGGGAGCATGACAGTGGACGAGTATGCCATAGAGTTATCAGATTGGGAAGATTTATAGAGGGGCAGAATCCCCTAGGGAAGGCCAAGAAGTTCCGAAAGGGTTTGATCAGGGAGGTCAAATCCCTCACTAAGGGATATTGCACAACTATATTCAAGGAATCCTGATGGATGCACAGAGGGATGTGGATGACTTGGAGCTCAAGTCGAAGAGGATGAAAGATATATCAGGGGGAGCTAACAGTAGTACGGGTCCAGCTAAGCAACCCTATTTCCAGTAGCAGAGATATTTTCAGCCACAGAGATAGCAGTTTGTCACACAGATCAGAGCACCTGTGGAGCATGTACACCAGATGCAGAGGCCGGCCCAGCCGGCCCCTACTTTCCCTTTCCACAAGAAGCTAGGGTATGAATGGGATGGTTACAGAATGAGGCTGGGCAGATGTTTATTTTATGGCACATCGGATCACCAGTTGAGAGACTATCGTCTGGCTCTAACTCGTCCAGCTCCGAAAGAAGCCCCAGTTTAGAGAGCACCAGCGAGGCCACCTACAGGTCAGCAGAGAGGACCTCTATTA
Source organism: Iris macrosiphon (assembly GCA_036927795.1). Taxonomy (NCBI): domain Eukaryota; kingdom Viridiplantae; phylum Streptophyta; class Magnoliopsida; order Asparagales; family Iridaceae; genus Iris; species Iris macrosiphon. Next base: position 93,648,221 of record JAYESA010000008.1, read on the forward strand.
CAGATATAGTAGTAGAGATTTACACAGCACTAACACCAACAAAGGGGTACACAACAGGGGCAAGAATTCTCTATGACGGGGTGTTATTTCGATCGCCAGGAAAGCCAGAGTTTGAGATTGCCAGAGGAGTAGTGGATCTGAGCGAGAATTCTATATGTGGAGCCATAGTGGAAGAGAAGGAGTTGTCATATCCGTTGATAGTAGATTTTATGGATATCTTCCCGGAGGAGTTGTCGGGCTTATCGCCAGACCGAGACGTTGAGTTCTCTATAGACTTGGTGCTAGGCACAGAGCCGATATCTCAGCACGTCTATAGAGTCAGCAATAACAACCTTACAGAGTTAAAGAAGCAAGTGGTTGAGTTACAGGATAAAGGTTTCATCAGATCTAGTTCATCACCGTGGGGTACTCCAGTATTTTTTGTACCGAAAAAGGATGGTTCGATACCCATGTATATCGACTACAGGGCTCTTAACAACCTTACTATCAAGAACAAATACCCGGGGCTGGGGATAGATAATCTCTTCTATCAGTTGAGCAGAGCGAAGGTATTTTTGAAGATAGACTTGAGGTTGAGTTACCTCCAGGTGAAAGTGAAGAAGGAGGATATTCTGAAGACCACTTTTCGGACTCGGTATGGCCAGTTTGAGTTTATGGTAATGCCGTTTGGGTTGACCAATGCCATAATGGTATTGATGAATCTGATGAATAGGGTATTCCACCAGTATCTTGATAAGTTTGTGGTGGTGTTTATTGATAATATTCTAGTATATTCTAAGACCCTAGAGGAGCATGAGGAGTACTTGAGGATAGTTCTAGAGACTTTCAGGAAGGAGAAGCTTTATGGAAAGCTTTCAAAGTGTGAGCTCTTCCTTGACAAGGTTAAATTCCTTGGGCATGTGGTTACAGGTGATGGAATCTCAGTTGACCCGAAGACGATCGTAGCCGTGGAGTCATGGGCTACTCCAAGTTCAGTGGCAGAGATAAGGAGTTTTCTGGGATTAGCAGGTTATTACCGAAGGTTTGTACATGAATTCTACATGATTGCAGATCCGATGACTAGGCTGACCAGGAAGGATGTAGAGTTTGCCTGAACAAAGGATTGTCAAGCCACTTTTGATGAGCTGAAGAAGAGATTGACGACAGCTCCTGTGTTGACGTTGCCATCGGGATCAGGTGGATTCACTATCTATAGTTATGCTTTAGGAAAGGGTTTGGATTGTGTCTTACAGCAGAATAGGAAGGTGATTGCCTATGCTTCCAGGCAATTATGTCCTCATTAGAAGAATTACCCTACCCACGATTTGGAGTTGGCAGCGGTCTTCTTTGTTCTAAAACTGTATAAATACTATATGTACGGCAAGCATGTAGAGATCTTTACAGACCACAAGAGCTTGAAGTACATATTTACACATAAAGAGCTGAACATGAGACATCAGTGATGGTTAAAGTTGATGAAGGACTTCGACATACCATTATAGTACCATACAGGGAAGGCCAACATAGTCGTTGATTCATTGAGCAGGTATCCACTGGCTATATACTTGATGACAGACATATATTTATAGGCCAATCTTGAGAGCTTGGGAATTGAGGTATGGTACCTGGTGTCGAGATACAGATATGGAGATTGCAGATAGAGTCTGAACTGATTGATAGGATTATAGATACTCTGTAAGATGATGAGTCTCTGAGGAGCATCCGGGCAGAGGTTTGGATGGGATTATCAAAGGACTTCACTATTGCTGATGATGGATCATTGTGGCACGGTACCAGATTATGTGTGCCAAGTGGGATATTGCACAAAGAGGTTCTTCAGGAGGCGCATCGATCACAGTACTCTATGCATCCAAGTGCCAATAAGATATATAGAGATCTGAGAGAGCATGTATGGTGGTATTGTATGAAGTGGGAGGTGGCGCGCTTTGTATCCAGATATTTAGTGTGCCAGCAAGTAAAGGCAGAGAGGCAGAGGCTAGGTAATTTATTTCAGCCTTTACCCATTCCAGAGTGGAAGTGAGAGCATGTTACTATGGATTTTATTTCAAAACTTTCACGTTCTTCCGGGGGGAAAGACACAATTTGGGTCATCGTAAACATGTAACCAAATTGGCCCACTTCTTGCCTTTTAATATAGGTACGTCTACCGAGATGCTAGCGAAGATGTATGTGCAACAAATTGTCATATTTCATGGAGTTCTTGTGAGCATCATCTCGAATCGGGATAGTCAATTCATATCCAACTTTTGGAGGAGTTTACAGGCTAGCTTGGGCACCCAGCTCAAGTTTTGTAAGCACCCTGATTTTTTTATAATTTAATACTTTTGGTATTTCAAAATTTTTTTAATTAAGAGAGAATTTTCATTTATTTTTAAATAATTATAATATCTAAAACTCATGAATTTATAATTATGTGTATTTAATTAATTATTAATATTATACAGAAAATATATTTTTGGGTGTAAAACTATTATTTTTAGTAGACATATATATATATATATATATATATATAAATTAATTAAAAGAAATAAAACCCAAACCCATACCTATTAACCCAACCCCTAAACCCATTAACAAACCCAAAATCCTAACTCTAAACAAATTCCCCCTCACCCGCGTACATACATGAACCCCCCTTTTTTCTCCTATATATACCTACACATATATAACACATTCATCAAACCCTAACCCTAACCCATCGCCTATGCCACCCCGGTGCAGCCAACCGCCCGTGCCGTCGCGCCGCCGCTCCGGAGCAGCGCTGCCGTCAGCCAGCAGCAGCAGCAGCAGCACACAACAGCAGGCATTGCAGCCCCCTCCTTTGCGCGCAGTCTTCGCCCTTCTTGGTCATCCGATTTGCGTCCCGTCTTCGCTGGTATATTCGAAACCTAACCCTCTAGGATTTTCTTCAAGTGGAATGAATTTAGGCACCCAGTTTGATCAAAAAATTGACTGAAAGTTGGCCAAAAAACTGTTCGGAAATCGTTTAGAATTCCAGTCCAAACCCTCATGTTAATGCCCAATTTGCCACCATCTCATTAATTATTTTTAAAATATAATTTAATGGAATTCTTCACAATATAACCAAGATTTTTACTGTTGTTTTAGTTTTATTAGTTTGCTTTAATGGTTAAATTATTCTTGTTCCAAAACGACCAAAAACTTATTTTTAAAATACCTAAAATCTCGTGATAGGGGTTGCGTTCTGCCAAACGAGGTGACTTTATCGTGTGCGAGTTGCATCAAAAGGTGCGTATCGTCAATACGGACGTGTGAACTTTCGCGGAACTTGATTTGGATGTGTGTGCACACCGGAATCAACGCATATACGCCGAAAAATACCATACTAGTCTTTTTTGACACTCGCTGTAACTTCGTGTGTGCTTGTCATTTCGTAACGAAACTTGCGCCATCGGATTCGCAGTGTTACGCTGGTCCTATGATCCAAGTTTGGTTCGATTCTGAGAACGTTGATGAAACATTATTTTGTGGGCCCCATGGTTTCACATGACGGGCAATTTTGTGATCGGCTCATCGAAATCTAGTTTTGAATATTCTGTTGGGTTCGTATCATCGTTCCAGACTCGTAGACACTGAGTTTGAAAAATTTAGAGAACTTTGTCGTTGGCATATTTTACGGTGCGAAATAGGCCATATGTGGACCCCGTTTTGACCCAAAATTGTCAATTTTGCTTCTGTGTCCAAATTAGACTTATGGGTAGTCAATTCTAGCTATTTCTTGTATTCTGAGAACAATGGTGATATTTATTTCAGCATCTGAAGGTGTACATACATATTCCACTTTTCCAAGAGTAGTTGACGATGTTCAGAACCCAAGCAAGTGTACATTGCTAAGATATATTACAGTTCCTTGCCTTTATTATATTATTTAGTTATTATAGTTATTTTATATGGGTGATGTGTGTGTATAGGACCGTGAGAATTTGCTTAGCGTCCGAACAAGATTCGGGTGTTGACGCCGTACGCGGAGTCGTATAACGTCACATAGAGAGTTGATCCCACGATCTCTTTTTTACGTGCTTACTTTAACAAGTACGCTATACCCTAGGACACTTGACACCATTTCATCTGACAGAATCTTTTTTAAGTTATTCATGGTGATTCTGTATAGGCTTACAGGATTCGTGACATGAGACTTGCATATTATATGGATATTATTATGACTCGTTGCACTAGCTAGAGGTCATGATCTTGCGTGTTATGGATATGAGACATTGTGTACATGAGACGTGAGGTTACATTGGGTGGGAAAAGATACACCATACTACAGGCTGATTATTGATATATATATATACTATACTATTGGAGGTACTGTGGCACATATGCCGGAGTCACAATACCCTAGAGGTGCCTTGGACTCTGTCTCAGATCTTTGGCACCTATACTGAGTCTTGATACTACTTGTTGCTATGGGCTCCTTGACACAGAGCCTGTATTGGTTTCAGCCTGAGTACGAGTGATTCTCTCACGTGCATATCACATATATGGTTACAGTAATTTACCCTTGAGTATGTGGCATTATACTATTTTACTTTTGGCATGTTATTTCTTGTACCTTGTTAGGTCCCTCTGAGGACCTGGTCCCTTACCAGTTTTTGCAGCATAGACGGTTATAGAGGCTTTGGAGTTGCTGACGGAGTTGCTTATCTTGCAGGCATTGATATCAGGTACTTATATCATATCTACCGGAGTTATGTTATTTATTCATATTATTTATTTATCTGCTGATGTAGCCTAGTTTTATATACTCATATTTCTTTCTCGAGTCTATTCGAGTTTGTGTGTTACTGGACAACCGACTTTAGCACATATAGCTCATTCTTGTGTATTTTGTTCATTATGGATTGAGACATGGATATTTATATTTACTTGATTATTTAGATAGTGACCATTATAATACAGCTTATACGTATTCGAGTCGGACCAGAGTCTGGTCGAATGCGTAGCTGGCATATTACGTATTTCTAGTCCTACGTATTTTGGACTGGAGCATGACAAGTTTAGTACCGCATATTACCCCCAAACAGACGGGCAATCAGAGAGGACTATTTAGACTTTCAAGGATATGCTTCGCACTTATGTTTTGGAATTCAGAGGGTCTTTAGAGGATCATCTTCACCTGGTAGAGTTTGCTTACAACAACAGTTATCCGGACAATATGAGATATCACCATTCGAGGCTTTATATGGACGGAGATGTCAGACTTCTTTTTTTTGGGATGATGTTGCTGAGAGAGCATTGTTAGGGTCTAACATGGTTCTTGATACAGCTGAGACAGTGAAGCTCATTAGAGATAGACTTAGGGTGACGAAGGATAGACAGCGGCATTGGGCCGATAGCCACCGGAGACCCTTAGAGTTTAAGGTATAGGTTTTATTTTATATTATTGTGATTGCTTTATTTTAGATGGAGTGTTAAGGCTGTATTTTATTCTAGGTTGGCGATCTGGTGTTCTTGCATATTTCTCCGACACGGAACATGATTCATTTGGGTGGATGGGAAGCTTAGTCCACGGTACATCGGACCCTTCGATGTTCTTGCGAGGGTCGGTGCAGTAGCCTACAGACTTGACTTGCCTCCAGAATTAGAGGGAGTGCATGATATGTTCCATGTGTTGCTGCTGTAATGGTACATAGCAGATCCTATTCACGTATTGGATCACTCGGATATCGACGTGGGTCCGACTATCAATTACCCAGAGCAGTCAGTAGAGATTCTGGATCGCAGGAAGAAGGTGCTGCAGAACTAAATGATTCCCTTGGTACGGGTCGTATGGAGGCACTACTCTCCAGAAGAGTCTACCTTGGAGAGGAAAGCTGAGATGCGCGAGTGGTACACTTATCTCTTTGAGCCATGAGGTATCGTTCTTTCTTGATTGTTGTGATTGCTTGTTGTAGTGCTAGTTATTTTCTTAAAATTTGAGGATAAAATTTTTCTAAGGAGGGTAGACTTGTCACTACCATATTTCTATATGAGGGTATTTTTGTCATTTAGCATATTTTATATTTAGTGATTAAATATTTATATATTGTGAAACTAATTATTTATTATGTGTTATGATATTTATTTATTAATTAATGGGTTAGCATAATTATTGGACTTTAATAGTGGACCTAGCTAGAACTTGTCATGACACTTTGAGCCCAACATTGGGCGGCCCATTAGACCCATTTCTTTAGTTAATTAAAAGAGACTAGATTAATTTTTATTAGAATTAGATGCTTCCTAATATAGCCCTCCTAATTAATTCCTCATAACCAACTAGTGAGGGCATTTTAGACTTTGCAAGGTTGCTTGGGAGAGGGGCAAGGGGCCGACTACTATAGGAGGGGGTTCTCTCTCTCTCTCTCTCTCTCTCATCTTAATTTTTTATTCCAATTATAGATCTCCAATTGTGTTCTTCCCCAATTCACTTATTCCTCCACAAAATTTACCCTAATCCACTCTCATTCCCTTCTATTTTTATCATTCAAGGAGCATTGGAGCTTGGATTACAAGGAGCACTTGAAGAAGAAGGAGTTGGCTAGGAACATGTATCCTAATTGTGTCTATTTGTGCTATTCATTAGAAATCCATCTTCTAATAGGTATTATTCTGATTTCTCCTATATTTTAGACTATAATTCATGCATTTGACCTTTAGGAACCCTCTCAAGGCTTAGGACTACCCATAGGAAGAAGTTTTAAGCCCAATTAACCTTGATTATGATTTCTAAATAGGTTTTTGTGCCCATTTTGGGAGAATTTCAAGATTGATGCATCAAGTGTGTGTCATGAGAACAATTAGGCCTAATTAGACTTAGATTGATAGTGTGGGAATAGATACGTCTCCACAATTGGACACGAGTAGAGTGTATCATGGTATTTTGTGATAAGTTATGATACAAGGGCTCATTTTGGGGGTTTTATGGATAGTAGTATAATTACTCTTCAATTTCCATCGTAACTAGTTGCATTAGTTATTTATATATGTATTTGATACGTATAAATGATAATTATGGAGAGTTACGGGTTTTGACACTTAGTTTGGGTGTGTATAATGAGTATCCTACTTGTGCACCATAGGTATACGATAAAATGACTTATAGTTATTATGTGTTTTGATACTTGAATATTGGTAGTGGTATCTTGGAGTTGTGTATGTGTGTGTGTGTGAACTCATTTAGAGTATATATATATATATATATATATATATATATATATATATATATATATATATATATATATATATATATATGTGTGTGTGTGTGTGTGTGCGTGTGTGTCTGTGTGTGTGTGTGTGTGTGTAATGATATGAGGTGATTGTTTGGTGGAGGTGAGGCCTGATACTAAATGGGGAGTAACTGGATCACACCAATTGACAGTGCACAGGTTGATGCTTGATCGAAGTGATACAATCGGAGAGTGGTGTCTAATACTGCACAGTACCTAGGGATGATTCAGACTTTGTGCAAGGGTCTGTTGGGGTCGATTTTAGTAGTGATAGTGATGTTGTTGTTGGTTTCTGTTACTGCAACAACAAGGCCTTATTCTTGGCAGCAACAACAGATGTTGAAGGTGCTGTTCTAGCAACTATAGTATTCATAATGTTCAGTGTATTCAGAGGAAAGTGCAAGTATCAGAGGTTAATAGTGCAGTCCAAATATAGGACTGAGGAGTGCATGTTCTAGAACTGGAGGGTAAACTTGTGTGTGTAACTGATGATAGTATGTATACACATATGAGTTGGTGTTGTGATAGCATAGAAGGCCGATTGGGTGTAACTGTAATTATAGTATTGGATTGCAATGGAGTACAATTAGGGACTCGAGTACATTAGTGAGGATTTGAGTGTCAGTGAGGACTTGAGGTATCAGTTCTGATACTAACTGTAATAGGGTTATGAGTGCAGGATCCTTGCAATACTGTAAACCCCCTCGACCAATTTAGGGTTTAATCTGAAGTAAATCAAGATACTAGGATTTATTTGATTTCATTAGAATTTATGTGAGACAATTATAGGTACCCCCTGACCATTGTGTAATCTTAGATGCACGTCCTTCCGTCACTCCCTAGCTACACGTTATTCGAGTAAAAAGATCGTCAGGTGCACTACATTTAAATCTTTTAAATTAAGACTAATTTCACCTCAAGCAACACTTAACCGAGCCCACCTATACCATCTCACATTAGACCAGCCCATCTCAATGAGACCAGATAGGCCCAAGCCGAGGCCAGCCCACAAATTCCCTACATATATATATATGAAATTCCTTCCCTTGAAACCCTAAGAAATCTATCACCACCCTCTCCAATCCTAGTCGAACCCTTGCTAGCACCACCCCTCCTCTTCTCCAACTCACAACCAATCCATCACCACCATCGGCGCCACCTTACACCCCATACTTCAGCCGACCGCTGCCCCATATACACCCCGACCGCTGCCACCATACTTCATCCCCGCTGCCCCCATACTTCAGCCGCCGCTGTCCCCATACTTCATGTAAACTCCCTCAACCAGATTTCAGTAATTTAGGATTAGTTTAGACTAATTAGAATTATAGCAAACTTTTTAAAAATTTATTTATTATATAATCTATTGATTGTGCACCTGTTCATTACACAATTAGTTAGGACATCATACTAGCTGTTAACCCTAAACAAATTTCACATACCTGCCTTAGACTTGTTAGACTACTTTTTCTATATTTTGTGCAACTCCCAGAAACCTTGTTTGATGCTTCGTTTTAGTCGTCCAAATATCGTTACAAACGTACGTATTTATTTCCTATTTAAATTTTTGCTCTTTACCCATCTCTGAATCCCTAGAGATTTGAGGACCAGTAGGCACCTGTTTTGCCCAAGCAAAAATACGATAATATTCTTCTCTAATTATACTTCAATTATCGTTTTGACACCGTAGAAAAATTATGACCATAACAGCCTCAAAATAATTAGTGAACACCGTGCGCAGTATTTATTAAATAATAAAAACGATGACCATATAATCTGCAGAATCAGTCCCTGTATTTGCTCAGACTCACCCCACACTGTCCAAAACATTTTCCCCAGCTATTTTCCTCATTTCTGTATAATTCAGAATTTCGAGAAATCAATATTTGAAATTTGGTAAATTGCGTAATTACGCAAAATACAATTTTATGCTTTTATGCAATTTATGAAAAGTTAGGGTTTTTTATGCAAAATTGCATGCAAGGTGGCATAATCCTATTGGTTAGTGAATAGGTGTGTGGGACCCACCCAAAACATCCAGAAAATCCAGTCAAAAATATCCCAAAATACCAAAAATACCTAAATACCCCTAAAGTTGCAATTAATTATAACTTTGCCATTGCCTACAACCCCTATAAAACCCGACCCCCCCTCTCTTCAAACCCCCACAGCCGCCGCCTCCGACCACCGCCTTCGGCCAAACCCTGCCCGACCCTTCGCCCTGACCCCCTCTCCCCTCCGGCCAAGTCCCACCCCCAGCCACCGTCTACTCCGCCGCCCTGAACCCCCGCAAGCCCACTCCTCCAACACCATCACCCACAGCCACCACCACCCGAACCACCTCCCCGCCGCCTCTGGCCACCGTGAACCGCCACCACCACCCCCAATCGACTCGCCTCGACCTCCCCTACCTACCACCACCACCTCACCTCCCCACGACACCCCCTCCGGCCGCCCTAGCCCCCGCAGCCCCTCGGCTCTCCCTAACCCTAAACTACCACCCCCACCTCCGACGGCCTCCAGCCACCGCCACCGCCGTCGTGGACCTCCGCCACCATCACCAACCTGACCACCACCCTCCCCTCTGTCGAACCCGTCGCCTGCCTGGCCACCTCCGCCGCTCCTCCGCCGGCCAGAGCCCCCGCACTTAGCTGCTGCTGCTGCTGCCAGTAGATACTGCTACTGTTCCCGCTCCTCCGGCCGCCTCCGGCCGACTCTGCCGCCGTCCACCCGCCGTCGACGACCCCTAGGGCCCACCTGTCAGTAGGTATACCCCTTGAACCTAATATATAAGTATTTATATATATAATCCTATATGTATATGTATATGTATATGTATATATATGTATATATATATGTATATAAATAATGTATTTATATGTATAATGATATATATATAATAAATGTTATATACTATTATTTACAGTATATTATACTGTATATATTATATATATATCTATATATATTCTATACATATATATTTATGTATGTAAATATGTAAATATGTATATATATATATATATATATATATATATATATATATATATATATATATATATATATATATATATATATATGTATATTTATATACTATATTATATTATGTAAATTACTAATATGTATCTATGTATTTATTTTTATTTTATTTATATATATATGTAATATATAAATATATGTATACATATATTTATATGATATATATATTTATATATAATATGCTATTATAATTACTATATATACTATGCATGTTTTCCTTTATTTTATTTTCTGCATTTAATTTATTTCTTGCACTTATTATAAATGTATATATATATATATATATATATATCTATATATATATATATATATATATATTATCTATATGTATATATATATTCAGCTGGATAATACATCTTATATATATTATATATAATTTCAATTCTTGCAATGTCATTTTAATTTATTACATAATATTGTGCTGGATATTACAGCCTATTTATATATGCATATTTACAATTATTGCAGTGGTCACATATAGACCCTGATAATATTGTTAAGTAGTAAAGCATTTATTTATGTATTAAAATTCTGTACTGTCAATTCAATTTACCTATATATATATACATCAGTGGATATACCCTGATAATATATATGTATTTACTTCTGCCCTGTCATTTCAATTTAAATTATATATCAGTAGATATACCCTGATTATTATATTATTATAAATTAGAGGATACACCCTGATAATATTATATTATATTATTATATATATAGCAGTGGATATACCCTGCTACTATTTACTGCATTTTTTTTGTTCTTTATATACTATATATACTGCTATATATATTATATATATATCTATATATATATACATACTATATAAGTATATATATATATATACTTTATATTACAATCATAATATTCACGAACCCTGTCTATTTTAACAGAAACCAACTACAGCACAGCCAGTGACCCCCTGTCACCAGCAATCTCAAACCTGACTGTGAGATCAGGTTATCAATACTATCAGGGAGTAGGCAAGTATACCTTGCCAAGTTAATGTTTAAATTCTCAAATACTGTTATATGCTTCTTATTTCTGAAATTCATATACCAAGAGTACCTGAGACTGCCTCTGGTACAGTCAACTGATACGTTGACAATTAGTGTAAATAACTTAGTCTTACTGACTCACCAACACTGTGAGAGTATCCTGATATTCTCCTAGACCCTATCACGGGAACACGCAACATGGTTGCATTACATATATGGATGTGAGCTGCGTATTTGATTAGCTACCAGTACGTGTGACCCGCATCACGAATTTAGAATAACTCAGGAAATGTACGACTTGACATTTAGTTTCATTGGGATGGGAAAGATAACTAGTAGACGTATGGGACACCCCCTCCATATATGATTATACCTTCGTACCATGCTCCTCGGAGATGGTCGATTGCAGAGCTACCCGTGAGTCCGGGGGCATACGATACATATACTAGCCAGTCACCACGATTGGTGAATTACGTCAGCGTATGTCTAGCCACACATTCCCATGCGTACTACGAGATCTTTACTTGCATTTTCACTTAGAATGGTTAGCACCCTGTATTTATTTCCTTTATTCAGTATTACATACATGGCATGTCATTTTTTATATCTTGTTATGTCCCACTGAGGACCTGGTTCCCTGCCAGATCTAGACGAGGCTTTCTACCCCACTGTGTACGGCCCTGATCAGGAGGCTAGATGTGCTACCGAGGAGGAGCTCAAGGAGACACCCTCAGAGTATGCTTGACCATAGAGGCCTGCCACCTGGAGATGGAGATATTTTTCTCAGATAGACACTGCTTAGTCTATCTGATTTTTCTGCGCTATTATCAGTTTTTGTAGTAGGCTTGTATTCTCACCAGTTGTGTACTTTATCAGACTCAGTTTTATATATATATTCAGCACTTGCTTTTCTGATATCTTGTTGTGGATGAGATAGATATACCTGTTTGTATTTGTAGTATTTTAGGACAGCGTAGCACGTTCCTTTGGGTCCATCAAAGTGGATTAAGCCCTTAGTGACGTGTCAGCTGGCCAGTGACACGTGGCCTAGTTCCTGACATTTTGGGACTGGGGCGTGACACGGTTTTAGTTGTGGCCCATGCAGGTCTAGTTTTTATTGCTAGTGGTATGATGACATGCCTAGCAAGCCTGCAATAGGATAGGAATATTAGGTCTCATCCACACTGACACCATCTTTACAATTTTTATTATTGCATCTTGCTTGATTATCATTATTTATCTCCTTTGTGTTTTCTAATTATCCTATTCTCCTCAGAAATATGGACATACCCAGGAAACTTGTGAATAATGGGGCTGACCAAGCAATAGACCCTTCGCCAAGTGCCCAAGAAACTCCGTCCAATCACCAAAATTCTGGTCAGGAGACGACACCAACACCGCAGGCGGAGACACCTTTGCCTCCACCTCCAGCCTTGCCTATCCTGATGCCACAACTTGAGGGTCAACCTCAAATGTTGCAGTTTTTCCAGACTATGTTGCAGAACCAGTGGCAACAGACTGAGGCCCTGAGACAGTCTCAGTGGCAGCAAACTGAAGCTCTGCGACAGACGTTGATGACGGCTTTGGAGAGAGCTACTACTCCGACACCAGCACCTGTCCAACCAGCGGGCACAGTTCGAGGCTTCCGTCAAATGAGCCCGAGAGATTTCAAAGGCAACGAGACTCCTGAGGAGATCTCCGACTGGATCTCCAACACCAAAATGCTGCTAGAAGGATCGCAACTCACCCCCGACCTATGGATAACCGCTGTGAGGGGCCAACTTCTTGGCAACGCCTATCACTGGTGGAAATCCATAGAGCGCAGCGTCGGCAAGGACCAAACTTGGCAACAATTCTTGGAGCACTTCAATGCCAAGTACTTCCCAGCGACAGTCCAGAATGCCCTATACTCCCAGTTCCTGCACCTGGAGCAGGGAAACATGACGGTAGATGCCTACGACACAGAGTTTAGCAGACTAAGTCGTTTCGGTGCTAATCTGATCCCGAACGAGCTGAAGAAGGCTAAAAGATTCCACCATGGCCTTAACTACGAGCTCCAGAGGTACACAACAATGCAGTCAAGAATCTCCTACAACGAGGTTCTTACCGAAGCCAGGGAATAAGAAGCAATTGGCTGAGAAGCAAGGCGCTCAAATTCAACCTTCCCGGCCAAGAATCAACAAGGAGCAGGAGGACCTATACGACGTCCCCAATATCAGACTCAGCAGACGACGGGGCCTTACCAGAAGAAGGAGCTCTCGATTTGTCACTTTTGTGGCAAAAAGGGGCATTTTATGAGAGACTGCAGGAAGAAGAACGGATTATGCCTGCTATATGGAGCTAGCCAACACATGGCCAAAGACTGCCCACAACGCAGAGATACAGCACCTCAGTAAGGGCAGAAGCCAGGAACACAAGCCCAGAAGATGCTACCCTCCACATCAGGAGGATATCAGCGAGGAGCACCCTTGCTTACTCAGGAGGTCCAGTTCAAGGCCAGACAACAACCTGGAGGGCAAAAGCAGGGACAAGCTTTTGCGTTAGCTGCAGTTGCAGAAGAGCCTGAAGGGGAAACTATAACATGTACCATTTTAGTTGCATCATTACCTGCAACTGTATTATTCGATTCTGGGGCTACTTTGTCTTTCATATCCAGTAGTTTCGTAGCCATGCACAAGCTATCCACTTTCCCGCTACCCAAGTGTTGGAAAATACTTACTGGAGGAGGTATTGTTCCAGTTACCAGCATTATCGAAACCTGTCCGGTAGTTGTTTGTAGTAGAGGACTAAGAGCATAATTTTTGGTACTCCCAATGCCAAATTTCGACGTTGTCTTAGGCATGGACTGGCTAAGCCAGAATAATGCTATCCTAGACTGCCGAAAGGGTAGTGTTATCTTTAGACCCCCAGATCACCCAGAGTTCAAATATGTCCGAGGAACCATCGAGCAAGGAGTAGGCCAGACTCCTAGAGCTTACATGGCGGTGGAGACAATACTTCTATCAGTTGTAGCAGAGTTCGCAGACGTATTTCCAGAAGAATTGCCAGGCCTACCGCCTGACAGAGAAGTAGAATTCATTATTGAGCTGATACCCGGAGCTGCACCAGTAACCTCCAATATATACCGACTGGCGAAGAAGGAGCTTGACGAGCTGAAGCTTCAACTGGAGGAATTACAGATCAAGGGATTTGTTCGTCCTAGTGCATCACCCTGGGGAGCACCAGTGCTGTTTGTACCAAAGAAGGATGGAATATATCACATGTGTATTGATTACAGAGCCCTCAACGCTCTGACAATCAAAAACAAGTATCCCTTGCGAGAATTGACGACCTGTTCGATCAACTAACAGGAGCCGTAGTATTCTCGAAGATAGACTTGAGATCAGGCTATCATCAGGTCAAGGTACGGAGAGAAGACATTCCAAAGACAGCATTCAGGACTTGTTATGGTCACTACGAGTTCCTGGTGATGCCATTTGGACTGACTAATACACCTGCTGTATTCATGAATCTGATGAACCGAGTCTTCCACCAATATCTGGACCAGTTCGTGGTAGTCTTTATCGATGACATTCTGGTATATTCGAAAAGCCACGAGGAGCATGAGGAGCACTTAAGACTAGTACTAGAGACGCTGAGACAGGAGAGCCTTTATGCTAAGATGAGCAAGTGTAAATTTTTCCTTGATCGTGTTGCTTTTCAGGGACACGTCATCACAGGAGAAGGTATCTCGGTGGACCCAGCAAAGATTTTATCTGTGGAGACATGGCCAACTCCGACCAATGTCTCAGAGGTGAGAAGCTTTCTAGGACTTGCCGGATATTACCGGAGGTTCATAGAAAACTTTGCAAGAATCTCGGAGCCAATTACCCGTCTTACCCGCAAGGAGCAGGAGTTTATATGGACTGAAAAATGTCAGAAAGCTTTTGATGAATTAAAAAAGAGTCTAACTACAGCCCCCATTTTGACTATACCATCTGGATCCGGAGGTTTCGTCATCTATAGCGATGCATCCGGAAAAGGATTTGGTTGTGTCTTAATGCAACATGGGAAGGTTGTAGCTTATGCCTCAAGACAGCTGAGGACTCATGAGAAGAATTACCCCACTCACGACCTGGAGCTTGCCGCAGTCATCTTTGCCTTGAAGCTATGGAGACACTATCTATATGGCGAACGAGTGGAGATTTTCACCGATCATAAGAGCTTGAAATATGTCTACACTCAGAAAGACTTAAATCTGAGGCAAAGACGGTGGCTTGAAGTAATGACGGATTTTAAAATTGATCTACAGTACCATCCGGGGAAAGCTAATGTGGTGGCAGATGCTCTAAGCAGAAGACCCTCGGCATTCTTTATGATCACCCAACCAGGTCTTCTGAGAGATCTAGAAAATTTGGGAATAGAGGTCATTATGCCAGGACTTGACGGCCAATTATCAAACTATCAGCTGCAATCAACCTTGGTAGAAAGAATCAAAGCTGCTCTACCAACAGATGCAAGATTTCAGAGGCTTCAACAAAGAACAGAGGCTGGAATTCTGACAGGATGTCGCATACACGAAGATGGGACTCTAAGATGTGGTGATCGTCTTTATGTTCCAAATGGAGAACTTCGTAATGAGCTGATGTCAGAAGCTCATAGCTCAACATACTCTATACATCCAGGAGGCACAAAGATGTACAGAGATCTGCGATAATATTACTGGTGGCATGGAATGAAGCGGGAGATAGCACGCTTTGTGGCTAAATGCCTGGTGTGTCAGCAAGTCAAGGCTGAGCATCAAAGATCTGCCGGTCTACTTCAACCCCTTCCAATACCCGAGTGGAAATGGGAACACGTTATGATGGACTTTGTTACGGGCTTTCCAAGAAGTCCTAGTGGCCGTAATGCTGTATGGGTGATTGTAGACAGACTCACTAAGGCTGCTCATTTCCTACCTTTCAGAGTCGGACAATCTACCGAAGTCTTGGCGGACATGTACATAAAGGAGATCGTGCGGCTGCACGGAGTACCAGTCAGCATAATATCTGACCGGGATACGAGGTTTACATCCTACTTTTGGCGAAGTATGCAAGAAAGTCTTGGTACCCGCCTCAAGTTCAGCACCTCGTATCATCCGCAGACAGATGGCCAGTCAGAGCGCACCATCCAGACTCTAGAAGATATGCTGAGAGCCTGTATGCTTGATTTCAGCGGATTATGGGAAGATCACTTACATCTGGTGGAATTTTCCTACAACAACAGCTATCAAGCGAGCATTCAAATGGCTCCCTTTGAAGCTTTGTATGGAAGGAAATGTCGTTCCCCAGTATGCTGGAGCGATGTTGGCGAGAGAAAGATCTTGGGTCCAGAACTGATCATTCGTACTGTGGAGAAGGTAAAGAAGATCCAGGGACACCTACGAGCTGCACAAGACAGGCAGAAGCACTGGGCCAACATTCATCGCCGACCTCTCGAGTTCCAAGTAGGAGAGCATGTGTTCTTGAAGATCTTACCTACCAGAGGAACTATCAGATTTGGAGGAAGAGGGAAGCTAAGTCCAAGGTACATTGGACCCTTCGATGTGCTAGATCGCATCGGAGAAGTTGCTTACAGGCTAGCTCTACCTCAGACCTTGGAGGGAGTACATGACTTCTTCCACGTATCTCAGCTAAGGAGGTACATTCCAGACCCGAGTCATGTGCTGGACTATTCAGAGATCACCATCGGGCCGAGCTCATCGTACCAGGAGGAGCCTGTAGAGATCTTGGACCGTAGCGAGAAAGTGTTGCGAGGCCAGACTATTCCTCTCGTTCGTGTTGCATGGAGACATCATGCACCAGGTGAATCCACCTGGGAACGAGAAGAGGATATTCGTCAGCGTTATCCCCATCTATTTTCAAACCAGGGTATGTCCAATATTTCAAATTCAATCTTTCTTAATCATCATATGTCCTTAATTAATTTTTCATTCTCATTATATGTGTGTTTTTATTTCGAGGACGAAATATTCTAAGGAGGGTAGATTGTAAACTCCCTCAACCAGATTTCAGTAATTTAGGATTAGTTTAGACTAATTAGAATTATAGCAAACTTTTTAAAATTTTATTTATTATATAATCTATTGATTGTGCACCTGTTCATTACACAATTAGTTAAGACATCATACTAGCTGTTAACCCTAAACAAATTTCACATACCTGCCCTAAACTTGTTAGACTACTTTTTTTGTATTTTGTGCAACTCCCAGAAACCTTGTTTGATGCTTCGATTTAGTTGTCCAAATATCGTTACAAACGTACGTATTTATTTCCTATTTAAATTTTTGCTCTTTACCCATCTCTGAATCCCTAGAGATTTGAGGACCAGTAGGCACCTGTTTTGCCCAAGCAAAAATACGATAATATTCTTCTCTAATTATACTTCAATTATCGTTTTGACACCGTAGAAAAATTATGACCATAACAGCCTCAAAATAATTAGTGAACACCGTGTGCAGTATTTATTAAATAATAAAAACGATGACCATATCACCTGCAGAATCAGTCCCTGTATTTGCCCAGACTCACCCCACACTGTCCAAAACATTTTCCCCAGCTATTTCCCTCATTTCTGTACAATTCAGAATTTTGGGAAATCAGTATTTGAAATTTGGTAAATTGCGTAATTACGCAAAATATAATTTTATACTTTTATGCAATTTATGAAAAGTTAGGGATTTTTATGCAAAATTGCATACAAGGTGGCATAATCCTATTGGTTAGTGAATAGGTGTGTGGGACCCACCCAAAACATCCAGAAAATCCAGTCAAAAATATCCCAAAATACCAAAAATACCTAAATACCCCTAAAGTTGTAATTAATTACAACTTTGCCATTGCCTACAACCCCTATAAAACCCGACCCCCCTTCTCTTCAAACCCCCACAGCCGCTGCCTCCGACCACCGCCTCCGGCCAAACCCTGCCGGACCCTTCGCCCTGACCCCCTCTCCCCTCCGGCCAAGTCCCACCCCCAGCCACCGCCTACTCCGCCGCCCTGAACCCCCGCAAGCCCACTCCTCCAACACCATCACCCACAGCCACCACCACCCGAACCACCTCCCCGCCGCCTCCGGCCACCGTGCACCGTCACCACCACCCCCAATCGACTCGCCCCGACCTCCCCTACCTACCACCACCACCTCACCTCCCCACGACACCCCCTCCGGCCGCCCTAGCCCCCGCAGCCCCTCGGCTCTCCCTAACCCTAAACTACCACCCCCACCTCCGACGGCCTCCAGCCACCGCCACCGCCGTCGTGGACCTCCGCCACCATCACCAACCTGACCGCCACCCTCCCCTCTGTCGAACCCGTCGCCTGCCCGGCCACCTCCGTCGCTCCTCCGCCGGCCAGAGCCCCCGTACTTAGCTGCTGCTGCTGCTGCTGCCAGTAGATACTGCTGCTGTTCCCGCTCCTCCGGCCGCCTCCGGCCGACTCTGCCGCCGTCCACCCGTCGTCGACGACCCCTAGGGCCCACCTGTCAATAGGTATACCCCTTGAACCTAATATATAAGTATTTATATATATAATCCTATATGTATATGTATATGTATATATATGTATATATATATGTATATAAATAATGTATTTATATGTATAATGATATATATATAATAAATGTTATATACTATTATTTACAGTATATTATACTGTATATATTATATATATATATCTATATATATTATATACATATATATTTATATATGTAAATATGTATATATGTATATATATATATATATGTATATTTATATACTATATTATATTATGTAAATTACTAATATGTATCTATGTATTTATTTCTATTTTATTTATATATATATGTAATATATAAATATACGTATACATATATTTATATGATATATATATTTATATATAATATGCTATTATAATTACTATATATACTATGCATGTTTTCCTTTATTTTATTTTCTGCATTTAATTTATTTCTTGCACTTATTATAAATGTATATATATATATATATATATATATATATATATATATATATATATATATATATATATATATATATATATATATATATATATATATATATATATATATATATATTATCTATATGTATATATATATATTCAGCTGGATAATACAGCTTATATATATTATATATAATTTCAATTCTTGCAATGTCATTTTAATTTATTACATAATATTGTGCTGGATATTACAGCCTATTTATATATGCATATTTACAATTATTGCAATGGTCACATATAGACCCTGATAATATTGTTAAATAGTACAGCATTTATTTATGTATTAAAATTCTGTACTGTCAATTCAATTTACCTATATATATATACATCAGTGGATATACCCTGATAATATATATGTATTTACTTCTGCCCTGTCATTTCAATTTAAATTATATATCAGTGGATATACCCTGACTATTATATTATTATAAATCAGAGGATACACCTTGATAATATTATATTATATTATTATATATATAGCAGTGGATATACCCTGCTACTATTTACTGCATTTTTTTCTGTTCTTTATAGACTATATATACTGCTATATATATTATATATATATCTATATATATATATACATACTATATAAGTATATATATATATATACTTTATATTACAATCATAATATTCACGAACCCTGTCTATTTTAACAGAAACCAACTACAGCACAGCCAGTGACCCCCTGTCACCAGCAACCTCAAACCTGACTGTGAGATCAGGTTATCAACACTATCAGGGAGTAGGCAAGTATACCTTGCCAAGTTAATGTTTAAATTCTCAAATACTGTTATATGCTTCTTGTTTCTGAAATTCATTTACCAAGAGTACCTGAGACTGCCTCTGGTACAGTCAACTGATACGTTGACAATTAGTGTAAATAACTTAGCCTTACTGACTCACCAACACTGTAAGAGTATCCTGATATTCTCCTAGACCCTATCACGGGAACACGCAACATGGTTGCATTACATATATGGATGTGAGCTGCGTATTTGATTAGCTACCAGTACGTGTGACCCGCATCACGGATTTAGAATAACTCAGGAAATGTACGACTTGACATTTAGTTTCATTGGGATGGGAAAGATAACTAGTAGACGTATGGGACACCCCCTCCATATATGATTATACCTTCGTACCATGCTCCTCGGAGATGGTCGATTGCAGAGCTACCCGTGAGTCCGGGGGCATACGATACATATACTAGCCAGTCACCACGATTGGTAAATTACGTCAGCGTATGTCTAGCCACACATTCCCATGCGTACTACGAGATCTTTACTTGTATTTTCACTTAGAATGGTTAGCACCCTGTATTTATTTCCTTTATTCAGTATTACATACATGGCATGTCATTTTTTGTATCTTGTTATGTCCCACTGAGGACCTGATTCCCTGCCAGATCTAGACAAGGCTTTCTACCCCACTGTGTACGGCCCTGATCAGGAGGCTAGATGTGCTACCGAGGAGGAGCTCGAGGAGACACCCTCAGAGTATGCTTGACCATAGAGGCCTGCCACCTGGAGATGGAGATATTTTTCTCAGATAGACACTGCTTAGTCTATCTGATTTTTCTGCGCTATTATCAGTTTTTGTAATAGGCTTGTATTCTCACCAGTTGTGTACTGTATCAGACTCAGTTTTATATATATATTCAGCACTTGCTTTTCTGACATCTTGTTGTGGATGAGATAGATATACCTATTTGTACTTGTAGTATTTTAGGACAACGTAGCACGTTCCTTTGGGTCCATCAAAGTGGATTAAGCCCTTAGTGACGTGTCAGTTGGCCAGTGACACGTGGCCTAGTTCCTGACATTTTGGGATTGGGGCATGACACTTCAGCCGACCGCTGCCCCATATACACCCCGACCGCTGCCCCCACATACACAGTCGCCCGCTCCCCCATATACGCCTGACCGCTGCCCTTCAGCCGGCCAACCCGACCCCGTGCATTGCTGCCACTACCGCACTTGCTACAGTCCCGCCGCCGTTGCTACAATTTCGTCGGAGTGCGCCACGACGAGAGCAGACCTTGTCCGAGCAAAGCTATGAAGAGGTAACCATATTAAACCCTGCTTCTTCATGTGAATATCGTAGCATCGTATCGACGTGTCTGAATTTGCTAATATCTGACACCACCCTAAATATGTGCAAGTTTGGATCAATGAATATTAAGGGTTGGAATATGTGTATTTACTAGCAAACACTAAATCTTGAGGCATAACACCAAGGACTTGCATCTCCACCCAAAAACTTGTACATAGACCACGTATAATGAACATAGTAACCAAGGAACTTGTTCGCACAGAACAGCGATCGTGGTCATACCATAACTTGAAATTATTGTCTCAAGGCTCAGGATGTTCAAGTACTGAATACGTGTACACCTTAGCTAAGCGCACATGTGACGCGGTATCCAAACAGTCGTGAACTTGCGATAATATTCAAGCAACGCGTTGTAGTCATGTGAAATTAATATTAGCATCTGATATTAGATTGTATATTATATTTGTGTTAAGGACCTTTGGATCAGCCGGAGGAAACTGCAGGAACCAGCTTCTGGCATTCACAGCTTCAGGACCCAGGCAAGATTACTTGCCATATTTACTGTCTAATTTAAATTATACAAATGTTGTATTATATGCTTGTTGCTTTGCTTTATACAACTGTGTGCGTCCGAGATTGTCTCGGGTGCATTCGACGGATACGTCGAAGATTGGTATACATTGACTTAGTCATTAGCAGACTCACCCCATTGGATGATACCCTGTTATCTTCCAAGACCTGACACTTTTACACGTAGCATAGTGACAAACCTCATGTTGGGATGCGAGTTCGCGTGTCGACTAGCTATCGCCGCGTGTGACGTGCATCACGGTTAACCAGCAGTAGGACTATTTCAGTATAGAGACTTGGCATTTAGATGAGGGATATGCACATCGATTATTTGACTGGTATATCTACATTAGGAGGGGAGGACGACTAGTAGGCATATGGGACACCCCACTCCTTTACACTGGCACCGCACTCGACGGAGTGATACGGACGTATATATATATTACTGATACCATGTTCTATAGAGTGTTGGGCGTTACTTGATGATATTGCAGATACCATACTCCATAGAAGGTTGGACATTATTGTATTCCTGCGCCCGTGTTATAGGGGGCATGTGTGGCATATACTAGCCGGTTGCCACGACTGGTGAATTACGTCAGCATATGTTTAGCCTACACCTTCCCATATACTCACAGTTGTCCTCACATTGCATTCACTTAGATGGTTAGCACACCCTTTATTGTATTTATTTTATTCAGTATTTATATATGGCATGTCTCTATGTATCTTGTTACGTCCCTCTGAGGACCTGGTTCCCTTCCAGATTTGGACGAGGCTTTCTACCCCACAGTGTACGACCCCAGACAGGAGACGAGATTCGCTACAGCTGAGGAGTTAGAGGTGCAGCCGTCAGAGTTTCCGTGATCAGTTGGTAGGCCTTCAGCCTGGATTGGGTGCATCATTATCTAGAGCCGATGCCCTAGTCATTATCTTTTACCTATCATTTCAGTACTTTATTTCGTCATAGTAGTGGATTTGTTCCCATCTGACATTATTGGTTGTACTATGATATCTTGAGACTGGTATTATTCATCCAGCAGTTTATTTAGTACTTTTTGCTGTTTATATTATGGATGAGATTAGATTACCTGTTATTGACTGATGTTGGACATGTTAGTATTTTAGGACAGCGTAGCACTCTTCGTGGATCCATTAAATTGGGATATCCTCGGAGACGTGTCAGCTGGCTATTGCCACGTGGCCTAGTCCCGTGTATTTTGGGACTGAGGTGTGACATGGTTTTAGTGGTGGCCCATGCAGGTCTTTTTTTCCGCTTGTGGTATGGTAACGTACCCAGCGAGCCTGCAATAGGATATAAATTACTAGGTCTCATCCACTTTTTGATTCGCCTTTAAACTTCCATGATACTGCTTCTAAATATCTGTATCCTGTTTGTTGATTCGTACTCTTTTAATGAAGACCTATCTCTTGCAGCAAGATGAATTTGCACATTGGACGAGGAGCACCCTGTGCCGCGGTGCCAGATAACACCACTCAAGGAGATGAAGTACCCCAAGGGCAACCCCCTCTACAGACCCCGCTGATACATTGGCACGAGATATCGCAGGGCGATCCTACGCCGCAGCCCGAAGGACAGACTTCCCAGACAATCCCCATGCAACATTGTGAGGGACAGACTTCTGGAGCTACACCGATGACGCAGACTGAGAGGCCGACATCTGAAGAGACGCCTACTGCACAGCCAGAGATTCTACTACCATCGCCTCCACCTTATCAACCCCAGATGCCACAGCTAGATGGCCAGCTACAGATGCTCCAGTTCTTCCAGACAATAATGCAAGCGCATTGGCAGCAGACAGAGACATTGAGACAGAGTCTGATGACAGTACTAGAGAGGACACCTGTCGCAATACTAGCACCAGCACCTCCACCAGCCCAGACAGGTGGCACTGTTAGATGGTTCCGACAAATGGGACCAGATACTTTCTCGGGCAATGAGACCGCCGAGCAGATCTCCGATTGAGTCGCCAACACGGAGATGTTACTAAAAGCTTCACAACTGCAACTAGAGCTTTGGATGACCGCAGTGAGGGCCCAACTAAAAGGCAACGCCCATCACTGGTGGGATTCTATTGAGCGCAGTGTAGGGAAGAACCAAACTTGGGAACAATTTCTAGAATACTTCAATGCGAAGTATTTCCCAGCTATAGTCAAAAATGCCCTGTACTCCCAATTCCAACATCTAGAACAGGGGAATATGACTGTTGACGCATATGACGCGGAGTTCAGCCGCCTTAGCAGATTTGGTGCCGTCCTGATACCCACCGATCTCGAGAAAGCCTACCAATTTCATTACGGCCTCAATTTTGAGCTACAGAGGTATACCACTACACAGGCAAGGATTTCTTATGAAGAGGTTCTTGCGGAGGCAAGGATCCAGGAGGCCATCGTCAGAGGAGCTAGACGTCCCAGCATGACTACACCAGCCAGAGCACAGCCTGGAACAGGAGGACCACTTCATCGTCCGGAGCACAGATGCAGCAGATAGCAGCACCATACCCACAACAGGAGCTTCTGACTTGTCACCATTGTGGCAAGAAGGGATACGTCGTTAAAGATTGCCGGAAGAAGTTGGGACTGTGCATGATATGTGGATCAAGTCAGCACCTTGTCAGGGATTGTCCGCAGCGCAGAGAGGTAGCACTACAGACGGGACAGAGACCCGCAGCACCAGCCCCGAGGATACTACCCCTACCAGGAGGTCAGCGACCACCAGCACCCGGAGGATTTCAAAGGGGACCACCCTTCGCCCCACAGCAGGCACAGTTCGAGCGATCCCGACAGCAGACAGGAGGACAGAGGCAGGGATAAGTCTTTGCTTTAGCAGCTACTGAGGAGAAAATCGAAGGAGAAGCTATCACAGGTACCATTTTAGTTGCATCGTTACCTGCAACTGCATTGTTTGATTCTGGAGCTACATTGTCATTTATATCTAGTAGATTTGTAGCAATGCATAGAGTAGCGACTTCCCCCTTACCTAAGAGTTGGAAGATTCTTATCGGAGGAGGTATCGTGCCGGTTACCAGCACTATCAGAACGTGCTCGATAGTTGTATGTGGTAGAGAGATGAGAGCACGATTCTTGGTATTTCCTATGCCGTACTTTGATGTTGTGTTAGGCATGGACTGGTTAAGCCAGTATAATGCTATACTGAACTGCCGGGAGGGTAGCGTCACCTTTAGACCGCCAGATCAACCGGAGTTCGAGTACATACGAGGGACCGTCGAACAAGGAGTAGGACAGATAGTGGGAACTTGCATGGCTATGGAGATTGTACCCCCGCCCATAGTTGCAAAATTCGAAGATGTATTCCCCGAAGAACTGCCAGGCTTACCGCCAGATAGAGACGTGGAGTTCACCATCGAACTAGTACCCGGAGCAGCACCGGTATCTTCTAATGTATACCGAATGGCAAAGAAGGAGTTAGATGAGCTGAAGCTACAATTAGAGGAGTTACAGAGCAAGGGATTTATCCGCCCTAGTGCATCACCGTGGGGAGCCCCAGTGTTGTTCGTACCTAAGAAAGATGGAACAGTACGCATATGCATTGATTACAGAGCCCTTAATGCTTTGACTATCAAGAACAAGTATCCCCTATCGCGGATTGATGATTTATTCGACCAGTTGACGGGAGCAGTGGTGTTCACATAGATCGACTTGAGATCGGGTTATCATCAAGTAAATGTGCGAAGAGAAGACATTCAAAAGACAGCATTCAGGACTCGTTATGGTCACTATGAGTTCTTAGTGATGCCTTTTGGACTGACGAATATGCCAGCTATATTCATGAACTTGATGAACAGAGTATTCCACCAATACTTAGACCAGTTCGTGGTAGTCTTCATCGATGACATCTTGGTGTATTTGAAGAGCCACGAGGAGCACGAAGAGCATCTGAGACTAGTGTTAGAGACTCTAAGAAGAGAGAGGCTTTATGCCAAGCTGAGCAAATATGAGTTTCTTCTAGATCGTGTCACTTTCCTTGGACACGTTATCTCAGGAGATGGCATCTCAGTAGATCCGGCAAAGATTTTATTAGTAGAGACATGGCCAACCCCTACTAATGTCTCGGAGGTCAGGAGTTTCCTAGGACTTGTCGGATATTACCAGAGGTTCGTAGAAAACTTTGCAAAAATTGCAGAGCCAATGACCCGCTTGACCCGTAAGGAGCAGGAGTTCCCCTAGATGGAGGAGTGTCAGAAGGCATTCGATGAACTGAAGAAACGCTTGACTACAGCACCTATCCTGACCATACCTTCTGGACCCGGAGGATTCGTAATTATAGCGATGCATCCGGGAAAGGATTAGGATGTGTCTTGATGCAGCATGGAAAGGTTGTAGCCTATGCTTCTAGACAGTTGAGGACACATGAGAAGAACTATCCCACCCACGACTTGGAGCTTGCAGCAGTAATCTTTGCCTTCAAGCTTTGGAGGCACTATCTATATGGAGAAAGAGTAGAGATATTTACTGATCATAAGAGCCTAAAGTACGTCTACACTCAGAAAGATCTTAACCAGAGGCAGAGACGTTGGCTCGAGGTGATGATTGACTTCGAGATCGAGCTACAGTACCACCCGGGAAAGGCCAACGTAGTAGCTGACACGTTGAGCAGAAGACCCATGGCATTCTTCATGACCACCCAACAACATCTGTTGAGAGAGCTAGAGCAGATGGGTATAGAGGTCGTTATGCCCAGAGTAGATGGACAATTATCGAGTTTCCAATTGCAATCGACATTAGTAGAGAGAATCAAGGCTACTTTGTCGACAGATACCAGATTTCAAAGACTTAGACAGAGGACAGAGGCTGTAATACAGACAGGACTGAGAATACATGAAGATGGGACTTTGAGATGCAGAGATCGTCTCTATGTCCCAAATGGAGAACTTTGTCAGGAGTTGATGGCAGAAGCACACAGTTCGACCTATTATATTCATCCGGGAGGCACGAAGATGTACAAGGACTTGAGATAGTACTACTGATAGCACGGAATGAAGAGAGAGAGCACGCTTTATGGCCAAGTGCCTGGTGTGTCAGCAAGTCAAGGCTGAGCATCAGAGATCTGCAGGATTGCTTCAACCGCTCCCTATACCGGAGTGGAAATGGGAGCATATCACTATGGACTTTGTTACGGGCTTCCCGAGAAGTCCTAGTGGGCGCAAAGTAGTATGGGTAATTATGGATAGACTCACCAAGTTTGCACACTTTTTACCCTTCAGAGTTGGATAATCAACGGAGGCCTTAGCAGATATGTACATGAGGGAGGTTGTGCGCCTACATGGAGTGCCAGTTAGCATCGTGTCTGACAGGGATACGAGGTTCACGTCTTACTTTTGGTGGAGTATGCAAGAGAGTCTCGGTACTCGCCTAAAGTTTAGCACAGCATATCACCCATAGATAGATGGCCAGTCAGAGCGCACCATTCAGACGCTAGAAGACATGTTGAGAGCGTGCATGCTTGACTTCGGAGGATCATGGGAGGACCATTTGCATCTGGTCGAGTTTTCCTACAATAACAGCTATCAAGTGAGCATCCAGATGGCTCCCTATGAAGCGTTGTATGGAAGAAAATATCGTTCTCCAGTATGCTGGAGTGATATAGGCGAGCGATAGATTCTCGGACCAGAGTTGGTTGTTCGTACAGTAGAAAAAGTGATGAAGATCCAAGGGCACCTTCGAGCAGCACAAGACAGATAGAAGCATTGGGCAAATGCACACCGTCGACCCTTAGAGTTTCAGGTTGGAGATCACGTATTTCTAAAGATCTTGCCTACTCGAGGGACTATCAAATTCGAAGGCAGAGGGAAGCTGAGCCCGAGATACATCGGACCATTCGACGTATTGGAACGCGTCAGAGAGGTTGCTTACAGATTAGCCTTGCCGCAGACCTTGGAAGGAGTTCATGACGTATTCTATGTATCTCAGCTGAGGAGATACATACCGGATCCGAGTCACATACTTGACCACTCAGAGATCACAGTTGGCCCGAGTTTATCATACCAAGAGGAGCCCGTCGAGATTCTGGACAGGAGTGAGAAAGTACTGCGAGGACAGACTATTCCTTTAGTTCGCGTCGCATGGAGACATCATGCACCAGGTGAGTCGACTTGGGAACGCGATGAGGACATTAGACAGCGTTATCCCCATCTCTTCGAAGGACTAGGTACATTTTAGCAATTTTTTTAGTAGCTCTTACCATGCGTATGCGTTTAATTTCGAGGA
Source organism: Iris macrosiphon (assembly GCA_036927795.1). Classification (NCBI taxonomy): domain Eukaryota; kingdom Viridiplantae; phylum Streptophyta; class Magnoliopsida; order Asparagales; family Iridaceae; genus Iris; species Iris macrosiphon. The sequence continues at coordinate 93,676,370 of JAYESA010000008.1, forward strand.
CGAAATGCCCTAAGGAGGGTAGATTGTAAACCCCCTCGACCAATTTAGGGTTTTATCTGAAGTAAATCAAGAGACTAGGATTTATTTAATTTTATTAGAATTTACGTGAGATAATTATAGGTACCCCCTGACCATTGTGTAATCTTAGATGCTCGTCCCTTCGTCACTCCCTAGCTACACGTTATTCGAGTAAAAAGATCGTCAGGTGCACTGTATTTAAACCTTTTAAATTAAGGCTAATTTTACCTCAAGCAACACTTAACCGAGCCCACCTATACCCTTTCACATTAGACCAACCCATCTCAATGAGACCAGACAGGCCCAAGCCGAGGCCAGCACACAAATTCCCTACAAATATATATATGAAGTTCCTTCCCTTGAAATCCTAAGAAATCCATCACCACCCTCTCCAACCCTAGCCGAACCCTTGCTAGCACCACCCCTCCTCTTCTCCGACTCACAACCAATCCATCACCACCATCGGTGCCACCTTACACCCCATACTTCAGCCGACCGCTGCCCCATATACACCCCGACCGCTGACACCATACTTCAGCCGCCGCTGCCCCCATACTTCAGCCGACCGCTGCCCCATATACACCCCGACCGCTGCCCCCACATACACAGTCGACCGTTGCCCCATACACGCCCGACCGATGCCCTTCAACCGGCCAACCCGACCCCGTGCATTGCTGCCGCTGCCGCACTTGCTACAGTCCTGCCGCCGTTGCTACAGTCTCGCCGGAGTATGCCACGACGAGAGCAGACCTTGTCCGAGCAAAACCACGAAGAGGTAACCATATTAAACCCCGCTTCTTCATGTGAATATCGTAGCATCGTATCGACGTATCTAAAATTGCTAATATCCGACACCACCCTAAATATGTGCAAGTTTGGATCAATGAATATTAAGGGTTGGAATCTGTGTATTTACTAGCAAACCCTAAATCTTGAGGCATAACACCAAGGACTTGCATCTCCACCCAAAAACCTGTACATAGACCACGTATAATGAACATAGTAACCAAGGAACGTGTTCGCACAGAACAACGATCGTGGTCAGACCATAACTTAAAATTATTGTCTCAAGGCTCAGGATATTCGAGTACTGAATACGTGTGCACCTTAGCTAAGGGAACATGTGACGCGGTATCCAAACAGTCGTGAACTTGCGATAATATTCAAGCAAGGTGTTGTAGTCGTGTAAAATTAATGTTAGCATCTGATATTAGATTGTATATTATATTTGTTTTAAGGATCTTTGGATCAGCCGGAGGACACTGCAGGAACCAGCTTCTGGCATTCACAGCTTCAGGACCCATGCAAGATAACTTGCCATATTTACTGTCTAATTTAAATTATGCAAATGTTGTATTATATGCTTGTTGCTTTGCTTTATACAACTGTGCGCGTCATAGATTGTCTCGGGTGCATTCGACGGATACGTCGAAGATTGGTATACATTGACTTAGTCATTAGCAGACTCACCCCATTGGATGATACCTTGTTATCTTCCAAGACCTGACACTTTTACACATAGCGTAGTGACAAATCTCATGTTGGGATGCGAGTTCGCGTGATCGACTAGCTATCGTCGCGTGTAACGTGCATCACGGTTAGCAAGCAGTTAGGACTATTTCAGTATAGAGACTTGGCATTTAGATGAGGGATATGCGCATCGATTATTTGACTAGTATATCTACAATGGGAGGGGAGGACGACTAGTAGGCATATGGGACACCCCACTCCTTTACACTGGCACTGCACTCGACGGAGTGATACGGACGTATATATATATATTACTGATACCACGTTCTGTAGAGTGTTGGGCGTTACATGATGACATTGCAGATACCATACTCCATAGAAGGTTGGACATTATTGTATTCCTGCGCCCATGTTATAGGGGGCATGCGTGGCATATACTAGTCGGTTGCCATGACTGGTGTATTACGTCAGCATATGTTTAGCCTACACCTTCCCATATACTCACAGTTGTCCTCATATTGCATTCACTTAGATGGTTAGCACACCCTTTATTGTATTTATTTTATTCAGTATTTATATATGGCATGTCTCTATGTATCTTGTTACGTCCCTATGAGGACCTGGTTCCCTTCCAGATTTGGACGAGGCTTTCTACCCTACAGTGTACGGCCCCGGACAGAAGACGAGATTCGCTACAGCTGAGGAGTTAGAGGTGCAGCCGTCAGAGTTTCCGTGATCAGTTGGTAGGCCTTCAGCCTGGATTGGGTGCATCATCATTATCTAGAGCCGATGCCTTAGTCATTATCTTTTACCTATCATTTCAGTACTTTATTTCGTCATAGTAGTGGGTTTGTTCCCATCTGACATTATTGGTTGTACTATGATATCTTGAGACTGGTATTATTCATCCAGTAGTTTATTTAGTACTTCTTGCTATTTATATTGTGGATGAGATTAGATTACCTGTTATTGACTGATGTTGGACATGTTAGTATTTTAGGACAACATAGCACTCTTCGTGGATCCATTAAATTGGGATATCCTCGGAGAAGTGTCAGCTGGCTATTGCCACGTGGCCTAGTCCCGTGTATTTTGGGACTAGGGCGTGACAAATACCACCACAGCAAACATAAGGAGAGCAAGGCACTTTTAAGTTGAGGGACATCTCAGTGTACCAGTATAAACTGATACAACAGGAATTTATCATTAGTACTAGGTGTTCACTAGTAATTTAAGGTTCAAAGTGCTGGACTATAGTAGTAGGTCATAGCCTGGATGTACCATTGTAGTGAATGTCTAATATTGAGTCTAGGTAATAGCTTAGGTAATTAAGATAACATTAGCCTTGAGCTTGCTAAATTAGGTGTTGGAGTTTAGGTATTAACTTTATATATATAGATATATGAATTTTATACTAGAAGTACGTAGAGTAAACTAAGTATTAGTGACAATTAGCTATATATATATATATATATATATATATATATATATATATATATCAATCACTAAGTACTAGCATGCCAAGATTAGTAGAAGTAAGGTATTGTTAAGGTATTAACTATTATTAACTAATATAGCTAGTATATTGTAGCATGACCTAGAAAAACTAGAGTAGCAAGGTAATGACATAGCTAACCTAGTATTTACGAGCCTTGACTAACATTGACCTAGTTTGACCTAGAAAAGTTTGTTTCAACTAGTTAATCATCATTATCTTTCCAAAATACCAATTAACACTATTATTTCATATATAGGTTTGTGTCACACCAGCTCGGACACCGAGTTATACCTTTTTCTCAGGACCAGAGGCGAGTACATCTCTCTGTTAATTTTTAGTTCATGTTAGTGTATATATCACATGTTCTAGAACTGTATACTTGATTCTGACATATTGTTATATGGACTGGTAAAATATGGATTATTTCAGGAGATGTTATCCCTTATCATATACTCCGGATACTCCTTCCATATGTACTTTATCGTGTGCATCGGGTATTCTTTGTGCTCGTGTTCATTTGTGTTCTCCGTGTACTTATATTATTAATGTACATAACGTGTCGTGATCGGATCCATGAGTATTGGTTGGGGCAGGAGAGTAGAAGTTGGTTATGTAATCAAGCCTATAGTGTATTCGTGTTTATGTCGATTATACACATTACGTATAATCGAGTTACCTTAGTGTATTCGTGTTCAACCTAAACCGATCACAAAACGAACTTATACTCTAAGTCACTTAGTTAGTATTCTTGTTTCTCCTAATTATAGTTTATTCCATATTGCCTGTATTTATCTTTCCAGTATTTTACCTGTTTATCTCAGTTATATTTTTATTTTCTAGTTACTTTTATATCTTATTTTATTTTCTAGTTCTTGTAATATATTCTCTACCATGTAATTGTAACTGCTTTCAAATTTTGTACTTCCCTCCAATCCTGACTGGATATATTTTTCAGAAAATTGGTTAAAGGAGATGTGTCCCACCTATTACGGACCACAGGATGGCGATCCAGTTGAGATAGAACCCGTAGAGCATATTGAGCTAGAGCCAGTTGTTGAGGAGACTTAGCTAGTTTCTTTATGATATTATATTCATCTGATTTTAGACATTTTGGCATATATTATATGTGAGACCACGGTGTTGAGATTAGGCTATTGGACTTGGTCTTATGATGTATTGTGACTCTATATTTCTTTTTTCTATTCCATATCATACCATATCTTCCTCTAGGTTTATATTGTGATTGAGTAATGATTATCATATTTTTATATTGTCCTCCATTTGGAGTTGAGATAGCATGACAGGTACCTTATATATTATATTAGAGATGTGTAGATAGTATTGTTAACCTAGACAGCATTCTACCGTCGATGCTGCAACCAAGGCTGGATGTACCCACGTACTCGTGCCCCTACACTGGGTGCAGGTCATGACACGAAGACACAAACTCTAATTGACATAGCATATTTAGCCACTATTGGCATAGATGGTATATGCTTGATCTGATACTAATTATTTTGGTACTTCTACTTTACTATATTTCATAATGTGCTTCCACTTAGCACTGTTGCTTATAGTTATTTAAGAGTATTTAATAACTCTAAAGAGCAACTGATATGTGGTGTAAAAGCTATTATGGTGCTTTACTATATGTTGTGCATAGAGGTAATTAAAAATGTCTTAGTCTTAACAATGTAAGTGCTTCCTAGTATCTTTCCATATTATTTGTACATAATCTGTTTATTCAGCATAATCGATCTTATAGTATCCAAGGGGTGTAATTTAGTTACAAGGAGGATTGTAACCTATACACACACACACACACTCATGTTTAATCCAGCATATACCCCGCTCATAGCCGCCTACAACCCACTTAAAGTTTAAAGCGTTGTAAGATTTTAAAACCTGGTCTACATACTAGTAGTTCAGTTCATCTAGAGTTGTCAGAGTATCAATGAAGCCTATATCAGAGTATCAATGAAGGCCTAGTCAACATAGTAAGGAACCTAATTTGCAGACTGCCAACAAAAAGCTGCCATGTAAGTAATAGATGAAAAAAATTCTTAATAGCTCATCACCATAATAGAGGAGAAATAAAATAAAATTAAAATCACAATAGTTTCGAAGTTGAGATGTGGAATGGTATGTGGTTGCGCCTGCTTTGGTGGTTGCAGTTGTGCCTAGTTTGTGTAGGATCGTGTAACACCTCTATAGGAGGGTGAATAGAGTGCGTGTGTGCAGCAGAAATAATATAACCCAATTAAAAAATTAAGCTCAGTAAAGGCAGTATATGTACCAACAGATATATCAATTATGAATATGCAGTAAAGTAAGAGTTGAGAAGAGCAAATGCAAATACCACAATTTTATACTGGTTTTCCTCTGAGAGCACTAGTCTAGGCCCGAAAACTCTTGCTCGGAGTTGTATCTACTATAATCACCAATAGTGAATCACAAGCTTTGATCCGAAGGTCTAGTATACTTCTTAAAACATTGAGCTTTAATCCGAAGGCTCGAAAGACTTCACACTTGCGTTTGATCTGAAGGATACGCCGACTTCAAACACTAGAGAACTTGACAAACCAAGCTTTTTACAACTCGATCAGACTTCTAAATCGGAACCGCGTTGGCACTAGAAGGCTGGGAGTTGATCTTGGGAATGAAGAAGGGTTATAGCTCAGGAAGATAGAGATGTGAAAGTGAGTGAATGAGTTATATTAAAATATGGAAATTCAATCTCTATTTATAGGATTTTTCTGAACCGAGTTTGGGCCGAGTTCGGATGCCCAACGTTCAAAAATCCAAACGTTAGAATCCTGGTCTCACGGAGTAACGTTGTAAACTGGGTCTTAGGGTGACCGAGTTCGGCCCGAGTTTGGTCCGAACTCTGTTGGTCAGTTTCTAGAATGTTGGGTCCAGGTATGGTTTAGTTATGGCTGTTTTGAGTGGACTAGGGTCTGGTTTAATATGGGTTTGAGCTTCCTAGCGCAAAATGCGAACATGATGTACATTTGGTCCTATAAATAAAATATAAAATACAGAATAAAAGATAAAAGACCAAGAGCACTTGATGATGCCAATCTTTTCAAACATCCGCTAACTTGAAGACGCCTTTTCCCTTGACGACAGTTGTCCAAAGATATCCAGATCTGAAAATCTGAATACCTTTAAGTGGCTTTTCCCCCGAACCCCCATGAGGGGCGCTACGTCCTCGACTCCCGTCCGCTGAACGGGCAGCGGAACCCCCGAGTGCGAGGCTCCGAATAAGTTGTAAGCGGTTGGACAAAATCTTCTGGTATAACGCCGTGTCTGGCTCATCATATTTTTTTCACTGCATATGTCCATTGCTTTTCTGCAAAATACATGTTAGACGAATAAAGCAATATACAGAAGCAAATATGATAACATAAAAAATCAGATATGGATAATTCTGAGTTTAAGTAGAAGTTACAAGTTACTATAGTGATTGCACGATTATCATAATGTTAAACTTAATCGATTAGCCATATTCAAAAACTCAACTTAAATATTGGGCTAACAATCTCTCCCTTTTTTATTATGGTAAATCAGTTAAGTTTAAGACAGATATAATCGATGCGTATATCAAAACAATAAGCATAAATCACTAAAAGTATACTACTTAAACATATTTAAATATTATTTAAACATATACTTACATACTTAAACTTACTTCTCCCCCTTTGACATGATCAAAAAGAAGCTCTCCCATAGGTGAATATGCACACATACTACATATTTCTCTTCCTTTGTCAATAGTTTAGTTTATTGCTCTCTCGCAAACGAAGAATATATCATGAAGAAAAGGTAAGTAACATACAACATATAATATGATTATGTGTTAAATGAAGAGTAAGTAGCTAACATGTCTACATAAAAATAATGACTTGCATATCATAATAATGACTTATATACTTACCAATTGAAGGTAACTAGATGTAGACATATTCAATACATAGCATAAAATTACTATTAAATATTAGGTAATAATAATACAAGAGAAGCCAAATAAACAACTTCTCTCAGATATCCCAAACTCAACATTAAATCATATATCACAGTCTAGTATCGAATCATGAATTGTAGTAAAAAAGACAATATGCATATCATTGCAACTAGCCAAAGTCCTCAATCATTCACTGTTGAGGAGGTCTTACCTTCGGAGTACCAGTGATTACTTCATTGTTGATGGATATCTTATTTGTAGTTTCTTTTATCTAACATTATTTCATATTGGGGTTATGATCTCCTCTATCATTTTAGTTTTGATATAGTCGATGGGCAGTGGATTTGTTCCACCCGACTATTATACTTTTGATACTTCATATCTGAGACTTCTTCAATTATTTATTTTGATATTTCTTTACTGTGTTGTGGATGAGATATAGATGCCTGTGACTTTTGTTGACAATAAATTTACCACTTGTGAATTAATATTCATATTACAACGTACGAGTGTATTATGGTTTCCATATATTGGTGTTGCCATATACATACGGCTGGCATGCTACGTATTCCTAGAGGTACATATTTTGGGACTGGGACGTAACATATTTTCAATCTTTCTATTCTATAAGTGAGTAAACCCTTGAGATTTAATCATCTCCATCTTCTAGATTAACTCTCCAACCTTCTAGTGCCAAGTGCGATCTTGGTTAGAAGTCTATCAGAGTTGTAAGAGCTTGGCTCAACAAGTTTGCTCTTTAGTTTGAAGTAGGCATGTCCTTCGTATCAAATGGACGTGTGAAGTCTTTCGATCCTTTGGATCAAAGTTCAATGTTGTAAGAAGTCTGCAAGCTTTCGGATCAAAGCTTGTGATTCACTATTGGTGATTATAGTAGAAAAAACTTAGAGGAATAGTTTTCGGGACTGGACTAGTCCTCTCAAAGAAAAACTAGTATACATCGTGGTATTTGTGTTTGCTCTCTCTAAACTCTACTACTCTTTATATTTGATTTATATATTATTATTAGTTGGTAGCTACCTTTACTGTGCATAAATTTTTAATTGAATAGATTATTCTGATGCACTCTATTCACCCCCCTTTGTAGAGTTGCCTTACGATCCTACACAAGCATGCAATAAGATTTGTGCTTCCCCCACAATATATCTATTATTTGTACTGGGGAGTCCCAAATATGCAACATATAATAGATCTACAAAAATTCTCCAAAATAGTAGTTCACGTCCATACCACCTATGAACTATAAGCTGCTTATTCTCCCTAGTAAGGTGAACATTTGAGCAAAAAAAAAAGTCACGTCCACAATACCTATGTCTTATTTTTTCTATCTTCACAAAGTACCTTACCACGTCCACATTATCACTAAGTAAGATTCTTCCTATGAGCAACGTTCATGCTTGTTGACTTTTCATTATTACGCCCATAATACCTATAATGATGTACGTTACTTCAACTTATTGTCTGTACTCAAGAATTGAGTACGCCACAGACGATAAGCCCACAAACATTATCCTAGTAGGATGTCCCCAAGCTACAATACTATACTACATTCTCACTACCTCTAGTATAATATTCGTATTCACAAACCATAACAGGTACAACGAGAAGTTCTGGAAAGGAAAATGAATTTTTATTAATATTCAAGACCATGAGTACATATGCTGAAAATCTATTACATTTAAGGCTTTTTATTGATGTTCAAGATTATGAGTACATATGATGGAAAGTCTCTATAATCAGAACTTTCTCTAGCAGGGAACCCCTCTGTTCTGTTTCTGGTAACAACACAAGTGAAGTCTGCAGTTCAGTGCGTTCTGGGTCACCCCTCCAGCAAACTTCTCACTGCAAACCTCAATACATGGAAGATAATCCATATTGAGGGATAACAAGGGAGTTTGCAACACAAAATTGGGCCAACATAAATATGCACGAGCCCACTTCTGCCTTGTGGATGAGCCACGGGTAGAAGTCTTGGTTAGTATTTTAATTCCAACCTTGTAATCGATACGGCGGCCATGTTCGGGGAATAGCTACAACGAGCTAGGTTGGAAGACGACAAACAGTCTCCTGGGTAATATGCTTGTTTATCGCGAACATTGGGACTTATGATATCCTTCCATGCTCCATCGAGGCCCGAGCAACCCAAGGCAAACCCTGTATGACAAAAAGAATATACCAAGTCGGAATGCTTACAAGTTCGTACAACAAAACAGATATGCGCAATATGCGCGTTCCTCCGAAGTAGTGCTCTAAAAGACAGAAATGAGTCATTTATGTACATGGGGATGAATAACTGCTTTTGGATCCATGTATGTAATCGACCACAACCCATGTTCTAGATGCAACACCTCAGAAAGACAGCGACATATATACGGGTAGTGGTCGCGCTTGGCCTTCCAACGCATGCTCTCGATGAACGTCCTATGAACAATTGCATCCAAGCGTATAGCAAAAGGTTCTTTCCATCCACAAATATTTATTTCGGATCCTTTCGATAAATGACCATGTGCATCGGCAGTAGGGTCGTCATCCGCACATGTTCCAGATGGTCACCCATCCATGCCATATATTGTGTATATGTTTCCGTGTGTCCAAGTATAGGCATGAGAAGCGTTGCCCTCTTCCCCAGTATTTGGAAAGGAAGACTAAGGCACTTCCCCTACCTTCGATCAAGTCGAGCATCATGAGATAGTGGATCATCGGTAGCGGGTCTAGAAAATGCTCAACAGGATGGCCCATATCGGGTCTCAGTTGGGGAATAAATAGAGTCATGGGAGAAAAAAGAAAAGAAGAGGGCTTCTCACTCTCCCAAATCTCTTATTTATAGGTTCAGGATGGGACTTAGGATAGGTGGAGTTCGACGGGTAGACTCCCGATGAATTCGGCACCAAAATCGAACAATAAACTTAGCATTTATGAGGATGAACCTATGTCTCATAACTGATAGAGGGTAATAGGGATACCTCGAATCCGACAACATGTATGAATTTGCCCATTCCTAGATTGAGATTGACCTCATCAATGCAGATTTGATAGTTTAGCAAGAGCGCTGTGGCATCAAATCCATGTGGCAACAAAAATGATACGACATCAAATCCATGTTACACCAAGATTGCGAGATACAGAGGCCAGGAGGACCAGTATAATATTTTTCTACATTGCCAGCTCCAAGGACGGTGCAACAATGAGGACCAACAGTAGCAGCACGGCCTTTGGCTCAACGTCCGTTGCCGACGCAGGCCCAGTATTATAAGCAACAACAGCAGAATCAACAGGGGACCCAACTACGGCAACAAGGAAGACAGCAATAGGGATATCAACAAGGCCAAGTGCAGGAACTCACCTTGTCTTTGGAGGAAGCAATGGCGTCGGGCAACGTAGTGGCAGGTAACATTTCCGTTTCAAACTTTTCTTTCATAGCTTTATTTGATTCTGGAGCTTCGCACTCATTTATATATGTACAATATATGACACGTATTGGATTAAAGTTTGAGGAATTGCAAGCAAGGCTGAATATACTCCCTGACAATGGGATCATAGAAGTTAGTAAGGTGTGCCTATCATGTCCAGTCGTAGTATGTGGGCATCTATTACCTGCAAAGTTGATCAAATTTCCTATGGGTAACTTTGATGTTATCTTAGGCATGGTATGGTTGAGAGATAGTCATGCAATGATAGACTATCATGAGGGTAGAGTGTTGTTTAGAATTCCTGGTCTAGAAGAGTTTATCCTTAGTAGAATAGCAAGAGACCAGCCCAAGGGAGGAGTCACAACCATAGCAAAAAAAGCAAACCCGCTGCCCAATATAGATGAAGAGTTCATGGACTTCTTTTCCAATGATCTTCCTGGATTACCCCCAATTAGGAAAGTAAAGTTCTGTATAGAGTTAATGCTAGGAGGAGAACCAGTATCCCAGAAGGTGTATCCAATGTTACTATTAGAGCTTGATTAGTTGTATCAACACGTGGAAGAACTGAAAGCAAAAAAGTTTATTTGGACTAGTGCATCACCGTGGGAAGCACCAACGGTATTGGTAAAGTAGAAGGATGGATCGACACGGTTGTGAATTGATTATAGGCGGCTTAATGCAGTGACCGTAAAGAACAAGTACCCATTACCAAGGATTGATGATTTATTTGACCAACTAAGTGGAGCAAGAGTCTTCTCCAAGATATATTTACGATCAGGATATCATCAGGTGCGAGTTCGGGAGCAGGATATACCAAAGACATCATCTAGGTCACGATATGGGCATTATGAATTATTAGTTATGCCATTCGGAGTGACTAATGCTCCAACGGTATTCATCGACTTGATGAATCGTATTTTTATGCCTTACTTAGACCAATTTAAGGTAGTATTCATCGATGACATCATTGTATATTCTTGCAATAAGGAGGAGCATGAAGAATATCTATCATGACCCGCACCTGGATATTCGTGCATGAACACGTGGGTACGTCCAGCCTACGCCACAGCATCAGCAGTAGAACGCTATCTGGGTCAACTCTATAATCTAAACATCTCATACAAGATATACATTGGTACATGCCAATCATCTCAAATCCAATCGGAGGAACAATATGGTATCTGATAAATGTAACTATACTCAATCACAATGAAAACTAAGAAAGATAAAGCACAAGATGGAATAACAAAAGAAAGAGTCATAATATATCCACAAGCCCAAAATAATATATACATGCCAATAATCTAAATAAAAGTCTAATATAGTCTAACAGATAATCTAAACCTCCTCAGCCTCTAGTACTAAGTTCTCCTGCTCTAAATGAGTATCCTCAAATGGTACGTCGTCCTGCGGTCAGTAGTATGCGGGATACTTGTCTACGAGCCAATCATCTAAAAAATATGTCCAGTCAGGATTGGAGCAAATTACATACCTATGAAAGCAGTTTTAAATACATAATCAAGCATATATAACAAGTAATAAAAAAAATACAAGATATCTAAATATCATAATGAAATAAACCAGAGTGAACAGGTAATGAACTGGAATTAAGAACAGGCAATAGAATAACTATAATATAATAGAAATAAATGAAACTAGCTAATGTGCTATAAAATACAAGTTTATTATGTGATCGGTTTAGGTTAAACACGAATACAATATGGTAACTCGATTACACGTGTGATATATAATCGACATATACACGAATACACTGGGGCTTGATCACATAACCAACTCGTATTCTCCCATCCCCAACTAATACCAATGGATCCAATCACGACACGTTATAAACACGAATATGGGCACACTAAACATGAGTAGTGTGTGAATACGAAGTACACTAAAATTAATACCCGATACACACGATAAAATATATATAAAGGAGTACCTGCTGAACACGGTAAGGGATAATATCTCCTGACATGATTCATATAGTACTAGTCCATATAACCACTGTGTCAAAATTAAGTATACAATTCTAGAACATGAGATATATACACTATTATGAAATAAAAACTAACAGAGAAATGCACTCGCCTGTGGTCCAGAGAAATGAATGAGTCTCGGTGTCCAACCTGGTGTCACATAGACCTACAAAGGAATTTACAAGTTACTAGGTGTAATAAAAGATAAATAAATTTAAAACTAAAGAATTGGGTAATCTCTAGGTCAACTAGGTCACTTTGGTCAAACGGGGTCAAACTAGGTCAAGGGTTGACTTTTAAAGTCAAACTAGTTAATATTGGTCAACTCTAGTCAAAGCTAGGTCAACCCTATCATTCTAAGTTAAAACTATCTAAACTAGTCTATCTCCCAAGTGTATTAGCTATTTATCTATTAACACTAAGTATTGGTTAACACTATTATAAATACACTAGTTAAATATACTATGAACTATATTACCTATGGATATCAACTAGCTAATACTTATCTAACTAATACCTTGGTTGACACCCATGGCACTTAACCATTCCTAACATCTAATATTAAGACATCAACTCTTATTCAATAACCACACTTAAATACCATATCAACTAACACTAACTATTCTCACTAAAAAATACTAACTTCTCACAAATACTAACATCAAATCATTATCAAATTTACTAACTAACTTACCAATTAATATATAATACTCAACACCATTTCCAACAGTCAAAAGCATACCCCTACAACTGGTTCTAATAACTGAAACTAAGTTGCTCACTGTGTTATGTATTTTGCCATCTCCATTAATGCTTAAGGTCTAAACCAAGCATACTACTGCTGTCAATTGCTTCTGTTGGCACAAACATATGCTAATGCCACTGAACCTCTGCAACCTGGGTCCAACTCACTACTACTGACTGTGAATCAACTCGATTGCACAAGCCTACACAACCTCAAGTCCCTCATACTTCACCAACTGGACCTACTCCCCTACACAAACACTGATACTCCAATAACCAACTGATACACATATACCTAAGCTCCAAACCAGAGCCTCTCTTCTCTGTTTCACTGTGCAATATGCACAACAACACACCAACCAGAGTACCCGCTATTGCTACTGTATTTGCAAATGCTGCTATTGTTGCTGCTCCACAATGCTGAATGCTGCTATTGCTACTACTGCAATGCCTGATTGCTACTATTACTGCTGCTGCACTACCTGATTGCTACTATTGTTGCTGCTGCACTGCTATTGCTGCTATTGTTGCTGCTGCACTTCATGATTGCTTCTATTGCTGCTACTGCACTACTATTGCTCTATAGCATACTGCTATAGTTGTTGCTGCAACTGCTACTGCTCTATGTAAATCCTGCCCCCCTCTAAACTACTCAAGCTCAGTGCAACCCCCACACACACCAACACCACATAGTCCTACTGCAAACAACCCATCACACCGCATTGCCTCATTCCTTCTCTTGATAACAGTAAATACCAAACACAACAACTGTAACATACATGCCCCATTAGTATATATATATATATATATATATATACATATATATATATATATATATATATATATATATATATATATATATAGTACCCAATGAACAATATAACAAACACCTAAGGTGTATCATTAGGATACTCACGATACGTTCTCAATTGTGATGCCAAAACTACCAATACACCATATTACCCATACGTACATATCATAAAAATCAATATACAACTAAAGTAACTTGCTACAAAAGTAAATTGAAGAAAATTATGCAAATCCTCCAAAATTGACCTTCGTATCACATTATATCTTAAAATATCGTGATACGGCCTATACGTATCTATTTGTGGACACGTACCTAGTCATATAATCCTAATTTAAGTCTAATTAAATCTAATTGGTCTCATGACACACAATTGATGTGTCAAATTCTTAATTCTCCCAACATACACACAAAATATCACATATAACTCACAATACATAGCCAAATAGCCTAGAACTTGTTCATATAGGTAGTCCTATGCCATGGGATCATTCTTAATGGTCAAATGCATGATTAAGAAGCTATAATGCGAGAAAAATTCAAGAATTAGTAATTGGAAGATGGATTTCTAATGAAAATATAATTGGACACGATCCGGACACGATCTCTAGCTCCAAAGCTCCTCCTCCTTGTATTCCTTGCTTTTCTAAGCTCTAAGGCTCCAAGAGTGATGAATTTGAGAAGAAATTGGTGGTAAATTGTGTAAAAAATCAATGGAAGAAAAATGGAAAATTGGGGATCTAGAATTTGGATCAAAATAAAATGCAAGTGAGGAGAGAGAAAGGAGAAACCCCCTCTAAATGTGGCTGGCCTCTTCTTTCCTTCCCCAAGCAAAATCAATTGTCCAAGTTGCCTCTACATGTTACATTATGAGGAATAAATAAGGGTGGATATTTTTGGAAATCTCTAACTAATTGTAATTAAACTAATTCTCCTTAATTTTATTAGTGGAATGACTAATGGGCTTGGGTCCAAGTTGGGCTCACTAATTATCATGACAAATCAAAATGGTCCATATGTGTCAAGTCCAAATATTGGGTTAGTCTCTCTAACTAAACTAAATAACACAAGTCTCTAATTAAATAACTTATATTAGTCACAAATAATTATAGCTCAACACAATTAAATAATTTAATACATCATCACTTTAATATTCAATATTAAATTCCTAAAAATAAATACCCATGCAAAATTACTAAACTACCCTTAGCTGAAAAAGTGAGGGTGACAACATCTCATGATAGTTCTGCAGACTTTGAGGGAGCATCAGTTGTATGGAAAGCTTATTAAGTATGAGTTTTGGCTGGATCGTATATCCTTCCTTGGACACATAATTTTTGGAGCAGGAGTGTCAGTTGATCCCAAGAAGGTAGAGGCAGTAGAGAACTGGCCAATACCAAAGACGGTAGCGGAAGTACGTAGTTTCCTGGGCTTGGCTGGATACTACAGAAGATTTATGTCAGATTTTGCTAAGATATCGGCACCTTTGACTTGGTTGACGTGTAAGGAAGTTAAATTTGTGTGGTCAGCGGAATATCAGATAGCCTTTGAGGAGTTGAAGAAAAAGTTAATCTCTGCCCCAATCCTTACTCCTTCAGCAGGTTTCGGAGGATTCACAGTGTACTGTGATGCATCTGGAAAAGAACTTGGATATGTTTTGATGCAACAAAGAAGAGTGATAGCATATGCCTCTCGACAACTCAGAGATCACGAGAAAAATTATCCAACTCATGACTTGGAGTTAGCAGCAGTAGTGTTTGCACTTAAGCTATGGAGGCACTACTAATATGGTGATCGAGTAGAAATATTCATGGATCATAAGAGTCTGAAGTATGTGTTCACACAGAAGGACCTGAACATGAGGCAGAGAAGGTAGCTAGAGTTGTTGAAAGATTATGACATAGAACTTTAGTACCATCCAGGCAAGGCTAATGTAGTAGCTGATGCACTTAGCAGAAGAGGTAGAGCATTTATGTTGACTACTTAGAAGCACATTCTAGAAGATTTAAGAGAGATATGTATTGAGATAGTACTTCCACAGAGTACAGGTGTTCATGCTAGCCTTCAGATTCAGTCAACTTTGATAGATAGAATCAAGCTAGCTCAGGCAGAGGACCCGAAGATTCAAAAGCTCCGAGAAGAATGTGAGTCGGGTCTTCGAAAGGAGTTGACAATACATGCGGATGGAACGCTAAGGTTTGGGAATTGTCTATGCGTACCAAGCGAGGATATTCGGTTAGAAGTTATGACTGAAGCACACAGTTCTCTATATTTTTTCATCCAGGAGGCACAAAGATGTACCAAGATATCAAGCAACACTTTTGGTGGAACCGAATAAAAAAGGAAATAGCATGCTTCAAATCGCGATGTCTGATATGTTAGCAAGTAAAGGCTGAACAACAAAAACCGACAAGATTATTACAACTGCTTCCAATTCCAGAGTAGAAGTGAGAATACATCACGATGGACTTTGTGACTGGTTTACCTAGATCACCGACTGGTCGAGATACAGTTTGGGTGATAGTTGATTATCTCACAAAAGTAGCTCACTTTTTTCCCTTTTGAGTAGGACAGTCTACAAAATAATTATCAAAAAAAATATATATATATGACAGATATTGAGACAACACAGTATCCCAGTAAGTATCGTATCGGATCTAGACACATGGTTCACTTAGCATTTTTGGAAAAGTTTGAACCAGAGTTTGGGCACCAAGTTAAGATTCAGCACAGCTTACCACCCTCAGACAGACAGGCAATCAAAAAGAACCATCTAGACATTGGAAGATATGCTATGAGCCTGTACCTTAGATCTTGGTGGAACTTGGGAGAATCACCTTCACTTGGTGGAATTCTCGTACAATAACAGTTATCAGGGGAGTATTAAGATGGCACCTTTTGAAGCACAGTATGGACGGAAGTGTAGGTCACCGTTGGCTTCGGAAGACATTGGTGAGCAGAAGATGTTAGGCCCTAAAATGATCATACAAACAGTACAGGTTGTCAAGCAGATTAGAGAGCGACTTCGGGTTGCACAAGATAGGTATCGTCATTGGACAGATCAACATCATAGACCTTTAGAGTTTTGTGTTGACGACCATGTATTTTTATGAATTTTTCTTACCCGTGGAGTCATTAGATTCAGGGTTCGCAGGAAGTATAGTCCCAGATACGTAGGTCCGTTCGATATTCTTGAGTAGGTAGGCGATGTTGCTTATCTTCTTGCCCTTTCCCCTTCGCTATATAAGTTACACGATATATTTCATGTGTCTCAGTTGCGTAGGTATGTTTCGAATCTGAGTCATATCCTTGATCACTCTAAATTAGTCGTTCGTACTAACTTATCATATGAGGAGCGACCGATATCCATTCTGGATCGAAGAGAGAAATTAATCAAGAACTGGACTATTTTTCTTATTCGAGTGGCCTGGGGACATCACACTCTTGGAGAATCGACATAGGAGCACGAGGATAATATTTGGTCTCGGTACCCACACATGTTCGATTCGGAAGGTATATTCTATTTTATGCCTTCATATCTCGAATTCTGTGATCAGGTGATCACTTAGGTATTGTGATGATATTGCTTGCATGAGTAGTTGCAAATATGTTTATAATGTGCTTGTCCTGACTTCTCTAGCTATTGCTTGGATTCGAATTCCGAGGACATAATTTTTCTTAGGTGGATAGAGATGTCACTCCCCGTTCCTGATATACGTATTTGGAACATATTTTTACTTTAGCATGGTTGCATGGGCATTGAGACTAGATCCATTCTTTGGTTTAAACTGGTTTATGGTTAATTTTTTGGGTTGGTTCAACTCATGAGGGTCTTTCGCTCAACCCTCAAACCCTAGCATATATAAACCAATATTTTATTCTCTCTTTACTTCTTTATTTCTTCCTCTTTCTTTAGCTTTCTCTCCCAATTTCATAGGCAAGTAAACCTTGCATGAGAAATTGAGAAACCATCTATATTATTGTTCTATTATGTTTATTATATTTTTTTAAGCACTTTTAGTTCTTGGAGTTTTCTGCTTTGATGACTGGATTAGTGTAGATCTATATTTCTAACTTAGGTTTTTATTGGGTTTCATGAGTTTTTCTTAGTTTTGATCTATTAAACTTGTCTTTAAAACCAGTCTTTTCTAGATGTTAGATCTTTCGATTTAGAGCATTTTGGATTTTGGTTCACCTGATTTGGACTTAAAATGAGGTTTTTATGAAGAAAATAAAATTTCAGTTTTTGGGAGTTTTCGCCATAGCCGAACCTGCTGTTGGAGAAGACGAAGTCTTCATGCGGCCAGTGAGCTATACGGCTAAGAGTGTTATGCAGCCCGAGAGGGTTATGCGGCTGAACTCTTTTTGCATACTGACAACATGCGTCCATCTTGTTGGACGCATGACTGCTGATCTACCCAAGTATCCGTGAACACTTTGTGCATTCACTCGCTGAACGAATGAGAAATTTGTTAAGTCCAAAGGACACTTCATGTGACATGACTCCATGCGACATCAAACTTATGTGGCAAGCAGAGCATGCGGCTACCTTCCCTTGGACGCATGTCTCTGAACTTTGGCGCATCCTTGGCGCATCTTTCTATAGTTTTGTCTTTTCTTCCTGACATATTTTATGTCACTTCACACTTTATGACACAACTCTGACACTTTATTATTTTTTGTCGCTTCATCACTTATCCCGAGGAGTAGACTTTAACTTTGACTCCATGCGGCATGACTCTATACGGCATGATCCCATGCGGCCATGATTTGTCATGCGGCCTGACTTTTTATGCGGCCAGGATCGTTATGCGGCCTAGAGACCCATGCGACCCTGGTTATTTAATCATATATTTTTTTGATTCTTGTGACCCAATATTTAAATTGGTAATTGGACTCAAATACTGTATTCGTGCAAAAAATATTATTGCCTGATAATTATTCATATTTTATGTGCGTCGAGGTACGACACATCGTGTCACGTGTTAAATGATTAAATTTGGCTTATGCATAGCAGAATGCCTTAAATTCCTGAATGTGTGATATTTTAAATATGAACATTTTTTCCTCCAGCACGGGCATATTAAGAGAGTCGAACTACCAAAGCGTGGCTAGGATATTTGATTGTATGAATATTGCATACACGCTCGGGTGAATCCAGATTTTGAAGGACCGTGTATGGCAACTCTAGAGGGGGATGAATAGAGTGCAGACGAATAATGTAAGCAATTAAAAATTAAGCAGAGTAAAGACAGCTACTAACAAACAGTATATATGCAAGACAGTAATAAAATAAGAGTAAGAGTAAGATAGAGCAAACACAAATACCGTGTGTGTTTGATGATAAAACAAATTGGGGGTTTGTACGAAGCTCTTTTGGTTTGCAAACTCAGGCTATTAAACTCTCCTGGTATACAAAATCAGAGGTATCATGAACATGATAGGTTTTGAAAATTTACCTGGCGAGTCACCATTTTGTTTGAGATAAAACAAATAGAGGGTTTGTATGAAACCTTTTTGTTTACAAACAAGAAAAAAAGAGTACAATTAATCCTATATGAGGATATTAAGTACAATAAAAATAATTCTGGGGAAAAATTGCTATAGGAATTTGATCTGCGGTCGATCACTTTGTCCCTTGGACCACACGATGATGAAGAAGTGCGGTAGTAGAAGAAGAAGATTCAAATATTGCAGGAGGGATTGGATTCTCGTTGCCAAAGTCGTCAATCACCACTCTCTATTTGTGCTCTCTCTCTCTCTCTGTGATCTCCTGATCTCTACGCTTGTCCACCTTTTATCTCCTGTGATCGGAGGTCTCTATTTATAGTGCTCAGTCACAGTAACTGTCCAATCGGCGTAGAAGCCAAACTGTGAAGAGAGTTGCACTCTTTACGCGGCGGTTATAATAACTGCTACCCACGTCTGAATGATCTCCTGAATCCGCGTATAACACGTGTCCCATTATGAGGTAACGCGTGTAACTTCTTCTCGAAGATTATGGCATGCAAGCCACGTAGGTAACTGCCCCTCGCGTAAAGATGGTTGGCATAAAAGCCAAATAACTGTCTTGTTGGCGTAAAAGCCTAGTTGGCGTAAAAGCCTAGCCGCGAAGAAGACTGCCTCCTTTACGCCGCGGTTATGACAACTGCTACCTGCGTATAAATAATCTTCCAAATCTGCGTGTGACACGTATTTCTTTATAAGGTAACACGTATAACTGCTTCTCGAAGATCACGGCATGAAAGATGGTTGGCATAACAGCCCCTGCGTAAAGATGGTTGACGTAAAAGCCAAATACCTGTCTCCTTGGCGTAAAAGCCAAATAGCTGTCTTGTTGGCATAAAATGCCAGGATGGTGATGTAAGCGTATTAGCCCTAGTTTTAGCTCTCTTAGTCATGACAAAATTATAAAGGATAAAACCAAATCTCATGCATTAAATGCAGAGATATGCCTCAATCTCGTGCATTAAATGCCGAGATATGCCTCGAGCTCTGCATGAGAAACAGCTTTTGACGTGGCATCTAATTTCGTCTTATCTCGAGCGTAAAAACTCATCTCTGCCTATGTAAAATAGGCAGCATATTCCTTGAATGTGTAAAAACAACTTGTATCAAGGATGTGTCACTAAACGACAGCCTGAAACTCTGTGCAGAATCATTATTACAGCCGTCCTCTCGGTCGTCATGCAGTACTTTTGTCAGGAGTCAGGTTCACTGCTTTGTCTGACAAATTCATCCGAGGAATACGAAGATTTTCTCGTACAACTTTATGTTTTATTCAAAACAAACGTATTTTATGCCGGAGGGTATAGTAACCTTTTACGCCAAAACAGCCTTGAAGTGCTGCTTTACGCGGGCAGCTCTGAAGCCACATTTTACGCCATATTGCTTTGAGACTCTGCTTTACGCGTACTGCTCTGAAGTCATATTTTATGCCACATTGCTCTGAGGCTCTGCTTTACGCTGACTTCATATATGTTGGGGGGTTTGACTGTATAATACGCGTACAATTCCCCAGCATATTTTATACTTCTACAAGACCCCCTTCAAAGTTTTCAAATTCCTTATAATTTGAAATACTTTGAATAAAGCATGAAATGGTCAATTGTAACTGACTTTTTTAAGTGTAAAACTCAGATTAATATATACACGTATTCTGCTGACTGATCTGTCCCGCAAAATGCGTAAAACCATAGATCCGTAGCATCTGAGTGTAAAAGCTTCCGAGCGTAAAATCGTAGATCTGTAGCTTCTGAGCGTAAAAGCTTCTTAGCGTAAAATATGGGATCTGTTACGCAGCATGATGACCTATCTTCCTTTTCAAATGATAGGCTGACGTGGTCCCAAATCATAATCGACTATTAAAAATCGGATTTTGTTAAGGATTCAAAGAGTTATCTAAACTCTATAAATAGCCCTAGGCCGTGAGAGAGAAACCCTTCATCTGTTTCTGCAAAACTCTTTCTTTCTGAGAACTCTTCATCTTCGTCTCTTTTCTGAGAACTTTGAGTTTTGCCATGGCACCAAAACATGCCTCCATCTCTAAGGGAAAGAAAGCCGCTTCCTCATCTCACTCCTCTGCTCAAGCACGAGCAACCCCCATTAGGCTGAGCGAGCCCCGTTCCGAACGAAGTGCTCCACCATTGAGCTGCGCTCCGGGCATCACAGGTAAAGACTTTGAGAGGAATAAAGGACCTTCCGCACACGTTGTACTTGTATGCGCAATAATACGCCCATATTTCTAATGTGTCAGCGTAAAATTCTATATTTTTGCAGTCTGGCGTAAAAACTCAGACTGTCAAAATTTGGCGTATACTACAAATTTTGAGTTTTACGCGCTGGATGTAAATTCCAGCGTAAAAACTCAAATTTTAGCAGTCTGGCGTAAAAGCTCAGATTGTTAGGTTTTGGCGTATACTGCCAACTTTGAGTTTTTATGCACTGGAAGTAAATTTCAGCGTAAAAAGTCAAATTTTTGCAGTCTGGCGTAAAAACTCAGACTGTCAAGTTTTGGCGTATACTGCAAGAGTGTAGCATCTAGCGTAAAACTGACTTGTTTCTTGCTTCTTGCAGTGGACCTACAGATCCCTCCTTTGGCTGAAGTGATGGGCTCTGCTACTGGGATGCTGAATTCTAATTATTTGGAGGACTTGTCCCAGGTGACATTCCCCATCTCTGGAAACGAGTATCCTCAAGAAAGGGGAACTCTGATCTCCGCCCAAGGAGAACGAATGTTGCTGAGTATGATCAGTGAGGAGCCCCTGACGTATATAGACGACATTGAATATAAGAAACTAGGTTTCTTATTTGAGGATGTTATCGATAAACAATCCCAGACTAAGCCCAAGAAGGTAGATTGTATGTTTTCTGTTGAGGGCACGGTCATGTATCTGCCAAGGATGCCTAGAGATTACCCTATCTCAGCGTTATTCTATGCCACCCATCCCAGAAAGATGGTGTGGACTCTGACTCCCGATCTTCACGGCCAGCCGGGGAAGATCTTTTATAAGAAAGGATTGAATCGAGGGTCCTTTATGAGCAGTCCTTCAGGTCCTGTCATGCCTTTTAGAGGATTACTGCCGGGCAGCATCCCGAGTGAAGATACTTCACTGATCCAGCCGTTTCAAATAGCGACTTTCTGCAATGACTTTATGGGGCAGGGAGGAGTATACCCCAAGGTTAACCCTCGCACCAATGGATGGCTTAGCCCCCCGAATCTTCGATAGGCTAGTTTAACTGCCTGGGCCCTGAAGCACTTCCAGACGGAGCTGGAAAGTATTGGTTTATTTGCGGCTGTGAGTGCCACTAGTGTTGGGCTGCCTCTCAACCCCAACTTGTTCTTAGCTTTGATGGAGCGATATAACTCGCTCACCGGAACCTTCGCCACTCCGCTAGGTGAGTTGGGCTTAGCCCTTCATGAGATGGCAGATATCTCAAAGCTGCCAATGGGAGACACTCCTTATGAAGAGTATATTCCCACAAAGAGGGAGCTGAGGGATACAAACCCTCGGGCAGTGGCAGTGTACCAGGAGCTGATGAGCCACTATCTTGCATGCACCACCTTCTACAAAGAGCCCTCTGATTTGGCCCATATTAACAAATGGGTATCATACCTCTTCTTTCATTAGGCCAGAAATGACAAGCAGGACAAGGTTGTAGATAGCAGAGATAAACCCTTGAACCTTCTGAGCATGCTTAGTGCCAACACAGTCGATGATCTCATTGAAGATGCGGGGGCACAAGATTATGTTCTCAACGAAGAGATAGGGGGTTATCCTGCAAGAACCAAAGCCTACAGCTATATGAGGCATTGCCGAAAGCCTCTGTCAAGAGACGCTCAACTGACTGGCTTCCTTTCTGTTTGGCTACGCCGATGGGTGGTGCCTGGTATCGCGTCTGCGGATCGCATTCATCGCAACACCTTATGGCCCGAAGTACGTTTTGTGTTTAGAGCAAGATTAGGCCTGCTCCGTGCCATGGTGTATAGGATTCAAGCTAGCTTGAGAGCCATTACTGAGGGACTACTGGCTGATGATACACACCGTTAAGGATTTCCCAGAGTGGAATTGCCATTCTTATATCTGATGGGATGGTTAATCCTTCACAACACCAAAGTGATGTCTCCCGGATCGGCTAGTGGTTCGGACATTAACTTCCTGTTGAATTACAGGAATTCTTCTTGGAATGTGACTAGCGTCATAGACTTTCGGCTAGCACTAAATTTTGCCCATAGTTGGAAGTTCTTCTGTATCGTCCCCCCTGTACATATCAATCAACAGGGGACGAAACTTCTGGACGCAGGTCAGGGGAAGACTATTCTTTCTCCTGAAGCCTTTTATTGGTTAGTCTGCATTAGACCTTCCCATCTGCTATACAGAAGTGAGGACCACTGCTACTTGAAGCCTTATCTGCCCAGCCGGTTCGCTAGGCAATTTGGGTACGACTAGTTGCACATGGGGAATCCTATCACCAGCTTCAAGTTCAAAGGTGAACTTATTGACGGAGCTAGAGGATGGCGGTATTTCATCATGGGTTATACCGGAGCAACCTTTGTTGTGCTCGTGACTTCTCTCTCCATGGAGTTGCGTATTCTCTATTCGTACGCGCAGTTTTATGCGTCCATCAATACCTTCTATCGTGATTTTGATGTATATGGAAGTTTTAGGATGCCCTTCCATAGGTCCACTGGGAGAGAGGAGATACTGTCTGTTTCCTCGGATGAAGGTGATGAAACCACCTGTGCAGACGACTATTTGTTGATTGTACTGAGAGGCGTAATAGCTCCGCCATCAGAGTCTCTCATAATCTCTAATAAACGAAAGGCTTCCACTCTGAAAGAGCCTTCCCTCCACAAGAAGAAGCTGACTACCAGAGGTCCTAAAAGGACTTTCACCAAGGGGGGCTCTAGGAGTGAGTCTATTGTTTTCCCTATTGGAGATGATTCTTTGATCAGGGGTCCTTCACTTTTAGAGAGGGAACCTCCACAGTTCCAGCTGATAGTGCTGGATATTCTTTGCCCTCAATTGCTGCCGCTACCATCGTTGCTGGTAGTGTTTCGAGATCGCCTTCGAGGCCGAGCATAATAAAAATCAATATACCTTTATCCAGACAAATGGGGCTAGCTCTTCCTTCGTCTATAAGTATCTCAAGCGAGATTCCACCCGATGAACCTCGAGTGGATCTGGGTAATGACTGGGTTGATTACCCTCAAACGTCAGTTGGTGCACCCTCTTCTCTAGGTATGACAGCTTGTTTAGCATCATTAAGAAATGATTTAGCTATACAGGCTGCAGACGCAACATACATACCATTGGCCATGGGTAAATGTTGTCTTCACGCTTTCTTTAGGAAAATTAACATCAAATTGATATTAACTTTCTCTTATCTTATTTTCAGGCGAAGACATCTCTGGGGAGGGAGGAGTTGACACAACTTCTAATTTTGTTGCGGATCCAGCCAACGAAATGGCGGTACCTGACATCGACGAAGCATATTTTGAAACTGCTGATATTTTATCCGCAACATTCTCGGGTGTCATCCCGCCAGTGGCAGTTCAAATAACATCAGAGGAGGATGAATACACCGTCTCGACTGTGCTTCCTTCGTCGAGCATGTCAGCAACTTCAACTGTTGTTGGTGTCTCTTCTTTTGTCGTGCCATATGTTGAAGCAACGACTGTGGCAATATCCTCTACAGTTATTCCTGATAGATGATTTACCAATATTGCGGCCACTCCCAGCATACATTCGATCTTTTCTACGCTAGTTGAACAATTTACTAGCATATTCTATCGTACTTTGAAAGAATTGATATCCATGGTGCTGGAGAAGAATCTAGGCTTTAATGCTCTGAAGACGTCCTCCAAGCTCACTATAGCGCCGATTAGAAATTTCAATGACGCTGAAAGAGCTGATGTGCTAGAGCAGCCCATTAACGAATATTTGCAACTATCCCGAGGCAGCATCGATGACCTGGTTCAAGCTGAGTACGACTCACTAACTGCGGAACTTGCTCAGCAGATTGAATCTTTAAACAAATCCATCCAGGAACATCAACAAGAGATGGAGAAAGAGCAGGCTGCATTGGTGGAGAGTATTCCTCAGCTGACCAAGTACCATGCCGAATGTGAGGGATATGAAGCAAGGGTTCAAGAATTGGAGGCTGAACTTGCCCAGACAAGGGAAAGGATTCTCAAGGCATCGGCAGTTCGTGATGTATTTGAGGGCCAAGTGAAGACAGCTCAGCAAAACTTGACACATGCGGGTGTCATCCACGCAAGTTTTGTTAATTCTCTGTCCGAACTATCTTTCTTGAGTGATGACGAAGCAAGGCTGGAGCGGGCTTGTGCTAATATTTTGAACTCCAGGAATGAGAGGATGGCTGCTTTGGCGCAACAGATCCGTGATTTAACAGCTCCTCCCCAATGATGTACTTTTTTATTTCTCCTGTAATTTCTCAGAGATAATAAATATATATTTTCTGACTTTGTGGACCCATCACTTTAGAATATGATAGGCTAAGATGAAAGTGATATCAGAGGTATCATAAATATGACATACTTTCGTTAAGGTTTTGCTGAATGTAAATCTATTCAGAGGTAATATGAACCTGATATAATATAATCCAACTAAATTTGTATACCAAACACTATCAGAGGTAATATGAACATGATAGGTTTACAAATTAGTTAAGTATATCCATTAAGAGGTCATATGAATCTGATAGAATGTGATCCAGCTAACCTTTGTGCGTGGTATCGTCAGAATAAGATCCTCATCATACTCCGTTAGGTAAAGTAGATCAAGTATAGTACTTCTTCTGGAATTTGCCGTTGATAGGAGCCATTACCAAATTTTTATTAGGCTTGGCTAATCTGTAAGCACCATTTGCAATCATATAAGGGCCCTCCATTTCTTTATGATTGTTTGTGCAAACTTTGGACATTGTACCAGAGGTAATATGGACAAAGTACGATACCAGGTTTGTTGAGGACATCCCACTGGGAGATCTTTGCTGGACCTATTATTTGTTGCGCACGTTGAGTACAAATAATAAGTTTGAAACAAGCCCCATCAGAGGAAATATAGATGTGACAAGTTTTGGGGCTAGTAAAGACATCCTGCTGGGGGATTTTTTGTGGACCCACTACTTTTTGCGCACGTTTAGTGCAAGTAATAGGTTTGAGACAAGTCCTGACAGAGGTAATATAGACGCGATAAAATATAACTCTGTGGGGATGAATATGGACTGACTCTTTCTTTGCTGGGGAAAATGAGGATAGTTCAGAGGTAATATGGACATGAACAATTTGTTTCCATAGCGGGCATCCCATATGGGGGTTTTTAGTGGACCTATTACTTCTTGTGCACGAGAGTGCAAGTAATAAGTTTAGCACAAGCCCTGCTAGAGGTAATATGGACATGGCAGTTTTTGTGGACCTAACACCACTGGTGTACTTAGAGTTAAGTACGGGTGCTAAGTTGAGAGGAAAACCGATATCAGAGGTAATATGGACATGAAAATCGATAGCCAAAACTCGGAAGGTTTGTTCAGAGGTAAATATGAACATGACAAACTCAGTCCGGGAGAAATATTATGACAGTAGTTCAGAGGTAATATGAACATGAACTAGTGTCTGAAAAACTCTTTGAGGAGTGATTCGTTGAGTGTGGTCTATCCCAACATGAAGATAGACCAAAGGATTATTCCGCTGGGGAAATTGATGGAACGATAGCTCAGAGGTAATATGAACATGGCTAGCGTCTAATGAGACTGGTTTGAATAGTCATTACGGGAGTGTGCAAGTAGACCTAATGATTGCTACGCTGGAAAGATTTTAAGGATCTATCATCTATTGCGAATCCAAGATTTTTGGATACGGATGATGGCTCTTTGCAAGAATTTGTAGCGAAGGAGAAAATATTGCACATAGGCGCTTACTGGGGATGCCAGATTGCTGATCATATCTATTCAGAGGTCATATGAACATGATAGAATATGATTCTCGATATTTGACGATCGAGGAAATATTGCACCTAGGCATTTGCTGGGTATGAAGAACCAAGAGTTGATTTATACTTCTGGGTTGTGGACTTATTACCCATGGCATCCCAGATAGTAAGCTGCAACGACGAGCACTATCAGGGGTTATGCGAACGTGATAGTAGGAAGTCGAAGAGGAGAACTTCACTCAGAGGTAATGTGGACATGGAAATATTTTGAAAATATCTTACTCAGAGGTAATGAGGACGTGGTAAGATATGGTGGGGATAAAGAAAAAAATAGGGCAGAGAAAATATAGGAATGACCATTTTTATGGTGATAGATTTACTCTGCTGGAGAAAGTGGAGAGACGTAGTTCAGAGGTAATATGGATGTGAACTGATCGATAGCAATAACCTAGGAGGTTTGCTCAGAGGTCACTTGGACATGGCAAACTCAACTGGGAAAAAAAGTTTGGACGTGAACCCATGTCTGAAAAATTCACCGGGGAGTGATTTGCTGAATGGGGATAGTCCTGAATGTTGCTCATCTGGGGAGACACCGTCTTCTCGCTATAAACGCAAAGTGATGACTTTGGTGTCAATCAACTCCTGGATTTCCCTTTTCAGCACATAGCATGCCTTCGTGGGATGATGAATGTACCGATGAAAGAGACAATATTCTGGGTCATCGACCTTGCCAGCCTTTTCAGGGTATCTGATGTTGGGCAGCCAAAGTTTATTTTTCTTCATCAATATATTGAAGATTTTAATGATGTCATCCTCATTGAAGGAGAAAGTCCTCTTTAGCTTTCGGGCTCCCGATACCTGAGACGTACGGTCCTCAGGGAAGATGGTCATATTTGCATTATCTTCGGACTCAGAGGGAATTCTACCCCCAGCTTCGGATGCTGCTCTATTTTGTCGAGGGATACCACCCCAGACATGTTGTCTGGTTCTTCTTCTTCTTCTTCTTTTTGTTTGCCCTTGTCCACAGAAGTTGATTTAGAAGGACCTGCCTCTGGTATTATAGGATCAGACTCTGGAGATTTGGAGTTTGTAAGAGATGTGGTAAACCCTAACCCAAAATGAGTTCGTTGACAGTAAGGATCACCATGCAACGGTATTCGTCTGCCTTTTCCATGATTGAGGCCTTGCTTCAACTTTAAATTATAACCCATGTTTTGCATAATCTTTAAAGCCTGTGGGCTATATCTGTGGATTTGCATTTTTCCAACATCAGACTCGTGAGATTCTTCTTGTACAATCGGTGTATTCCGCATTCGACCAAAGATTATTTGATGCTGATCGTTGCAAGTCGGTGGAACAATAAAGACAGATTCTTCATGTGGCCCATATGTCATGATGACGTTAGGTGTTGATGCTACTTCCCACATGATCTCCCCACGCTTGGTAGTTAGGGGAACTGAATCCTGGTTTTGACCCCTGTCTTTGCGTTTCTGGATCAAGAAATCACGCAAATCAGGGAGATTAGCAGCAGAAGAAGAAGGCTTATTCTGCCTTTTTACATTAGTAGGCATGTGGAGATTGGGAGCCATAACCCTTTCTCGGCCATAGGAATACAGTAGTCCACCCATGTGAGCGATATATAATCCATCATCTGTTTGAGGAGTGTATCTTCCCGTAAGATGAGTCTCCTTTACACGGACAGACCTATCCTGGCACAATTTGGAGTTTTGCACAGGTTCTTGTGAAATAGGGAAAGTCTGCGTAATCTGTAGAGTGGACAACTTCTTCTCTTGTGGGCGTACAAGCCTAGCGGTTGGGAGATCCTCCGCTCGTTTTCCTTTGATGTGATCCCAGGGTCCATCTGCCTCATCATAGATGGAAGATGTTTTTTTACGCACAAGGCGCGTTTGAAATTTCTAAGTTGGCACTGAGGCCTTGTCGGAAATTTTGTCTGCCACATCACAGACGGGAGACGAAGTTTTATGCACAGGGCGTGTTCTAGACTTCTGGATTGGCACTGGGGCATTGCCAGAAGTTTTGTCTGCCACGTCACAGACGAAAGACGAAGTTTTATGTGCAAGGCACGTTCTAGACTTCTGGATTGGCACTGGGGCATTGCCAGAAGCTTTGTCTGCCACATCACAGATGGGAGACGGATTTTTACGTATAAGGCATATAGGCGCAACTTTGTTGATCAGAGAGTAAGAGCTTACAGGAAGGGCAGAGGACGTCTTAGACATCCATACTTTACGAAGGTTCCTGTTGTTCTGGACAGAGGAGGAGGGAGAGCTACCCCCTGTATAAAGCATATCTTCATAGGCAGATTGGTCGAACTGGACGACCAAAGTCTTCTTCTTCGATCCGATGGATACAGCATCGTGTTGAGCAATTGCTTTCTCGTCAGAGAAGAAAGTCTTTCCCAGCAGAGTCGCCATCTTATGTTTGATGATAAAACAAATTGGGGGTTTGTACGAAGCTCTTTTGGTTTACAAACTCAGGCTATTAAACTCTCCTGGTATACAAAACACTATCAGAGGTATCATGAACATGATAGGCTTTGAAAATTCACTTGGCGAGTCGCTATTTTATTTGAGATAAAACAAATAGAGGGTTTGTATAAAACCTTTTTGTTTACAAACAAGAAAAAAGAGTACAATTAATCCTATATGAGGATATTAAGTACAATAAAAATAATTCTGGGGAAAAATTGCTATAGGAGTCTGATCTGCGGTCGATCACTTTGTCCCTTGGACCACACGATGATAAAGAAGTGCTGTAGAAGAAGAAGAAGCTTCAAATATTACAGGAGGGATTAGATTCTCGTTGCCAAAGTTGTCAATCACTACTCTCTGTCTGTGCTCTCTCTCTCTCTCTCTCTGATCTCCTGATCTCTACGCTTGTCCACCTTTTATCTCTTGTGACCGGAGGTCTCTATTTATAGTGATCAGTCACAGTAACTGTCCAGTCGGCGTAGAAGCCAAACTGTGAAGAGAGTTGCACTCTTTACGCGGCGGTTATAATAACTGCTACCCACGTCTGAATGATCTCCTGAATCCGCGTATAACGCGTGTCCCATTATGAGGTAACGCGTGTAACTGCTTCTCAAAGATCACAGCATGCAAGCTACGTAGGTAACTGCCCCTCGCGTAAAGATGGTTGGCATAAAAGCCAAATAACTGTCTTGTTGGCGTAAAAGCCTAGTTGGCGTAAAAGCCTAGCCGCGAGGAAGACTGCCTCCTTTACGCTGCGGTTATGACAACTGCTACCTGCGTATAAATAATCCTCCGAATCTGAGTGTGACACGTATCCCTTTATAAGGTAACACGTATAACTGCTTCTCGAAGATCACGGCATGAAAGCCACGTAGGTAACAGCCCCTGCGTAAAGATGGTTGGCGTAAAAGCCAAATACCTGTCTCCTTGGCGTAAAAGCCAAATTGTTGTCTTATTGGCATAAAATGCCTTGATGGTGATTAAGCGTATTAGCCCTAGTTTTAGCTCTCTCAGTCATGACAAAATTATAAAGGATAGAACCAAATCTCATCCATTAAATGCAGAGATATGCCTCAATCTCGTGCATTAAATGCCGAGATATGCCTCGAGCTCTGCATAAGAAATAACTTTTGACGTGGCGTCTGATTTCGTCTTATCTCGAGTGTAAAAACTCATTTCTGCCTGTGTAAAATAGGCAGGGTATTCCTTGAATGCGTAAAAACGGCTTGTATCAAGGATGTGTCACTAAATGACAGCCTGGGCCTTTGTGCATAATCATCATTACAGCCGTCCTCTCGGTCGTCGTGCAGTACTTTTGTCAGGAGTCAGGTTCACTGCTTTGTCTGACAAATTCATCCGAGGATTACGAAGAGTTCCTCGAACAACTTTATTTTTCATTCAAAATAAACGTATTTTACGCCGGAGGGTATAGTAACCTTTTACGCCATAACAGCCTTGAAGTGCTGCTTTAAGCGGGCAGCTCTGAAGCCACATTTTACACCACATTGCTCTGAGGATCTGCTTTACGTGTACTGCTCTGAAGCCATATTTTATGCCACATTGCTCTGAGGCTCTGCTTTTCGCTGACTTCATGTATGTTGGGGGATTTGACTGTATAATACGCGTATAATTCCCCAGTATATTTTATGCTTCTACACCATGATGTATACTGGTTTTCCTCTGAGTGGACTAGTCCAGTCCCGAGAACTCAAGCTCAGAGTTTTATCTACTATAATCACCAAAAGTGAATCACAAGATTTGATCTTAAGGCTTGCCGACTTCTTTACACTACAAGATTTGATCTGAAGTCTCGCAACTTCACATACCACAATTTTGATCCGAAGGCTCGTAACTTCACAAAGAATAGGGGCTTGATGAACCAAGACCTTTACAACTCTGTAGACTTCTAGACCGAGATCGTACTTGGCACTAGAATGCTGGGAGTTGATCTTGGAGATAATAAAGTTTAGGCTCTGAGGGTTTACTCACTATAGGATAGAAAGATTGAGAATTCTTAAGTGAGTAAGAATATGAAAAGCCAACTCTATTTATAGGTTATTACCAAACCGAGTTCGACCAGAATTCGATAGGGAATATTTAAATTTTTGAACGTTGGAGGCTAAGAAATCAGGAGCTAATTGAATTGGTTAATTTTATACCAAAAGGGTAACTGAGTTCGGCCAAAATTTGGTCCAAATTATGTTGCCAATTCTGGTAAGGTTGTCATGACCCGCACCCGGGGTAAGGGTACTAGTCGGAAATAACGCTCAGCCTACGCCGCAGAATCGGCGGTAGAACGCTGTCTAGAAAGTCTATTTAATATAATGAACCACCAAAAGATAGTGTACTCAATCACAGAACTAAGATAGAATGAACACGGATCAGATAAGAATAGAATAGTCATCAACTCATGAGTTTAAAATAATACATCAATGAGTCTGAAGAGTAACAAAATAAGCTGGAGAGAAATCCAGTACAAAAGAATACTATCATACTACAAGCTACACTCCAGGGTCAACTGTCTCAGTTGGGATAAGTCCCTCTTGAGCCAGGGTCTCCGAATCTAAACCCACAACATCCTGGGGTCCATAATAGGTAGGGTACTCCTCAGTATCATCTGGAAAAATATATCCAGTCAGGAAAGGAGCAGAGTGTAACGCCCCGCTCCGCGCCGGCGTTATATATCAAGGTGAGTGGGCAGAACTTCGTTCTCTGATTCTTGCACGCCTTAATAATAACCTGAGTTTTTGCTTGCAATGTTTTCTTAAGAGAATGATAGAACCTGCCTTGCATGTTAATGAAAGAACTCACCTAGCTTGTCTTGAATCAATAAGTCTGCTAAACGAGAATCCAGATCGCTTGCTTAGAGTGCATGAACATGTTCACTATCGTCTATGCTTCGAGAGAACCATACTGTGCCTGAATGTGTTCAAGTGATAAGGCGGATTGCCCCGCAACAGAGAGTGTTTATAGATGGTTCGTCTCGTCTGCATACAGAGTTTATTTGATAGTGTTCCATGCATTCGCACGCGGTCGGACAATGGCTATTGGTGGAGAGCTGAACTGCATGTGTCCCGGCTGCTACCATGATAGTGCAAAGCAACCATGAGTCACAGCTGCCATTAGCATCAGATAAAAGAGTCATTGGTATGCTGGACTAACCGCTACCGATCCTGAGATACTCGGGGACCGCCATTCATATAGCTAAGTCATTGTGTTGGCTTGGATAGAGGACTGCCCCTAAGAATGTGCATTGTGTGTCTAGCTTTGCATCTGACCCTCGAGTCGCACGAGACACGCTGCGCACACCCTGGAACATGATCGGTTTGCTTGCCTGCTTAGTATATGAAACTCTGTTTCCAAACATGTTTCTAAACAAGTAAATCGACTCTGCTAGAACTGCATGAAACGAACCTAGGTAAAACTAGAAAGATCACTAGTAATGTAATGTTTTATAACATGATTACTTAGTGCCTGTTTGAGTGAATGCTTGTTTCTGTTCAGTTGTTTTATCTCACCAGTACTTATAAAAGTGCTGACCCCCCAACAGTTTACTTGCTTGTGCAGGTACTGGATCGTCCGAGGGAGCGATAGGCGTGCCACAGTCCCGAAGACCCGGAATCCTGGTTTCGATTGTTGCCCCGAGAATGCTATCGTATAAGGGGGCGTAATGTATGGAACGAACGTGTGCCTTTGCTAAAGGAAACCCAAGTTGCCTCGATTGTCCCGAACACTCAGTTGGCTAATGCATTGCATTGCAACAAGTCCCTTTCCGCTGCTAACTCGATTGATGCGATGATAGCCAACTCTGAACTTAAACGATATGGCCTTGCACGGGCGCAACCCCAGGCCCGTGCGGCATCACGTCCCCCGAAGGCTCGAACGGGCCATTCGCCTGGCTCCCTTCCTCCCTCGCACCCGCGGGACGGGCGCGGTGATTCGCGTCCGGCGCGCCGAGGCACGGTGATTCGTGCCCGTCTCGTTAATTCCCGGCCGCACGGGGCGTGGCAGGGCGGAGCGGCGGCCCGGGCGGGTCCGGGGCGTGACAGAATGGTATCAGAGCCAGGTTCGATCTTCTGGCCATGACTCTGAGATCGATATGGTTTTGCAAAGTGCGTTCCATACAATAAGTCCTTAGATATTCTCAAAGTGCAAAATGTTTCCTGAACTTGAATTGCTTGATTGTTTCGGTTGAGTACGGCGAGGGACGGCACTATCGCTACTCGGGATATCGAGAAGTTTATCCTTGAAGTTTCGAGGACGAAACTTTTTGTTGGTGGGTAAGTATGTAACGCCCCGCTCCGCGCCGGCGTTATATATCAAGGTGAGTGGGCAGAACTTCGTTCTCTGATTCTTGCACGCCTTAATAATAACCTGAGTTTTTGCTTGCAATGTTTTCTTAAGAGAATGATAGAACCTGCCTTGCATGTTAATGAAAGAACTCACCTAGCTTGTCTTGAATCAATAAGTCTGCTAAACGAGAATCCAGATCGCTTGCTTAGAGTGCATGAACATGTTCACTATCGTCTATGCTTCGAGAGAACCATACTGTGCCTGAATGTGTTCAAGTGATAAGGCGGATTGCCCCGCAACAGAGAGTGTTTATAGATGGTTCGTCTCGTCTGCATACAGAGTTTATTTGATAGTGTTCCATGCATTCGCACGCGGTCGGACAATGGCTATTGGTGGAGAGCTGAACTGCATGTGTCCCGGCTGCTACCATGATAGTGCAAAGCAACCATGAGTCACAGCTGCCATTAGCATCAGATAAAAGAGTCATTGGTATGCTGGACTAACCGCTACCGATCCTGAGATACTCGGGGACCGCCATTCATATAGCTAAGTCATTGTGTTGGCTTGGATAGAGGACTGCCCCTAAGAATGTGCATTGTGTGTCTAGCTTTGCATCTGACCCTCGAGTCGCACGAGACACGCTGCGCACACCCTGGAACATGATCGGTTTGCTTGCCTGCTTAGTATATGAAACTCTGTTTCCAAACATGTTTCTAAACAAGTAAATCGACTCTGCTAGAACTGCATGAAACGAACCTAGGTAAAACTAGAAAGATCACTAGTAATGTAATGTTTTATAACATGATTACTTAGTGCCTGTTTGAGTGAATGCTTGTTTCTGTTCAGTTGTTTTATCTCACCAGTACTTATAAAAGTGCTGACCCCCCAACAGTTTACTTGCTTGTGCAGGTACTGGATCGTCCGAGGGAGCGATAGGCGTGCCACAGTCCCGAAGACCCGGAATCCTGGTTTCGATTGTTGCCCCGAGAATGCTATCGTATAAGGGGGCGTAATGTATGGAACGAACGTGTGCCTTTGCTAAAGGAAACCCAAGTTGCCTCGATTGTCCCGAACACTCAGTTGGCTAATGCATTGCATTGCAACAAGTCCCTTTCCGCTGCTAACTCGATTGATGCGATGATAGCCAACTCTGAACTTAAACGATATGGCCTTGCACGGGCGCAACCCCAGGCCCGTGCGGCATCACGTCCCCCGAAGGCTCGAACGGGCCATTCGCCTGGCTCCCTTCCTCCCTCGCACCCGCGGGACGGGCGCGGTGATTCGCGTCCGGCGCGCCGAGGCACGGTGATTCGTGCCCGTCTCGTTAATTCCCGGCCGCACGGGGCGTGGCAGGGCGGAGCGGCGGCCCGGGCGGGTCCGGGGC
Source organism: Iris macrosiphon (assembly GCA_036927795.1). Taxonomy (NCBI): domain Eukaryota; kingdom Viridiplantae; phylum Streptophyta; class Magnoliopsida; order Asparagales; family Iridaceae; genus Iris; species Iris macrosiphon. Next base: position 93,711,908 of record JAYESA010000008.1, read on the forward strand.
GTGACAGAATGGTATCAGAGCCAGGTTCGATCTTCTGGCCATGACTCTGAGATCGATATGGTTTTGCAAAGTGCGTTCCATACAATAAGTCCTTAGATATTCTCAAAGTGCAAAATGTTTCCTGAACTTGAATTGCTTGATTGTTTCGGTTGAGTACGGCGAGGGACGGCACTATCGCTACTCGGGATATCGAGAAGTTTATCCTTGAAGTTTCGAGGACGAAACTTTTTGTTGGTGGGTAAGTATGTAACGCCCCGCTCCGCGCCGGCGTTATATATCAAGGTGAGTGGGCAGAACTTCGTTCTCTGATTCTTGCACGCCTTAATAATAACCTGAGTTTTTGCTTGCAATGTTTTCTTAAGAGAATGATAGAACCTGCCTTGCATGTTAATGAAAGAACTCACCTAGCTTGTCTTGAATCAATAAGTCTGCTAAACGAGAATCCAGATCGCTTGCTTAGAGTGCATGAACATGTTCACTATCGTCTATGCTTCGAGAGAACCATACTGTGCCTGAATGTGTTCAAGTGATAAGGCGGATTGCCCCGCAACAGAGAGTGTTTATAGATGGTTCGTCTCGTCTGCATACAGAGTTTATTTGATAGTGTTCCATGCATTCGCACGCGGTCGGACAATGGCTATTGGTGGAGAGCTGAACTGCATGTGTCCCGGCTGCTACCATGATAGTGCAAAGCAACCATGAGTCACAGCTGCCATTAGCATCAGATAAAAGAGTCATTGGTATGCTGGACTAACCGCTACCGATCCTGAGATACTCGGGGACCGCCATTCATATAGCTAAGTCATTGTGTTGGCTTGGATAGAGGACTGCCCCTAAGAATGTGCATTGTGTGTCTAGCTTTGCATCTGACCCTCGAGTCGCACGAGACACGCTGCGCACACCCTGGAACATGATCGGTTTGCTTGCCTGCTTAGTATATGAAACTCTGTTTCCAAACATGTTTCTAAACAAGTAAATCGACTCTGCTAGAACTGCATGAAACGAACCTAGGTAAAACTAGAAAGATCACTAGTAATGTAATGTTTTATAACATGATTACTTAGTGCCTGTTTGAGTGAATGCTTGTTTCTGTTCAGTTGTTTTATCTCACCAGTACTTATAAAAGTGCTGACCCCCCAACAGTTTACTTGCTTGTGCAGGTACTGGATCGTCCGAGGGAGCGATAGGCGTGCCACAGTCCCGAAGACCCGGAATCCTGGTTTCGATTGTTGCCCCGAGAATGCTATCGTATAAGGGGGCGTAATGTATGGAACGAACGTGTGCCTTTGCTAAAGGAAACCCAAGTTGCCTCGATTGTCCCGAACACTCAGTTGGCTAATGCATTGCATTGCAACAAGTCCCTTTCCGCTGCTAACTCGATTGATGCGATGATAGCCAACTCTGAACTTAAACGATATGGCCTTGCACGGGCGCAACCCCAGGCCCGTGCGGCATCACGTCCCCCGAAGGCTCGAACGGGCCATTCGCCTGGCTCCCTTCCTCCCTCGCACCCGCGGGACGGGCGCGGTGATTCGCGTCCGGCGCGCCGAGGCACGGTGATTCGTGCCCGTCTCGTTAATTCCCGGCCGCACGGGGCGTGGCAGGGCGGAGCGGCGGCCCGGGCGGGTCCGGGGCGTGACACAGAGTACATCTCTAACAGCCGTTCTAATCCATGATAAAAACTATGTAACAGTAAATAGCTGTGGATAAACAAGATGCACAAAATAGATACAAGAGATATATAGACAATAAGGAAATACTGGAAAGAAATACAATAATGAACAATATGCCAATGAAACAATAATACTAATGACTAAGTGTGTGAGTACTAGCTTAACATGTGATCGGCTTGGGCAAGATACAATGCGGCCTGGCTAATCATACGTGCGGTGCATGATCAACACTATTCGCTTACCAATACTTTATTCAATAGGGATTTGATCACATATCTATACTAATACTCCCCACCCCCAACTGGTATAATAGATCCAACCACGGTATGCTATGGTACTAGATTCCCCAAGAAGATAGCTAGTCTCCCCGAAAATTGGTGTCTGTACATGTACAAGATAACCAATGAAACAATACTTGCACCATATACACCATATACCAAGGAATAACATCTCATGACGAGATCCGGATATACCAATCCGTGTAACCATAGTGTCGAGAGAAACATGTAAATCTACACTAGATACAACGAACATAGAGGATATCATAAATGAGAAACTATCAGAGAATGTACTCGCCTGAAATCCAAAGAACAGTCTCACAGATGTCTGACTCGGTGCCTCGAAGACCTAGATATGGAATACCACATTAAAACAAGGTCCCAGAAAGAGAACAAGTCAAACTAGTCAACTCCTAGGTCAATAAATAAATTCTAAGTCAAAAGTCAACTATGGTCAACTCTATAGTCAACTAAAGTCAAACCAAGGTCAACCTCACAAGAAATCTATATAAATAATATAGAAATAAAATACAACAATTTAGGAATAAAAATTAGATCCCAAATCATACTCACACAAAGTATACTACTAATACAAATAATATATACCCTAAAATAATATATATACAAACCAATATGTATACAAATAACATAATATATTATTACAAATATTATACAAAACACATATATATACACATATATATATATATATATATACAATAATAATATATAAAATATAATTTAAAACTGTCAAAGCGTCACTGAAAATAGTGAACAAAACAAGATAAAATAAAAATAGGTTTAATAGTGACAGTCTTGACTGTCACTGAAAATTCGTCGCAGAAACTCCATATACAAAACCGCTGCTGTCACAGTTTGCTGACAGTTTCAAACTGTCACAAAAAAAACGTCGCTGAAAGGTTGCCGCTCAAAACTGCCGCAGCATTAATGACAGATCTGTCATTAATGCTGACCACTGTACAGCGGCTGCTGTTCAGACCAAATAATGACAGTTTCACTGTCATAGAAACCACTGTCACCAAAACAAATAAAAATATAAAAATATATATATATATATATATATATATATATATATAAATATATATATATGCAATAATAATCACAATACATATATATAAATAAATAATTATATACTTATATATATATGCACATATAAACTTATAATTAAATACTAATAGTTACAACACATGCACATATTAATGTTCATATTTTACATGGCTAGAAGCACACCTAAAATATATACATTAATATACAAATAATTACATAATAATTATAAATAATATAATTACACAATTAAACACATAAATATATTTTATAAAATATTTATGTATAATTTATACTATTAACATAAGTACATATATAATTATATGCAAGAAAGCTACATATTATATTTGTACATCATATTAGCACACAAAAAAATATATAGATCTATGCTACAATAATTACTATAATAAATACACAAAATAAATATATAATATCTATATATATTTACTAATTATAATTGAAGAATTTAAACCATACATAATTAGATCTATTCAAAAATCCACACAATTGGAGAGTATCACACCGTATCCCACTAGATCTAGGATACACATGTGACACGAGTCCAACACACAATCAATTGTACCCCGAAGGATACAAACAAATCACAAATAATATTTATGAATAAATCAAAGTGTCAAAAGTAGATCTATGTGTCCGTGTCAAAATACGACATGTTCAAAGCCCCGTGTCGGAGGAAAAACCCCCAAAATGACACGTATCACCAAATAGTTGGGATACGAACCACATGTACCAAATTATGGACACGACACTAGCCCCAAACACATAAGCTCATGTCCAATTGATTTATAGGATCAATTGATACACACAACAAAATATAAATTCGGAATTCCAACAAAATTAACACAAAAAGTACCATAACTTTCTCCATGGGTCTCCTATGAACACAAAACAAAGTCCTATGGGTAGTACATACATATAGGTTGATTTTACATGATTAAATCTCAGATTTAGAAGCTATTAAAATGGGAAAATCTGAATTATACCTATTGGGAGATGGATTCCCAATGAAACCTCCAATTGAGAAGAACTTGCTTCCAAATTGTAGATCCTTGCTCCTCTTTGTAGATCCTTGCTTCCTTCTTCTAGATCCTTGCTTCCTCCTTCTCTAATGGTGAATTGGGAAGAATTTGGAATAAATTTGGTAGGGAATTGGAATGGGAATGGAGGGAATTTGGGAGTGAAAATTCTAGATCTAGATTTGGAATGAGAATGAGAGGAGAGAGAAATTTTCCCCCTCTTTTAATAGGCCGGCCTTGCCCCTCTCCCAAGCAATTGTAAAATGTCCAATATACCCCTTGGGGCCTCTCATGAAGAAATAATTAAGGAAGGAAGCTTCTAGTCTAATCACTTAATTAATTTAATCCATCTCCTTAACTATGGGCTTTCTAAATGGGCCAAATCTAACTATTTAATTCAGGTTGGTCCATGGGTCCAAACTACACTAGTTGGGTCCACTAAAATAAGTTTAAAATAATTAAATAACATCCAACAACAATTAAATAATACAACAAAAATTATTTACCATGCACAATATTTATTTAAATAGGAAATTACTAAAATACCCTTTTTCCTAAAATGTGGTAGTGACAAAGGTTTGGGTTGAATGTAGACTTATTTTGTGGATACGTTCAAGGGTTTATTTAAGTGGACTTTGGGTCATGTTAGTGTGACTCGATGTACACAAGTCCTAGACTCAAATAAAATGAAGATTATATTGAAAACCAAAAGCACTGATGACGCCAAACTTCTGAAACATTTGCTGACTTGAAGACGCTTTTTTCCTTGACGACAGTTGTCCAAAGATAACCACATCTGGGAATCTGAATACCTTTCAGGGACTTCACACTCGAACCCCCATGAGAGGCTCTTCCGCCTCGACCCCCGTCCGCTGACCGGGCAGCAGAACCCCCGGGTACGAGGCTCCAGATAATTCGTAGGCGATTGGACTAAATCTTCTGGTATAACGTCGTCTTTGGCTCATCATGATATAGCATATATCCATTGCTGATCTTGCTTATTTATTTCTTCCAGTACATGTTAGACGAATAAAGAAATATATAGAAGCAAATATTACATATATGGATAATGCTGAGTTTAAGTAGAAGATACTATAGTGATTGATCGATTACCATAATGCTGAACTTAATCGATTAGCCATATTCAAAAACTCAACATAAACATTGGGCCAACAGATTTGACTTACAAGGATTCGTATCTAGTGTGTCCGTACCTTGTACGATATCTTAAGAAAAATTCTTATGTGGCCATGCCTTGAGATTTCAAATACAACCTAGGGCTAATTAGGTAACTAAAAGTAGTAGTAACATTTGGAGGGAACGATATCCCGAGATCATGCCAACGAACCTTCCCACAAAGATTTATTCTAAGTGCGCTATGGGCTGGCCACCACTTTTACTGCATATCATCTACCTTAGTGGAGTACAGTATCTGACTTATAATTATGTTGAGCCACTATTTCAATATAGGAACACTGGAACCGCTAATACCGTATTTTTAGCGCAGTGGCCCTACGGGGGACTGGTGCATCTTGCAAGTATTTGTTTTAAGTAGAAGATACTATAGTGATTGATCGATTACTATAATGCTAAACTTAATCGATTAGCCATATTCAAAAACTCAACATAAACATTGGGCCAACAATCTCCTCCTTTTTTATTATGGCAAATCAGTTAAGTTTAAGACAAATATAATCGATGCATATATCAAAAACAATAAGTATAAATCACTATACATGTACTTATATACTTAAACTTACTTTTCTCCCATTGAGATGATAAAAAAGAAGCTCCCCCATAATAGGAGATATTGATACAAATCTTTACCGAAGCTTCTACATGTGCATAAGCTCCCCTGTAGTACGACGTTAGCGAATATGCACATATTTGACATATTTCTCCTCCTTTGTCAAAATATATTGTTTACGGCTCTCCCACAAATGAAGTGTATATCATGAAGACAAGGTGAGTAGTATAAAACATATAATATGATCATCTGGTAAAGAGTAAGTATCTAGACTATAAACATAAGAAATTATGTCGAATAATGATATGTATACCGTAACAATGTCTTGAATAGTTGAAGGTATCTAGACACAGACATATTCAATTAATTACTATAAAACATTCGGTAACAATAATACAAGAGAGGCATAAATGAATATTAGTCATATGTAAGAGATAATGAAACAACTTCTCTCAGATATCCCAATCATAGTCTAGCATCCAATCATGTAGTAGAAAATAAAATATTCATATCATTGCAACTAGTCAGAAGTCTAAATTTTAAACTAAGTAACATAGTATAGAAACAGTTACAAAAACCTAGTAGTGCTTACTAAAATTCATATTGTCACAGTCTATACTAAAAGTTGTCAACTTTGAGTCAAAAGTTAGGGCTTAGATTCACTGTTGTATTATGGAAATAATTACAAATAGACCTTAACAAATCATTATTCAATAAAGTGTTGATCATCTTGGGTTAGCTGTAGGGGCCAGATCCTAGCTAGCGGTGGTTCGAAGATACTTAAGTACCGTGTTGGTTAGGCTATTTACGCCTTTCTGACATAAGGGCACTTTTGGCTTATAACCAAAAGTAATCTTAACTTCAAAGAACTTAGATTTAATGGTATATATGCTAATTATAACATCATACAACATTCAAATATAGAAACCTAATTCTTGACGAATAAAGTTTACTAAAAGATATAAAGCATGCATAGACAATTGTGTCATACTAATAGAAAGTAAATAACTCTATAATGTGAACTAATCAATAACTAGCCATGAATCAAAAGAGAATTAAAGTAATCATGCTAGTTTCATATATCTCATATTGATTTAAAAATAAATAACAACTAAAGGATATCAATAAGAGATAGTAGTAAAATATTGATTAAAATATGCTAGATTCTATAATTTTAGCCATTTAAGAAAAATTAATTAGTACGTTACCAAAGTGGCTCAAGTAGCCATACTTATGTTTGTGCAATTGCTTGGTAGATAACCTTTGTATCTTTGCAATTACCAATATTCTCCTCGATGCTAAATCCTGACACAAAGTGTTCTACCTACATCATTAGGCAGAGACTTTGGTATCCAAATTTTGGATCCATATTTGTTAGCTTTGGGAACCCACTTATACATATTCATATCAACCAATTTTTTAGCCTTACATTAAAGTAAAATATGTCCTTTTAAACCACAGTAATGACAGGTAGCATAGGCATTTGTGTTAGGCATAGAAGGGTAGACATGAATATATGAAGTGGTGTGACGTGTCTTGCATGGATATTTATAATAAAATATATGATTATGTGAAGTATGTTGTGTTCTATACGCATGATAGTTTAGAGCATTTGGTTTGCTTGTTGGTGTCTTATTATGAGTGCTCTTTTGTTTAGCCACGTGTCTAGCGTTAGACTGAGTAGTAGGTTGTATGACCTGCTTTCCCAATCTAATTTCTAACTTTTTAGAAGTGTCATATAAATTATCATATTTAGTAGTAAGTGCATCAATTCTAAGTGAGGCATTAGAGTACTTCTTCCTCACTTTTTCTAAATCCTCCTTAAGTTTAGTATTTTCTTGATTGCTTTCATCAAAGCAGTCAAGTGCTTCTTGTAAGCTAAGCTTAAGTTTGGGAATATCATCATAGTCGTCAGGAGAGGAATTGTCTCTAGCTTCATTTAGTAAACAAGTAAGCTTTTTATTCTCAAGTAGATAAGATTTAATATCTTTATTGGCTTGCTTATACTTATCCATAAGATTCTTGTGATCTTCAAATAAATAATTGAAAGCATCAGATAATTCATTATAAGAAACCTCTTCAAATAAAGGATTATCTTTTACCTCGTTAGTAAATGACATTAAGCATACATTTGCAGTATGTCGAGGGCTTTCTTCTTCCGAATTGCTAGCTTCACTTTCATACCATATGCTTGTATTTGCATATTTGCGAGATAAAGATTCACCTTTTTTTGATCGTTCATATCGATTCTCGCTTTTTGCTTTGGAGCAATCTTTCATCATGTGGCCTAGGCTTTTGCAGTTGTAGCAAATAGGCTCTTCATCAAGATCTATCTTCTTTCGGTTTGATTTTATAAACTTCAAGAATAGTTTGACAAAGCTCCTAGAAATTTAGGCCAGATCCTTATTGTCTGAATCATCGTCGGTTCCTTCATCTTTAGAGGCATCGTCAGAGGATCCTTTATGATCCACCTTGAGTGCGATGGCCTTCTCTTTAGGAGTTGACTCTTCAAATTCTTCAAGGTCTAGCTCATGAGTAATCAGCTTTTCCATTAGTGTCTCAAGAGTCGTGATGGTGAGGTCATTCCCTTCAATGATTATAGTGGCCTTGGGATTCCAATTCTTGGTAAGTCCTCTTAGTACCTTGTGAATATTCTCATAATTATTGTACTCTTACCAAGAGAGGATAGAGGGTTAACAATATCGAGGAATCTTGTGAACATCTCAGTGATGGTCTCATTTGGATTCATCTTGAACGCCTCGTATTCTTGCGTCAGTCTACTAATTTTTGATTCCTTCACTTGAGTGGTTTCTTCATGAGTTATCTCAAGGAGCTTCCAAACTTCGTGCAAAGTTCCGCAAGTGGAGACCCTGTTAAATTCAGTTTTGTTTATACCACATAATAGAGCGTTAATAGCTTTAGAATCAAGACTAGGTTGTTTTTTTTTTTTGGTGTCTGTGTATTTATCATGAGATTTCTCTACAAGGTTGCCATCTAAGATTATTCTTGGTGGATTCTTGTATCCTTTTACTACTACAGCCCAAAGGTCAAAATCAAGTAACTTTAAGTAGAAACTCATACGTGTTTTCTAGTACGTGTAGTTAGTACTATCAAATAGAGGTGGCCTATTTGTGGAATGGCCTTCACCATTGTTGGTGTGGATAGATCTAAAAGTTGCCATAAGTCTCATAGGATGTTAAGCCAAATATCAAGAGAACTAGCTTTGATACCAATTAAAGGAGCAATTGGGATCAAAAACTAACTAAGAGAGAACCTGCTCTGATACTAATTATATGAGCAATTAGTATGACCAATAGTTCCTATATAAAGAGAACCTGCTCTGATACCAATTGAAGGAGCAATTGGGATCAAAAACTAAATAAGAGACTACCTGCCCTGATACCATTTGAAGGATCGTGTATGGCCACTCTAGAGGGAGTAAATAGAGGGCAACGGAATAATCTACTCAATTAAAAATTAAGCAGAGTGAAGGCAGCTACTAACTAATAGTGTATATGCAAGACAGGAATAAAATAAGATTAAGAGTAAGAGAGAGCAAACACAAACACCGTGATGTGTACTGGTTTTCCTCTGAGAGGACTAGTCCAGTCCTGAGAACTCAAGCTCGAAGTTTTATCTACTATAATCACCAATAGTGAATCATAATCTTTGATCTGAAGGCTTGTAGACTTTATTATACCACAAGATTTGATCCGAAGTCTCACAACTTTAAACAACATGAGTTTTGATCCGAAGGTTCGTAACTTCACACAGAATAGGGGCTTGATGAACCAAGCTCTTTACAAATTTGTTGACTTCTAGACCGCGGCCGCACTTGGCACTAGAAGGTTGGGAGTTGATCTTGGATTTAAGAAATTTTAGGCTCAGACGGTTTACTCACTATAGGATAGAAAGATTGAGAATGGTTGAGTGAGTTAGAACGTGAAAATCCAACTCTATTTATAGGTTATTACCAAACCGAGTTTGGCCAGAATTCGGTAGGGAATATTTGAATTTTCGAACATTGGAGGCCAAGAAATCAGGAGCTAATTAAACTGGTTGATTTTATACAAAAGGGTAACCGAGTTCGGTGCGAATTCGGCCCGAATTTGGTCCAAATTTTGTTGTCTATTCTGGTAAGGTTTGGGTTGAATGTAGACTAATTTGTAGATATGTTCGTGGGTTTATTTGAGTGGACTTGGGTTATGCCATTGCGACTTAATGTACAAAGTCCTAGACTCGAATAACATATAAGATTATATATAAAAACCAAGAGCACTGATGACGCCAAACTTCTGAAACATCTCCTGACTTGAAGATATTTTTTCCCTTGACGGCAGTTGTCCAAAGATAACCACACCTTGAGATTTCAAATACAACCTAGGGCTAATTAGGTAACTAAAAGTGGTAGTAACATTTGGAGGGAACGGTATCCCAAGATCATGCCAATGAACCTTCCTACAGATATTCATTTTAAGTGCGCTGTGGGCTGGCTACCATTTATACTATATATTATCTGCCTTAGTGGAGTGTAGTATCTGACTTATTACTATGTCGAGCTACTTTTTCAATATAGGAATACTGGAACCGCTAATACCGTATTTTTAGCGCAGTGGCGCTACGGGGGACTGGTGCATCTTGCAAGTACTTATTTTATTATATTGGTTTGGTTAGCTCATGCTCGGTACTGGCGTGATCTAAGGATATTTATTATGCATTATTCTGAGATAACCTCAGACTCCACAAAATAGCAAGCCGTACAAATGGTTGCCCAATATAAGAAATGGAATTATTTATGATTGTATTATTTTAGTAAGCAACCTAGGGAAATAGACTATCATAGTGTGAGGGTTCAACCCTTGTCCTTGTTTGGTTTTAGGGTTGAGCCTTAGCGCTAGGATAGGCCATGGACCGAAGTTAAAAAATTGAACCTATGTAATATTATATTATTTTCCTTGGGATTTTGTTTCTCTTTTTCATGCTTCCTTTGTGGTACTTGCTATTTGGGGTCTAACCCCACTGGTTTTGCATGGACAGATTTCGAGCCAGCACTTGAGGATCTAGCGTTCCTTCCCCCAACTCATGGTGTGCACCAGGAATATGGTCATAGGGGATAGCGTGTAGATTTTTTTTCTTCCCTGCTCGTCTTAAATATTTACTTCTTTTGGGCATTTAGCCACTGACACCTGTTAGCCGGCTCGTCTGAAATTAGTTTTCCTTACATAATTGTATTAATTCAGACTGCAGCTGAATCACTGTCATGTACTTTTGCTACTTTTTTAGCTTCTTATTTTTGTACAGCTGGACTCCAGAATATTTTGAGAAAGTATTTGGGATGCCTTATTTCTTATCACATATGCTCTATACTTAATGTTTCTTGTTTGAATGATTGAGACATAGAAGTTCTTGACCATAGGAGACTTGATTATAGCATGATACGTATGTGACATGCGATAGGAAATAACTGCTAATAGAGATATGTTAGAAGACTTGGCAGTTATTAGAGGTCTCATCATGCCTCATGGAGTCATACCGCATAGAGTCGTGCCGCATAGGGTCATGCTGCGTGGAGTCAGGGTTAAGGTCTACTACTCGGGATAAGTGATGAAGCGACGAGAAATAATAAAGTGTCAGAGATGTGTCATAAAGTGTGATGTGACATAAAATATGTCAGGAAGAAAAGACAAAACTATAGAAAGATGTGCCAAGGATGTGCCAAAGTTCAGAGACATACGTCCAAGGGAAGGTGGCCGCATGCTCTGCTTGCCATATAAGTTTGATGTTAAATGGAGTCATATCACATGAAGTATCCTTTGGACTTAGCGAATTTCTTATTCGTTGAACGAGTGAATGCACAAAGTGTTCAAGGACACTTGGGTAGATCAGCAGTCATGCGTCCAACAAGATGGACTTATGTTGTCAGTATACGAAAAGAGTTCAACCGCATAACCCTATCGGGCCACATAGCACTCTTAGCCGCATAACTCTCTGGCCGCATGAAGACTTCATCTTCTCCAACAGCAGGTTCAGCTATGGAAAAAACTCTCCAAAACTGAAATCTTATTTTCTTCAAAAAAACTTCATTTTAAGTCCAAATCAGGTGAACCAAAAGCCAAAATGCTCTAAATCGAAAGATCTAACATCTAGAAAATACTGGTTTCAAAGACACAAGTTTAATAAATCAAAACCCAGAAAAACTCATGAAATCCAATAAAAACCTAAGTTAGAAATATAGATCTACACTAATCCATCCATCAAAGCAGAAAACTCCAAGAACTAAAAGTGCTTAGAAAAATATAGTAATCATAATAAAATAATAATATAGAGGGTTTCTTCATTTCTCGTGCAAGGTTTGCTTGCCTATGAAATTGGGAGAGAAAGCTAAAGAAAGAGGAAGAAATGAAGAAGTCAAGAGAGAGAATAAACTATTGTTTATATATGCTAGGGTTTAGGGTTGAACCAAAGACTCTCATGAGTTTAACCAACCCACAAAATTAACCATGAACTAGGTTAAACCAAAGAATGTATCTAGTCTCCATGCACATGCAACCATGCTAAAGTAAAAATACGCTCCAAATACGTATATCGGGAACGAGGAGTGACATCTCTATCCACCTTAGAAAAATTCTGTCATCGGAATTCGAATCCAAGCTAAGTCAGGACAAGCATGATATAAACATATTAGCAACTACTCATGCAAGCAATATTATCACAACACCTAAGTGATCACCTGATCACAGAAATTCGAGATATGAAGGCATATAATAAAATATACCTTTCGAATCGAACATATGCGAGTACCGAGACCAAATATCATTATCGCGTTCCCATGTCGATTCTCCAAGAGTGTGATATCCCCAGGTCACTAGGACAAGAAAATTAGTCCAGTTCTTGATTACTTTCTCTCTTCGATCCATAATGGATACGGGTTGCTCCTCATATAATAAGTCGGTACGAATGACTAATTCAGAGTGATCGATGATATGACTCATATTCGAAATATACCTACTAAACTGAGACACATAAAATAAATCGTGTACCTCACGTAGCGAAGGAGAAAGGGCGAGACGATAAGCAACATCGCCTACCTGCTCGAGAATATCGAACGGACCTAAGTATCTGGGACTATACTTCCTGCGAACCCCGAATCTAATGACTCCATTGGTAGGCAAAATCCATAAAATACGTCGTCGCTGACACAAAACTATAAAGGTCTACGATGCTGATATGCCCAATGACGATGCTTATCTTGTGCAACCCGAAGTCGCTCTCTAATCTGCTTGACAATCTCTACTGTCTGCATGATCATTTCAGGGCCTAACATCTTCTGCTCACTAATGTCTTCCCAAGCCAACGGTGACCTACACTTCCTGCCATACTATGTTTCAAAAGGTGCTATCTGAATACTCCCCTGATAACTGTTATTGTACGAGAATTCTACCAAGTGAAGGTGATTCTCCCAAGATCTACCAAGATCTAAGGTACAGGCTCATAGCATATCTTCTAATATCTGGATGGTTCTTTCTAATTGCCTATCTGTCTGAGGGTGGTAAATTATGCTGAATCTTAACTTGTGCCCAAACTCTGGTGGAAACTTTTCCAAAAATGCAAAGTGAACCGTGTGTCTTGATCTGATACGATAATTACTGGGACACTGTGTTGTCTCACTATCTGTCGCATATATATATTTTAACCAATTATTCTGTAGACTGTCCTACTCGAAAGAAAAAAAAGTGAGCTACTTTTGTAGATGATCTACTATCACCCAAGCTGCATCTCGACCAGTCGATGATTGTAGAAGCATGAAAAATACGCTGGATAGATCTACGCAGCATATTAATGCAAAAAAGCGTAAACAGAGGACTTCAGAGCCCTCAATGTGCGAATCAGAGCTTCTCCGCCAAATGCAGCATGAAATATAGGCTCGAAGACCATCCGCGTAGGGCAGTATGTCCAGGCTGCTTTAGCGTAAACAGGGTGCTTCACCGCCTTTATGGCGTAAAATTCATCCTCTTTCAATGCAGCATTGAAGTGTACGAGGGACGCTTCGTATTTCCTGCAATGAACCTGTCAGATCCTGCAAAGAACCTAACATTTTGACTTCTGACAAAGGGATACTGCTCGACTACCCAGGCGACGTCTATAATGATGGCGCGATACTACAACCCAGGCTGTCATTTACTGCCATTTCCCTTGCGTAAACCGCTTTTACGTACACAGAGGAATACGCTGCCTAGTTTTACACAGGCAGATGAGAGATCCTTACGCTCCACGGAAGACAAACTGCCTGCCACATCAAAAGCTGCACTCCGTACGGGACTCGAGGTGCGTCTCTGTATTTAATGCACAGGGCGGTGACAGGCCCTCAAGGCACGTCTCTGTAATTAATGCGCCGAATATTGACAGATGCCTGAGGCACGTCTCTGCGTTTGATGCACAGAAGGGTGGCAGACCTTCAAAACACGCCTCTGTATTTAATACGCAGGATGATGGCGGATCTCCACATTTAATGTAGGAAATTTGATTAAATATCACCGAACCGTCATTTAGTGACATCCCCTTTGCGAGAGCTGCTCCTACGCATACAAGGAAATACGCTGTCTAGTTTTACACAGGCAAACATGAGCTCCTTACGCTCCGCAGAAGACGAACAGACTGCCACGGCAGCGGTTACACTTCGCACAGGGTTCAAGGTGCGTATCTGCATTTAATGCGCAGAATGATGATAAATCTTAAAGACAAGCATCTGCATTTAATGCACAGGATGGGGGGCAGATCTCTGCATTTAATGCAAGAGATCTGATTATCTCCAAGAGCCATAATTCTGGCTAAAATATCCACATCATCACTCTGGCACGTTACGCAGGGGCTTCTACGCCTATTCAGCTTCGGTGCCTACTCGGCTTCTACGCCCATTCAGCTTCGGTGCCTGCTCGGCCTTCTGTGCCTACTCGGTTCTACGCCTGCTCGGCCTTCTGTGCCTACTCGGCCTTTATGACCACTCGGCTTCTACGCCTTCTCGGCCTTCTGTGCCTACTCGGCCTTTATGACCACTCATCTTCTACGCCTACTCGGCCTTTATGACCACTCGACTTCTACGCCTATTCGGCTTCTATGCCGGTTTGATAACTATTTGGCTTCTATGCCATGGTGATAGACATTGGCTTCTATGCCAACCTCTTCTACACGAGGGATACCTACCTACGTGGCTTTTACGCCGTGATCTTCGTAGCGATTATACGCGTTTTGTCCCTTAGTTGGACCCGCGTCACATGCTCATTCAAAGGATCATCTATACGCAGGCTTTGGTTATTTTAACCATTGTGTAAAAGGGTGCTGTACTTTCCACTACTCGTTTTTTACATCGATTGAGTGGTCACTGTCACTAAAACTCTATAAATTGAGACCTCTATCAATGAGGAACAAGGTCGACAAATTGGAGGGTCGAAGAAGTTAGGTCTAAAAATTGATCAAGAGATCCAGTACCAGATCTAACGGTCGAGAGAGAGAGAGAGAGAGAGGAGAATCTGGAGTTCAGGAAAAAGGGAAGGGATCGACGACTTTGGCATCGGGCATCCACCCTCTTCAGCAACCCTCGAAGCTGCTACCTGTCTTCCACGGTACTTCTTCAACATCGTGTGGTCCAAGGGCTAAAGTGATCGACTGCAGATCAGACACCTATAGCAATATTCACCCAGATTAAATAAATTATACTTAGACATCCTCGTGTAGGATCATCGTGTAGGATCAAATTTGTACAATCTTGTTAGTAAACATAAAAGAAGGGCGGGTCTTCGTACAAGACCTCATTTTCCGCATTTCATCAAATCTTTTCTCATTTATATTATCCTGAAACAAGATGGCGACTCTACTGGGGATGTCTTTCTCTTCTGATGAGGAAGCTATTGCTCAACACGATACGGTATCCGTGGGATCCGTGAAGAAGATACTGGTCGTCCAGTTCGACCAGTCTGCCTACGAAGATATGCTCCGAACAAAGGATAACTCTCACTCTCTTTCTCACCAAAACAACAGGAAGCTGCGTAAGGTCTGGATGCCCAAGACATCCTCTACCATTCCTGTGGACTCTCCGATATCTCCGACCAATGAGGTTGTAGCATTGCTCCCTCCGTGCCCTGCGCGTAAAATTCAGTCGCATGTCTCTGACAGAACCGACAAAACTTCTGGCAATGCCTCAGCGCTAACCCAGAAGTATACTCCACGCTCTGCGCGTGAAATTCAGTCTCCCGTCCCTGGCGGAATAGACAAAACTTCTGATAAAGCCTCAGCGCCAAATCAGAAGTACAAGACACGCTCCGCGGGTAAAACAACATTTAACCTCTACGGAGAACCAGATGATCCCTGTGATCTCCGCAAGGGAAAGCGAGCGGCGGACTACTCAACTTCTCGGCCTTTACGCCAGCAAGTTAACGATCTTCACGCCCTCCGAATTATGCGAGACGCTGATGGCCGACTGAGGACATCCTCAGCTTTACGCCAACCATAGCGAAGCTCCAAATTACGCCAGGTGAAGTCCCTAGGCTTAAAGAAGGCTCCAGTTGTGAAAAGACACCCTTCTCGGGGATTATTCGCCACCCAGATGGCCAACCTGTTGTATACGGGTGGCACAGGAAAGACTATGGTTCCCATCATCCGCAAGCCCACCAATGGAAAAGGAAGGAACAAGCCATCATCTTCTTCTTCTGCAACTCCTCCTGACCTGCACAAATATCTAATCCGGAAATATAAGGAGATGGGATCTTCCAGCGGGGCTATTACGCCTCCTAGCGAGCACTGCTGTAATAGTCACATGATTATAATTAATTGTTGCTGTTCTAAAGCAAAACGGCCAGTTTTTGACCGACTGAGCTACTCTCCATCTTTCCTAGAAGAAGAGCCCGCGCATGCATCTATGAACATGGCTTCACATATACATGGAGGAAGCTCAGACTCAAGACGTCCGTCCTCTAGAACTCCGAGCCGAAGAAGGTTCAACATGCTCCTTAGGGACACCAAAGCTGGGGTATTCCAGAACACTCGTTCAAGGTCACGACAACTGACTTCGTGCTCTTCTGATTCCGATGCTGGGGGTCGCCAGTCTCCCGAATCAGATACTGAGAGTATAGAGTCAACTTCAGCAGCGACCTATACCCATCCTTCGATGACGCCCAGGGAGATGGGAGTTTATGCTATTGGAGATGAACACGAGGAAGCCTCGCCATCAGGGAACGCTGAGCAACGCATTACTACACTAGAGATATCTCTGAAGCAAATGCAATCCATGATGGAGAACATTTACCAAATGATGCTAACTCAACAGGCGGCTGCTATGGCTCAAACGTCGGTCCCGCCTACTCAGATACGTGTGGGGGTGGACCTGCCACCATCCAACACGATCCAAGAGCCTGCTCTAGATCAAGAGTCAGCTGGTCCTTCACTTCCTCACCGGGAAAATATACTACCTCCTGCGGGAGTCATGATACAACCAATCCCGCACCATTCCGTGGTCTCGCTACCAGTTGAAAATCTGATGTAAGCAGTGCGGGAGTTGAAAGCCTAATTCGACGCCTTAAAGCACAAAGATCAGCTCAAGAAATTAGGAATCAACCAGCTATCTGGAAAGAGGTCCCTTTTCCTCCGAGGTACAAACCTCAGACTATGGCCCTATTCGAGGGAAAAACATCACCAAGTCAGTACATGAACTATTTCAGTATGATGACGGTGTTGCTACAAGGGAATGATGTCGTCCTCACCCTGGTGTTCAATGGCTGTCTCTCGGGAGTAGCTTACCAGTGGTACCGCAGCCTGGCAGACAACTGCATTACTTCCTTCGAAGACTTCAAGGCTCTATTTTTCACATGATTCTACGAGGGAGGAATGGACATGTCTATGTCCTCTCTCATCGAAGTCAAGCAGAGGAAAAAGGAGGACGTTCGCACCTTCATCGAATGTTTTTGCCAAGCCACTTTACAGATGCCTCCAGGAGTTCCAGACTCAGCGTTGGTGGATATTTACAGGAAGAACCTTCTTCCCGTGATCTCGGTATTCACAGGACCATATCAGTTCCATGATTGGCCCTCGTTCATCATCTCAGCGGTAGCCGTCGAGGACAACAGTCGCAAGGCGCATGACAATGGCATCATGATCTCTACCTCTGACAGAGGCAAGAGGTCATCCCCCAACGGCGACCATCCTCGCAGTTCCAAAGGAAAAGAAGCTCTGGCGATCAATACGTCCAGACAGAAGACTACAGCAACCACGCAGACAAAACCTGGGACTTCCAGGTCCGTCGAGGCATACTCTTTCGACGACGACGATATCCCGAGTATATTCGAGTGTCTCGTCAAAAGTGGCAAAATCACCCTTCCGGAGGAGTGGCGGCCTAGTGAGGCCGACAGCGCCAACAACCCCAAGTACTGCATCTTCCACAGATACGTATACCACCCAACAAAGGCGTGTTACATACTGAAAAAGAAGATCCAAGAGCTGATCGATGCTAAAGCCATCACCCTGCGCAATAGCGAGAAGAGGGTCACGGCCAACATGATCTCTCTGCAATTTGGCAATCTGCTCCCCAAGAAGTACCGGACGGTGTTACACCTATTTCCCGGACAACAATGAACATCGTTAATCTTCCTCCGGCTAGGGGTCAAAATTATGACCTGTTACCCCTAACTACCCAGAGAGGCGAGATTATGTGGGTTCACCCAGACTTGGTGTCGGAGCTCAAAAAAGAGACTAATGCTACTAAAGTTAAGTCCAGGAAGAACTCCAAATGCAAGCCATGCCATATGGTTACAACTTCTTCGACATCAGACGAAGACGAGGTCTTGGCCGCAGCAACCCGTTCGGGGAAGGCTTACCTCAAGGACTATAGAGCAAGTCAGGAAGATGCACCTGCAGACGCTTCAGCTGCCAAGCCTTCGGAACCAGAGCCCGCCGTACCAGAGGCCGGTCCTTCGAGACCAACTTCGGCGGACAAGGGAAAGCAAAAAGAAGTGCGCTTCGATAAACCTGTAAAAAACATTCAAAATAAAGGTTTAGAGAAGCCGTACAACTTCAAAATCTTGGCCCAACTGGCTAATACACCGGCCAGGTTGTCCATCTTCGAGCTACTCAGGCTCTCCCAAGACACTCGTCTAGCCCCGAGTGAAGCATTGATGCAGGAGGATACATACTTGACCCAACTCAAGTCCCCCGATGAAGAACCTGCAGCGTGTCCCCGATGCCACAGTGTGATGGAGGTGGTCCCAAACATCACTTTCACTCAAGAGGATATGCTGTTAAAACATAACAGGCATGACAGACCTCTCTACCACACAGGGTACGTCGGTTCCATGGAGGTCGACCGGATTTACATAGATCCGGGATCCTCAATCAGCATCATTCCTCATAGTCTGCTCAGACCACTGAGGATTCCTACCAGCAAACTGGCTTACACCACCACTATTATCGTGGGTTTCAACGCCGGAAGAAATAAGCCGTTGGGAAAAATTCGTCTGAGGATCCAGATTGGCAACCTCAGATCGGTGGCTACATGCTATGTCATCGATTCAGAGGTATCCTACAACATCCTGCTGGGAAGACCATGGATCCACGACCACAACATCGTTCCTTCGACTCTACATCAATGCTTCAAATATGTAGACGCCCAAGGGACAGTACAAACGGAGGTTGTCGACCTAAACCCGTTTAAATGAGTAGAATCCTACTACTCCGACGCCATGTTATACTCTCATGATTACACGAAAGAGGTATCAGCGCAAGCAGAGAAGGAATCCTGCCGGTAGCCTGAAGAGCCTTCTGCCAAGCAACCTATGTCAATCAAGGTGAAAGGACGGACTACCCGTCCAAAAACCACAGAGCCTATGGCTATCCACCTGAACAAGACCAGGTCAGGGAAAGGGGGTGATCCTCTAGTGATCACTCTGAGACAGCAGCCTCCGACCTTAATCATCAACCTTCGGCGCAACAAGCAGCCGAGTGATGTAAATGCAACCAGAAGTACGGTTTCTGATAATAATAAAGGATCACTTTTCCAGTATATTGACGCTCGGATTCCAAATCAGGAATCCTCTCCCCATGACGATATAGAGCCTATAGCACAAAAATTCTTGGCAGCTATAGATTCTTATCATCCGCACATATGGGAAGTGGCGTCATCATCCAATGTCACCACGACATATGGACCACATATGGATTCTATCTTCATTGTTCCACCTGCCCACAACGGTCAGCGTTCAATAGTCTTTGGCCGCTTGCACAACGAACAGACTATACAAGAGGATTCCTTTAATGACGACTCTGGTGAAATACAAGTTCACAGGTACAGCCCGCAAGCCTTGAAGATCATGCAAAATATGGGTTACAACTTGAGGATGGAACCAGGTCTCAACTACGGGAAAGGCAGACGAACACCGCTGCTCGACAATCCCCACTATCAACAAACCTGTTCCGGGTTAGGGTACGCCACCTCCCTTACGACTTCCAAGATGAACGAGGATATCTTTTTCTCTTTTCAAGATGACTCGTCGCCCTCCGGCTCATCTCATGCTCTCGAGAAAACATTATCAGCAAATATGGTAGCGACGGATTCCTTCGAATCAGACAAACAAGAATCCGAACCATTCAAGAATGACGCTTGGCCTCAGCAGATGGATACACAATGGGAGTTTCGCTTCGAGCAGAGAGAACCTCCCACTAAAGATGAAGTTATCCAGATTGACGTAGGGGATGAACTTTTACCAAAGCCGATATTTATCAGTAACGACCTTTACGAAGAAGAAAGGGAAGAAATTACCCAGCTGATAAAAGAATATATCGACGTCTTTGCGTGGAATTATGAGGATATGCCAGGTCTTGATCCAAATGTAGCTACTCATAAACTCAACATACTGCCCGATTCAAGGCCTGTGAAGCAGCACAACGCCGGTTCCGTCCGGACATGATGGACGCCATTGATGCTGAAGTCAAGAAGTTAATAGCCTGCGGCTTCATCCGTGAGGAACAAAATCCCGACTGGGTCGCCAATGTTGTCCCGGTCATGAAGAAGAATAGGAAAGTACGGATCTGCATCGATTACCGAGATCTGAACGCAGCCTGCCCCAAGGATGAGTTCCCTCTTCCCATCACAGACGTCATGATCGATAATACATGCGATTTTGAACGTATGTCTTTCATGGACGAATTCTCGAGATACAATCAGATCAAGATGCATCCTGAAGACGAGAAGCATACCGCCTTCCGGATACCACTGGGGGTATATTGCTATACGGGCATGCCCTTCGGATTAAAGAACGCCGGGGCTACATACCAACGAGCTATGAGTGACATATTCCATAAGCATTTACGCAAGACAGTGGAGTGTTACGTGGACGATGTAGCTATCAAAAGTCACCTCAGGGATAATCACATCCGAGACTTGAAGACAGTATTTGAATTGATGCGCCAACATCAACTCAAAATGAACCCTACAAAGTCCTTTCTGGGGGTATCTAGCGGCAAATTACTGGGATTTGTTATCACCGCCAAAGGCATTCAAGTGGACCCTGAAAAAGTCAAGGCTATCTTAAAAATACGACCGCCCCACAATCTGAGGGAACTCAGGGGATTTCAAGGTCGTCTGGCTTATATTCGAAGATTCATATCCAACCTCTCCGGGAGATGCCAGCCATTTTCTCGTCTCATGAAGAAAGGTGTATCCTTCGTATGGGACGAAGCCGTTCAGCAAGCGTTCGAAGATATCAAGCGCTACCTCACTAGCCCGCCAGTTCTGGTACCTTCCGTCATAGGAATACCATTCGTGCTATATGTTCGAGCAATGGATCATTCTTTGGGAGCTCTTCTCGCACAAAAGAACGATATGGGCCACGAGCATGCTATTTACTACCTCAGCAGGATAATGGTCGGAGCCGAACACCCGTACAACCCTATGGAGAAAGAATGCCTGGCTCTAATGTTCGCTATTCAGAAAATGCGATACTATGTCATGGGCCAAACCATTCATATCATCTCCAGGATCAATCCTCTTCGGGTACTGATGAGCAAGCCAAGTATTCTTAATTCCTGACTCGTGACTTGGGCGATGTTATTAACGCCATATGACATGGTGTACGTCCCTCAGAAGTCCGTCAAAGACCAAGCATTGGCCGACTTTCTAGCTTCTCATCCCATCCCGGAGGCTTCCAAACTATACGAGGACATTCCCGACGAAGTTGCAGAGTATAATTCTGCAACAGAAGGCGATACATGGCAACTGTTCTTTGATGGCGCCTCCAGGACTGGTCCCAGAGGAAACGTGATTTCAGGAGTAGGGATCGTCCTAGTCACTCCTGATAAACTCATCATCTACCGAGCATACTCTCTTAACGAGCCCGCTCCAACCTTGCTGCATCATTATTCAAGACAACTAGCTCAGACCGAGCCTGCACAAAATCAGTATGGATAACACCTACATGTGTCAGGTTCTGCTGAACAGCCGCCCGTCGCTCCTTCAGCACATCTCGGGCTGCCAAACACCTCTGCACAAGCAAGATCATCTTTTAATATGCGGACCCTCACTACCTATTCCTCATATTCGACTTCGCACCGGGTCAACTCGGGGACGATATACTCCAGTTGGACACGCTCATGATCCATCTCCTGCTGCTGAGCAGCGATGGACTTATTCAGAGGCTCCATCTGTTCAACAAGATGTGCAGTCAAGGAGTCGTATCTGGCCTGGACCAGAGCTTCAATATTGCCTCGAGCTAGCTGCAGGTATTCGTTAATGGGTTGCTCCAAGCCATTAACTATCGCCTCCAGCGTGTCAGCTACCCCGGTATCACCGAATTCCCTGACCGCCTCTATCAAGAACCGAGAGGACCTCTTTAGCGACGCAAAGTCCTGCTTCGTCGCCAACACCATTGACATTAGCGTTCTCAAAGTGGTATAGAAGATCCCGATGTACTGCTCGGTCAGCGCAACTAGGTCCGCATGAATGCGGGGAGTATCCACGATAGTGGCGACTTCGCCCCCAGGAATCACCACAGACGAGGTCACCATGGCCGTCGCCTCAACAGGAGGTACGACGAAAGAAGATTCGCCAACACCGGACGAAGTGACCGGCGTGCTCAAAAAAGGTACTGTCGCAATGACAGACTCGTCCTCCTCTTGAGGTATCGGAGTCTCCTCGACAGGCAAGCCAGCACCCGAAGAGGTCTCCTCTTCAAAATCAGGTACCTCCGTGTCACTACTAGGACCTGACACAGAGCCAACGGGCGCGTCTACATCACCCTCTCCGAAGAGGTCTTCCCCTGAAAATAAGACAAAAGGAAGTTAATATCAATGCAATATTAATTTTCCCAAAGAAGAGGCATAAAAGACTCCATTTACCCCTGGCCGACGGCATATACGTCGCATATGTAGCCTGTACAGCTAAATCATTTCTTAATAATGCTAGGCGAGCTGTCATACCTGGAGAAAGGGGTCTGCGAACTGACACTGGCAAGTAATCCTCCAGGTCCTCCTAAAAATCCAATAGAGACTCATCGGCTGGAATCGCGCTAGGTTCGCTCGCAGGCGCGGCAGAAGTCCCTCCTGATGCCGATCCGACTAAAGGTATACGGAACTTTATTATACTCAGCCCCGAAGGCGACCTCGTTCCACTACCTAAAGCAGTAGCAGCGACGGCGGCATCCAACTGAGATTCTCTGGCACTACCAGCCGAAACTGTGGAAGATCCCTCTCTAAAAGGTGAGGAACCTCCAATCTAATAATCGTCCCCAGCACGGGGAGATGCAAGCTCACCTCCAGGAGCATCAATGCCAGGAATTCGGAGAGAACGATTTACCGTCTTCTTCATCCTCTTACGAGGGGAAGCTTCCTTGGGAACAAGAGCCCTTCGCTTCCCAGAAACTACCAAAGCCCCTGCAGGCGGAGGTACTTCACCCCTAGGGACCGACACCAGAGGCTCATCCAGGGTTAAGGACTCCTCACCCTCGTCGGAAGAAACCGAGGGGACTTCAACTCTTCCCCCAGGATTGGGAGAGGGCACCCTAAAGCTTCCATGCATATCAAAATCATGATGGAAGGTGTTCGTTGCCACATAGAACTGGGCATACGAATGCAGGATGCGTAGCTCCATGGAGAGTGTAATGATGGGCATGATAAAAATTGCCCCAGTGCAGTCCATGATAAAATATTGCCATCCCCTCGCTCCATCAATGAGTCCACCTCTGGACCTGAAGTTGGTGACGGCATTGCCCACGTACAACTGATCATACCCAAACTGCCGGGCAAATCGACTGGGCAAGTAGGGCTCCAAGAAGCAATAATCTTCGCTTCTGTACAGCAGATGGGATGGTCTAATACAGACCAACCAATTAAAAGCTTCGGAAGAAAGAATGGACTTCTCTCTACCCGAATCCTCGAGCCTAATCCCCGACTGATTGCGATATACAGGAGGGACGGTGCAGAAAAGCTTCCAACTATGACTGAAGCCTAGCACCCGCCGATAGTCTATAATTGTGTTCACGTTCCAGCAAGACTTTCGGTAGTTCAACAAGAAACTACCCCCCGAACTACTATCGGAACCGGGAGACATCACCCGGGGGTTATGGAGAATTAACCACCCCATCAAATACAGGTATGGTAATTCTATCCTGGGAAAGCTATCACGCCGAATTTCATCGACGAGCAGCCCGTCAATCATGGCCCTCAGGCCAGCTAGTATACGGCACACCATTCCAGGGAGCAAGCCCAGTCTTGCCCCGAATACCAGACGCACTGCAGGCCATAGCGTGTTACGGTGAATGCGGTCCGCAGATGCGATGCCAGGCACTACTACTCGGCGCAACTATATGGAAAGGAAGCCAGCCAGTTGAGCCTCCCTGGACAGAGGCCTGCGACAGCACCTCAAATAACTATAGGCCTTAGTGCCTTCAGGATACTTTCTTGTCCCTTCGTCGAGGAACCGGTCCGGAGCCCCAGCATCCACAATGAGATCGTCAACTACCTGAGCATTAAGCGCACTCAGGGGATTCACAGGCAGATCCTTGCCCTCCAATACCTTCTCCGGCTTAGCAGTCCTAGACCGATGAAAGAAGAGGTAGGACGTCCATTTGCTGATGTGAGCCAAATCTGAGGGCTCATCATAAAAAGTGGTGCAAGCGAGGTAGTGGCACATCAACTCATGGTACACTTCCACTACCCGAGGGTCTGAACCCCCAGCTCCCGGTTCATGGGAACATACTCTTCGTATGGAGTATCCCCCATCGACAGTCTTGAGATCTCTGCCATCTCATGCAGGGCCAATCCCAACTCCCCCAGTGGAGTGGCGAAGGTCCCGGTAAGCGAAATATATTGCTCCATCAGTGCCAGAAACAGGTTAGGATTAGGAGGTAACCCAACACTGGTCGCACTCACAGCTGCAAACAGACCGATGTTCTCCAACTCGGTCTGGAAATGCTTCAAGGCCCAATCAACTAAGCGAGCCCATCGAAGGTTTGAAGGGGTGATCCACCCGCCACACCGAGGGTTCACTTTAGGGTATACTCCCCCACGCCCTATAAAATCATTACAGAAAGTCGATAATTGGACCGGCTGGATCACCAAACTATCTTCACTCGGGACACTGCCCGGGTACAGCCCCGTCAACAGCGTCACAGAGCCAGAAGGGCGGCTGACAAATGACCCCTGGTCAGCTCCTCTTAGATAAAAGATCTTCCCTGGCTTGCCGTGAAGATCGGGGGTCAGCGTCCACGACATCTTCCTGGGATGCGTAGCATGGAAGAAGGCCGAAATGGGGTAGTCTCTTAGCATATTGGGCAGATACAAGACCAAACCCTCGGCAGGAAAAACCCAGAGTTCTCTCTTGGGCTTTGTCTGGGACCGCTTGTCAATCATGTCCCCGAAGAGGAAAGCCAACTTCAGGTATTGCTCCCCGTCTACGTACGTTAGGGGCTCCCCGTTGATCAAATTCAGCAGCATTCGCTCGCCCTGAGCCGATATCAGAATTGCCCTTCCTTCGGGATACTGGGGCCCGGAGATAGGAAATGTCACGTGTGACAGATCCTCCAAATAGTTGGAGTGCAGCATCCCGACGGCAGAGCCCATCACTTCAGCCAGCGGAGACTCATGCAGGTTAACTGCAAAAGCACAGAAGAAACACGTCAGTTCCTAACTAGACATTTCGGTACTTGTAGCATCCGCAAAAAGGAAAATCAACAGTCCGTGCTCTACGCCGAGACTGTGAAACTTAAGCCTTTACGCTGGAATCCATTTCCTTGAAACATAAAGATTGGCAGTATATGGTCTGTGCTTTACGCCAGATTGATTAAATTGAGTTATTATGCCAGGATTTTCATCCACAAGCATAAAACTCAAATTTTAATAGTATACACCAAGTTTTCGGTGGTCAAAGCCTATACGCTCGACTGCGGAAAAAATGGAGTTTTTACGCTCACACATTAGAAATGTGGGCGTAAAAGATGAAACGTCTCCGTGCATCATCTTCCTCAAAGAGGCTATCAGCACAGAAGAAGACCTAGCGCGGTCACGTTCAACATGTGCGAAGGATTTTCAGTTATTCTCTCTTTTCTAAGAGCTCTACCTTCCAGTCCGGGTGCACTACTCGTTGGCGGGATGCTCCGCTCAGAATAAAGTTTGCCTTGTCCAACCAGAGACGCTCTCGCTTGGGCTAAAGAACGAGAAGAGGAATCAATCTTTTTTCCCTTAGTGGAGGAAGTTTGTTTCAAAGCCATTACTGGAAACTTTGAAGACTCGAAGAAGAAACGGAGAAGAACTCGAACAGTCGAAAGCTTTCTCTCGCAGAAGACGGATGAAAAGTTTTTCTCTCAGAAACTTGGGATATATACAGAGTTCGGATGAACTCCTCGGACCCCGAACCAAATCTCCTAATTAATATTCGGTTATGATTGGGTCCCACGTCAACCTATTTATTCAGAGAAGGCGGACAGTCGACGAATTCGAAAAGTTTTTCGCGCAAAGCAGGTTCGTGGTTTCAACGCTAAGGAGCTTTCTACGCTCGACAGCTACAGATCTACGGTTTTATGCTCGCAAGCTATAAGTCTATGGTTTTACGCCCGGATGCCTTTGTGCTCGGTAGCTTTTATGCTCGAGAGGCTATAGACCTACGACTTCACGCTCAGCAAATACCAAATCGATGATCTCACGCTCGGTGGCGCTTAGTTTACGCTCGGAGGCGACGGATCCACAACTTTACACTCGAAAAATTTTCTTTTCTGAAGCAACAAATCTACAGTTCTATGCTAAGGAGCTTTCTACGCTCGACAGCTATGAATCTACGACTTTACATTCGACAGCTACAAGTCGGATTTTACGCCCGGATGCCTTTGCGCTCGGTAGCTTTTATGCTCGAGAGGCTACAAACCTATGACTTCACGCTCAGGAACTACGAGTCTATGATTTCACGCTCGATGGTGTTTAGTTTATGCTCAGAGGCTGCCAACTTATGATTTCGCGCTCCTTGACTTCCCGTACATCTGAAAGATATGCAGGCCAGAATACGCGTACATCTGAACGATCCTTAAAGCGGTCAATTACAGGAGTTCACACAGAAGATACTCCTTCTTGACCTCAAGATATCCTAAGTACCCGAAGCATACAGAGTTCAAACATTGAAAAATTACTCTTCTTCATGGGTCGATTCGAAGTTCATCCAGACTCCAGTCTGAATATTTCATCTACCAAGATGGGAAATCAGTTTGACAGTCATTTCTACCCTGTTCCAAGGGATTTCCGAGAAATCATTCTTGAAGATGATGTCTGAACAAAAAAATTCTGTTATCAGAAGTAACAGTTCAGAATTCTACGAGGTTCCTCACTCCTAAAATAGCAGGACAGTTCGAACACTCGAATGCTAAAGCGGCTTTCTACGCATCCCTAGTTATGCGTAAAAGACAGGACATGACCTAGCACTCTTTCTAAATAGAGTCGACGTAAAGAATCAGACGTGTCGAAGCTACACATATTCAAACTTCACAGCAAAGTATGGCAAGATGATCATATAAAAAAAAAGACAATTTTATTAAGATTAAAGTCATGATTACATATGAGGGAAATCCAGTCTACAAAGGTTTTCTTTCTTTATTTTCATGACTACATATGAGGGAAATCCCGTCGACAAAGGGGTTCCTCATCGTCGATAGAAGATCACGCCCAGAATCTGTTCTGACAGGTTCTCGCATTGGTGGAGATCTTCCTCTTCTTCCAAGAAGATGATCAGTGGCGGAAGGATACAAAAATGGGCATAGACCCATCCTCCAACAGAAGAAAAATAGGGTAAATCTGCTTTCCTACAGACCTACGCCACTCAAGCCGGGACAGAGCTAGTCTGACTCTCGTCCCCGGAGGTAGCGGGAGAAGGTGCCACTTGCAAGCGGCATAGCAAAATGCAACCATTCTTCTCTCCCGAAGAACCACCATACAGAGTTGCTGATTATCCCGAGCAAAGGAGGCTATGATATCCTTCCATGATCCATCATTGCAGAGGACATTTGCTCGAAGACGCCATCTTTTTTGGCTCCTTATATGCTGGAAGAGCATGATCTCCTTCTTCCTCAAGTCGACCCGACGAACTCCGGCCATCATCTCTGAATGATGAAGAAAGTGTGGGAAGAACAGGAGAACTCCTCAGCCTTTTTATAGGCGAGAGAGAGCACCGATCCCCAATAAATCTACAATAAAGTCAGCCTCGACCATTTCAAACTCCATTCAGAAATGTTTCGAGTTACGAGGAGCGGGTCATGCTTCATTCAAAGCATTTCAAATTATGAGGAATTTAAAAGCTTTGAAGGGGGTCATGTAGAAGCATAAAAAATACGCTGGATAGCTCTACGCAGCATATTGATGCAAAGAAGCGTAAACAGAGGACTTCAGACCCCTCAACGTACGAATCAGAGCTTCTCCGCCAAACGCAGCAAAAAATATAGGCTCAAGGACCATCCGCGTAGGGCAGTATATCCAGGCTGCTTCAGCGTAAACAGGGTACTTCATCGCCTTTATGGCGTAAAACTCATCCTCTTTCAATGCAGCATTGAAGTGTACGAGGGACGCTTTGTATTCCCTGCAATGAACCTGTCAGATCCTGCAAAGAACCTGACGTCTCGACTTCTGACAAAGGGATACTGCTCGACTACCCAGGCGACGGCTATAATGATGGTGCGGCATTGTAACCCAGGCTGTCATTTACTACCATTTTCCTTGCGTAAACCGCTTTTACGTACATAGAGGAATACGCTGCCTAGTTTTACACAGGCAGATGAGAGCTCCTTACGCTCCGCGAAAGATAAACCGCCTACCACGTCAAAAGTTGCACTCCGTACGGGACTCGAGGCGCGTCTCTGCATTTAATGCACAGGGAGGTGACAGGCCCTCAAGACACGTCTCTGCAATTAATACGCCGAATACTGACAGATGCATGAGGCACGTCTCTTCGTTTGATGCACAGAAGGGTGGCAGACCTTCAAAACACGCCTCTGCATTTAATGTGCAGGATGATGGCGGATCTCCACATTTAATGCAGGAGATTTGATTAAATGTTACCGAACCGTCGTTTAGTGACATCCCCTTTGCGAGAGCTGCTCCTACGCATACAAGGGAATACGCTGCCTAGTTTTACACAGGCAAACATGAGCTCCTTACGCTCCGCAGAAGACGAACAGACTACCACGGCAGCGGTTACTCTTCGCACTGGGTTCAATGTGCGTATCTGCATTTAATGCGCAGAATAATGGCAAATCTTAAAGACAAGCATATGCATTTAATGCACAGGATGGGGGGGCAGATCTCTGCATTTAATGCAAGAGATCTGATTATCTCCAAGAGCCGTAATTTTGGCTAAAACATCCACATCATCACTCTGGCACGTTACGCAGCGGCTTCTACGTCTATTCAGCTTCGGTGCCTGCTCGGCTTCTACGCCCATTCAGCTTTGGTGCCTGCTCGGCCTTCTGTGCCTACTCGACTTCTATGCCTGCTCGGCCTTCTGTGCCTACTCGGCCTTTATGACCACTCGGCTTCTACGCCTGCTCGGCCTTCTGTGCCTAGTCGGCCTTTATGACCACTTGGCTTCTACGCCTACTCGGCCTTTATGACCACTCGGCTTCTACGCCTATTCGGCTTCTATGCCAGTTTGATAACTATTTGGCTTCTATACCATGGTGACAGACATTGGCTTCTATGCCAACCTCTTTTACACGAGGGATACCTACCTACGTGGCTTTTATGTCGTGATCTTCGTAGCGATTATACGCGTTTTGTCCCTTAGTTGGACCCGCGTCACACGCTCATTCAAAGGATCATCTATACGCAGGCTTTGGTTATTTTAACCGTTGTGTAAAAGGGTGCTTTACTTTCCACTACTCGGTTTTTACACCGATTGAGTGGTCACTGTCACTAAAACTTTATAAATAGAGACCTCTATCAATGAGGAACAAGGTCGACAAATTGGAGGGTCGAAGAAGTTAGGTCTGAAAACTGATTAAGAAATCCAGTACCAGATCCAACGGTCGAGAGAGAGAGAGAGAGAGAGAGGAGAATCCGAAGTTCAGGCAAAAAGAAAGGGATCGACGACTTTGGCATCGGATATCCACCCTCTTCAGCAACCCTCGAAGCTGCTACCTGTCTTCCACGGCACTTCTTCAACATCGTGTGGTCCAAGGGCTAAAGTGATCGACTGCAGATCAGACACCTATAGCAATATTCACCCAGATTAAATAAATTGTACTTAGACACCCTCGTGTAGGATCAAATTTATACAATCTTGTTTGTAAACATAAAAGAAGGACGGGTCTTCGTACAAGACCTTATTTTCCGTATTTCATCAAATCTTTTCTCGTTTATATTATCCCGAAACAATGATCTAGGTAAACCAGTCACAAAGTCCATCATGATGTATTCCCACTTCCACTCTGAAATAGGAAACGGTTATAATAATCCTGTTGGTTTTTGTTGTTCTGCCTTTACTTGCTGACATATCAGACATCACGATTCGAAGCATGCTATTTTCCTCTTTATTTTGTTCCACCAAAAGTGTTCCTTGATATCTTGGTACATGTTTATGCCTCTCGGATGAATAGAATACTGAGAATTGTGTGCTTCAGTCATAACTTCTTACCGAATATACCCGCTTGGTACGCATAGACGAATCCCAAACCTTAGCGCTCCATCCGCATATATTGTTAACTCCTTCCGAAGACCTGACTCACAATCTTCTCGGAGCTTTTGAATCTTCGGGTCCTCTGTCTGAGATAGCTTGATTCTATCTATCAAAGTTGACTGAATCTAAAGGGTAGCCTAAATACCTGTACTCTGTGGAAGTACTATCTCGATACACATCTCTCTTAAATCTTCTAGAATGTACTTCTGAGTAGTCAACATAAATGCTCCACCTCTTCTGCTAAGTGCATCAGCTACTACATTAGCCTTGCCTAGATGGTATTGAAGTTCTACGTCATAATCTTTCAACAACTCTAGCCACCTTATCTGTCTCATATTCAGGTCCTTTTGTGTGAACACATACTTCAGACTCTTATGATCCATGAATATTTTTACTCTATCACCATTTAGTAGTGCCTCCATAGCTTAAGTGCAAACACTACTGCTGCTAACTCCAAGTCGTAAGTTGGATAGTTTTTCTCGTGATCTCTGAGCTGCCGAGAGATATATGCTATCACTCTTCCTTGTTGCATCAAAACACATCCAAGTCCTTTTCCAGATGCAACACAGTACACTGTGAATCCTCCAAAAACTGCTGAAGGAGTAAGGATTGGGGCAGAGATTAACTTCTTCTTCAACTCCTCAAAGGCTATCTGATATTCCACTGACCACACAAATTTAACTTTCTTGTGCGTCAACCAAGTCAAAGGTGTCGAGATCTTAGCAAAATCTGACACAAATCTTCTGTAGTATCCTACCAAGCCCAAGAAACTACGCACTTCCGTTACCATCTTTGGTATTGGCTAGTTCTCTACTGCCTCTACCTTCGTGGGATCAACTGACACTCATGTTCCAGAAATAATGTATCCAAGGAAGGATATACGATCCAGCCAAAACTCACAGTTACTAAGCTTTCCAAATAATTGATGCTCCTTCAAAGTCTGCAGAACTATCCTGAGATATTGTCACCCTCACTTTTCCAGCTAAGGGTAGTTTAGTAATTTTGCATGGATATTTATTTTTAGGAATTTAATATTGAATATTAAAGTGATGATTGTATTAAATTATTTAATTGTGTTGAGATATAATTATTTGTGACTAATATTAGTTATTTAATTATAGACTTGTGTTATTTAGTTTAGTTAGAGAGACTAGCCCAATATTTAGACTTGACATATATGGACCATTTAGATTTGTCATGACAATTAGTGAGGCCAACTTGGACCCAAGTCCATTAGTTATTCCACTAATAAAATTAAGGAGAATTAGTTTAATTATAATTAGTTAGAGACTTCCAAAAATATCTACCCTTATTTATTCCTCATAATGCAACATCTAGAGGCAACTTGGACAATTAATTTTGCTTGGGGAAGGGGAGAAGAGGCCGACCACATTTAGAAAGGGTTTCTCCTCTCTCTCTCTCTCTCTCTCTCTCTCCTCATTTGTGTTTTATTTTGATCCAAATTTTAGATCCCCAATTTTTTATTTTTCCTCTATTAATTTTTTACACAATTTACCATAAATTCTTTCTCAAATTTATTACTCTTGGAGCCTTAGATCTTAGAAAAGCAAAGAGCACAAGGAGGAGGAGCTTTGGAGCTAGAGATCGTGTCCGGATCGTGTCAAATTATATTTTTATTGGGAATCCATCTTCCAATTGCTAATTCCTAAATTTCTCTCTCATTATAGCTTCTTAATCATGCATTTGACCATTAGGAATGACCCCATGGCATAGGACTACCTATAGGAACAAGTTCTAGACTATTTGGCTATGTATTATGAGTTCTATGTGATATTTTGTGTGTATGTTGGAGGAATTATGAATTTGACACATCAATTGTGTGTCATGAGACCAATTAGATCTAATTAAACTTAGATCGGGGTTATGGGACTAGGTACATGTCTATAAATAGATACGTATAGGCCGTATCACGGTATTTTAAGATACAATATGATACGGAGGTCAATTTTGGGGGATTTGCATAATTCCCTTCAATTTTCTTTTGTAGCAAGTTACTTTAGTTGTATATTGATGTTTATGATATGTAGGTATGGGTAATATGGTGTATTAGTATTTTTGGCATCATAATTGAGAACGTATCGTGAGCCCTAGGTGTTTGTTATATTGTTCATTAGGTATAGCCCTAGATGTGTTGGTGTTAAAGACTTAAGGATTCAATACCATGATTAAATAAGTTGGGACATAGCTTTACTAGTTGTATAGCCTTAGATGATAGATGGGTAAAATCTAAGTTGGGTAGAGACCGCAATGTTCACTTGAGAGGAATCCTTTAGACCGTAATCAAGTGAGATTGGATATAGAGAACCCTACCATATTTTAATTTCGAGGATAAAATTTTTATAAGTTGGGTAGATTGTAAACCCCCTGAATTTTCAAAAATATTAAAATTGGGATTTTTCACAATTTTCTGGAATTTTCTGGGAATTTTCTGCAATTAAAATCAGGATTTTAATTATTAAATAATTTTTAAATGATAATAAATAATATTAAAATATCATAGAAATAATATTTTTGGGTGTAAAATAGAAAACTGGACTTAGGATAATTTTTTTGGAATTTATCGGGCCCCGAACCTATTTTTAAATCACCTAAAACTATTTATTTAATTATTTATTTATTCATTTATTTATTTATTTATTGATTTATCTAATTATTTTTTTATATAAAACCCATTAGCCCGCGGCCCAATTCGGCCCAGCCTGGCCCAACCTGGCCCACAGGCCGCCCAGCCCACCGGCCTATCGGGTCGGGTCGGGTCCACCCGAACCCGACCCGCACCGCTACCTCTCTCCCCCACGACCGGCTCCCTCGTCCCTCGTCTCCCGGCGCTCCGGACGCCCGATCGGCCATGCACGACTCCGCCCGCTCTGCTCCACCGCCCACGTCGATCCCCTCTCCCCTCCGCCTCCTCCGCCCCGCTCGAGCTCCCCTCCAGCCCTATCAAACCCCTCACCGATCTCCCCCTCCACCGCCATAGCCACCACTCGCCACCACCGGCTCCGCCTCCAGCGCCGCCGTGCCCGCCGTAAGCCCCCACCGCTTCAGCCCCCTCCTCCTTCTTCCTCCCCTCTCCTCTGCCTGCCTCCGGCCACCTCGACGACGAGCAGCAGCGGCAGCAGCAAGCCGCAACGGCAGCAGCTCCGGCCGCTCCCCGCGCCGCCTCCGCCACCTCCCAGCGCGCCGCCGCGTGCCCCCGCTGCCCCCGGCCCCTCCGCCTCAGCCCGGCCGCCCCAAGCCGCCGAACCTCCTCCGCAGGAAACCCTAACCCTAAATTTTCCCTTTGTATCCGACACGTGTCGGACACAACGCGGACACAGTAAATTCTGGGTTTTTGGACCCTGTTCAGGTGCGTGTAAATTTCTCCTCACTGTCCCATTTTCAATTCCGTAAATTACGTTATGAAGCCTGTATGACCCTCTCGGTGCCCGGGCAAACCGCTCGGGGCATCGCGTCCTGTGGTGATCGCACACCGCGATCCAAAAACAGGAAAAATAATGCCCTGATTCACCCCGGAACTGGGTACGCCCCGCCAAACGGGACGACTTGGTCGCGCGCGGTCTTCATAGATACGTGCGTGCCGTCGATATGGACGTGTGGGATTTTGCGGAACTCGATTCAGGTGTGCGTGCACACCGGGATCAACGCATATCCACGGACACCGCCCCGTATCCGTCTTTCCTGAATCAAGCCCTAACTTTCTGTACACACGTCGGATCAAAACGAAACTTGCACCATCGGACTCGTAGCGATACGCTGGTCCTGTGACCCAAGTTTGGTTCGATTTTGAGAATGTTGACGAAATCGCGTGTCGTGGGCCCCACAAGCGCCGCTCGACGGGCGATTTTGTGATCGGCTCATCGGAATCCAATTTTGGAAGTTCCGTTGGGGTCGTATCATCGTTCCTGACCTGTTGACACTAAGTTTGGTAAATTTGGAGACCTTTGACCCTGACACATTTTTCGGTGCAAAGCGGGCCCACATGCGGACCCCATTTTGACCCAAAATTGTCGTTTTTTCCCTTGTCTCCAAATTGGACTCAAGGACAGGCATTTCTAGCTATTTGATATCTTCTGAGCATGATGGTAATATTTATTTTAGCATCTGGACACATTTCTGGAAATTTCTCCGAGACACAAAACCGTAGTGGGATCCAAACATCTGGCAAGTACCTGCACTTCAAGTTTAATCTTTATATTGTGATAATTAGTTCCTTGCTCTACTAGTACCATTGTATGATTACACTTAGTATTGGGATTTGGAGTTCATGTCTTGCTTTTCGTGTTGGGAGGGAGAATACTAGGAGGCATGTAGTTTACCTTTCCCCTGTCGTGACTGCTAGCTGTTGGTACGCGACTGTATCCTCAGCCTTATACTTGTTTATTCCTGACTGCTAGCCGTCTATGGCGGCCTTATTAGCCTTATAAACCCCTACATGCCAACTATGTATTCTAAATACACAATCACACACATATAGTTCCTGTTGTCTTGTTACAGTTACATTTTCTTGTCTCATTATATTCCTGTTTTACTCATGTCCCTAGTTTATAGCAATTAATCATGTTTTACTTATATTCCTAATTTTTAGTGCTTAATTATTAGTTAATTTCACTACTTATTGTGCATATTCTTATCGTGATTGTTTAGTCAGTTCTTTCCTACTTGTCATAAATATTTAGTTTAATCTTGTTGTGTATTTGGTACTTTGCTCCTTTCCTGACTGGATCCGTTGGTTTAGGCGATGATGAGGACTATGCCCCCACCTTTTATGGCCCATATGAGGTAGCAGGTGATATATTTGAGGAGCCGGTTCCCACCCAGGAAGCTACTTTGGAGGAGTAGTAGCCAGTTAGTTAGTATTTTTCTTTCATCTTAGTACTCGAGTTTGTCCCAGATTTATCTTCTGGTTTTGTATTAACTGTGGATTTGGTTGTCACAAATTAAATATTATGAAATCTTAGCATTCCTATTTCCTGTGATTATCTTTGCCTGTTTATTCTCGTGGATGAGATAGATTTTAAATTACCTGTGAATATGATCTAGACAGCGTACTACCGCCGACACTGCGGCATAGGCTGGACGTACCCACGTACTCGTACCCGAATATCCGGGTGCGGGATGTGACACATTTTTATGGTGGCCCATATAGGTCAACGACTAAATTATTCGGTTTTAACTTCGGGACCGAACAGGCCTGCAATAAGATAAGGATAAGTTTAGGATCTCATCCACTTGCTTGAATCGTTCTTGACATCTATCTCGGATTTGAATTGATTCCTTGACTTGCATCCTGCCTTGATTCCTGTGCGCCCCTTATCATTTATTTTGGATGCAGAGTAATGGATCTATTAGCAAGCGACGAGGTTTCTACAAGATCACCACGAGATGCTCTACCAGCACTCGAACCGAGACCACCTTGGTACCACAAGCAGCACTCTCCCAGCTAGCCCAGCAACAGCAGAGGGCACCACCACAAGGACGTGGACAAGCTTCCGCGATGACCGTGGAGAACGCGCAGACTCTTGGAGTAGCTAATGCGCGTAAGTGATTTGTAGCTGCCGTTTCTAGTATTGTTTAGCTCGTGCCTATTGGTTCATGACCCCAGCCCCAACCTAGTAATTTTGAACTTACTAATAACCTGGTATGTTTTTATATTTGATAACTGTAGAGATTATAGAGTCTTTTGCTATTGCGCTTATTATATTTTTGTTTTGTGAACTTAAATAATTTGTACCTCCTTTCATCATCATCTAGCGCACTTAATTTTGTTGTACTTGACTTGTGCTGCTATTCTATAGCCTAGTTTTGCAAGCTTACTCTTTATCGGGCTTGTTCATGACACATGTGTTATTGAGGCCTGATCAACCCCACTAATACAAATGTCTATTCAGAATCAGTATATTACGGTCTGATCAACCTTAGTGCATTTTGATTCGCACTTCGCACGACTACCTTACGTGGATTGAGATATATGGTTGACTAGTATACTTGCCCCCTAAATATGTCCGAGCATATCGTATCAGTTACATAACTATACTAATACGAGCATGCGAACAAATGATTACCAGAATAGAATTTCAATCCATAACTGCTTGACAATTCCCATTTGAATTCTTTAAACGCCTTGCTCCCTATACTTCTGTTCTATCACCTCACCCTTGAACTCTTTATTATTGATCTTCGTCTTTCCTTATTTCGGAAAGACGGAATCTTGTGCTTGGTATAAGTTGATATATAGATAGTACTAGGTATACCCCTCAGGCCGGTCGAATTGATGATGACCCTTTATGATTAAGGGAATACCATAGGTGATGTGTTAGTGTTAAAGACTTAAGGATTCAATACTATGATTAAATAAGTTGGGACATAGCTTTACTAGTTGTATAGCCTTAGATGATAGATGGGTAAAATCTAAGTTGGGTAGAGACCGCAATGTTCACTGGAGAGGAATCCTTTAGACCGTAATCAAGTGAGATTGGATAAAGAGAACCCTACCATATTTTAATTTCGAGGACGAAATTTTTATAAGTTGGGTAGATTGTAAACCCCCTAAATTTTCAAAAATATTAAAATTGGGATTTTTCACAATTTTCTAGAATTTTCTGCAATTAAAATCAGGGTTTTAATTATTAAATGATTTTTAAATGATAATAAATAATATTAAAATATCATGGAAATAATATTTTTGGGTGTAAAATGGAAAACTGGACTTAGGGTAATTTTTCTGGAATTTATCGGGCCCCGAACCTATTTTTAAATCACCTAAAACTATTTATTTAATTATTTATTTAATTATTTATTTATTTATTTATTTATCTAATTATTTTTTTATATAAAACCCATTAGCCCGCGGCCCAATTCGGCCCAGCCTGGCCCAACCTGGCCCACAGGCCGCCCAGCCCACCCGCCTATCGGGTCGGGTCGGGTCCACCCGAACCCGACCCGCACCGCTACCTCTCTCCCCCACGACCGGCTCCCTCGTCCCGCGTCTCCCGGCGCTCCGGCCGCCCGCTCGGCCACGCACCGCTCCGCCCGCTCCGCCCACTCCGCTCCACCGCCCAGGTCGACCCCACGACCCCCTCTCCCCTCCGCCTCCTCCGCCCCGCTCGAGCTCCCCTCCAGCCCTATAAAACCCCTCACCGATCTCCCCCTCCACCGCCATAGCCACCACTCGCCACCACCGGCTCCGCCTCCAGCACCGCCGTGCCCGCCGTGAGCCGCCACTGTTTCAGCCCCCTCCTTCTTCTTCCTCCCCTCTTCTCCGCTTGCCTCCGGCCACCTCGACGACGAGCAGCAGCAGCAGCAGCAAGCCGCAGCGGCAGCAGCTCCGGCCGCTCCCCGCGCCGCCTCCGCCACCTCCCAGCGCGCCGCCGCGTGCCCCCGCTGCCCCCGGAACCTCCGCCTCAGCCCGGCCGCCCCAAGCCGCCGAAGCTCCGCCGCAGGAAACCCTAACCCTAAATTTTCCCTTTGTATCCGACACTTGTCGGACACAACGCGGACACAGTAAATTCTAGGTTTTTGGACCCTGTTCTGGTGCGTGTAACTTTCTCCTCACTGCCCCATTTTCAATTTCGTAAATTGCGTTGCTAAGCCTGTATGACCCTCTCGGTGCCCGGGCAAACCGCTCGGGGCATCGCGTCCTGTGGTGATCGCACACCGCGATCCAAAAACAGGAAAAATAATGCCCCGATTCACCCTGGAACTAGGTACGCCCCGCCAAACGGGACGACTTGGTCGCACGCAGTCTTCACAGATATGTGCGCGCCATCGATACGGACGTGTGGGATTTTGCGGAAGTCAATTCAGGTGTGCGTGCACACCGGGATCAACGCGTATCCGCGGACACCGCCCCGTATCCGCCTTTTCTGAATCAAGCCCTAACTTTCTGTACACATATCGGATCGAAACAAAACTTGTGCCATCGGACTAGTAGCGATACGCTGGTCCTGTGACCCAAGTTTGGTTCGATTCTGAGAATGTTGACGAAATCGCGTGTCGTGGGCCCCACATGTCCCGTTCGACGGGCGATTTTGTGATCGGCTCATCGGAATCCAATTCTGGAAGTTCCGTTGGGGTCGTATCATCGTTCCTGACCTATTGACACTAAGTTTGGTAAATTTGGAGACCTTTGACCCTGACACATTTTTCGGTGCAAAGCGGGCCCACATGCGGACCCCGTTTTGACCCGAAATTACCGTTTTTGCCCTTGTCTCCAAATTGGACTCAAGGACAGGCGTTTCTAGCTATTTGATATCTTCTGAGCATGATGGTAATGTTTATTTCAGCATCCGGACACATTTCTGGAAATTTTCCTGAGACACAAAACCGTAGTGGGATCCAAACATCAGGCAAGTACCTGCACTTCAAGTTTAATCTTTATATTGTGATAATTAGTTCCTTGCTCTACTAGTACCATTGTATGATTACACTTAGTGTTGGGATTTGGAGTTCATGTCTTACTTTTCGTGTTGGGAGGGAGAATACTAGGAGGCATGTAGTTTACCTTTCCCCCTGTCGTGACTGCTAGCTGTTGGTACGCGACTGTACCCTCAGCCTTATACTTGTTTATTCCTGACTGCTAGCCGTCTATGGAGGCTTTATTAGCCTTATAAACCCCTACATGCCAACTATGTATTCTAAATACACAATCACACACACATAGTTCCTGTTGTCTTGTTACAGTTATATTTTCTTGTCTCATTATATTCCTGTTTTACTCATGTCCCTGGTTTATAGCAATTAATCATATTTTACTTATATTCCTGATTTTTAGTGTTTAATTCTTAGTTAATTTCACTACTTATTGTGCATATTCTTATCGTGATTGTTTAGTCAGTTCTTTCCTACTTGTCATAAATATTTAGTTTAATCTTGTTGTGCATTTGGTACTTTGCTCCTTTCCTGACTGGATCCGTTGGTTTAGGCGATGATGAGGACTATGCCCCCACCTTTTATGGCCCCTATGAGGTAGCAGGTGATACATTTGAGGAGCCGGTTCCCACCCAGGAGGCTACTTTGGAGGAGTAGTAGCCAGTTAGTTAGTATTTTTCTTTCATCTTAGTACTCGGGTTTGTCCCCGATTTATCTTCTGGTTTTGTATTAACTGTGGATTTGGTTGTCACAAATTAAATATTATGAAATCTTAGCATTCCTATTTCCTGTGATTATCCTTGCCTATTTATTCTTGTGGATGAGATAGATTTTAAATTACCTGTGAATATGATCTAGACAGCGTACTACCGCCGACACTGCGGCGTAGGCTGGACGTACCCACGTACTCGTGCTCGAATATCCGGGTGCGGGTCGTGACATATATATATATATATATATAGTAGCATATATCTATACTAATGGGGCATGTATGTAATAGTTGTTGTGTTTGGTGTTTACTGTTACCAAGAGAAGGAAGGAGGCAGTGAGGTGTGATGGGCTGTTAGCAGTAGGACTGTGTGGTGTTGGTGTGTGTGGGGGTTACACTAAGCTCGAGTAGTTTAGAGGGGGTCAGGATTTACATAGAGCAGTAGCAGTGTGCAACAACAACTATAGTAGTATGATATAGAGCAATAGCAGTGCAGCAGCAGCAATACAAGCAATCAGGTAGTACAGCAGCAGCAATCGCATAATAGCAGTACAGCAGCAACAATAGCAGCAATCAGGCAGTGCTGCAACAGCAGGAATAGCAGCAATCAGGTAGTGCAGAAGTAGCAATAGCAGCATTCAAAATTGTGCAGCAGCAACAATATCAGCATTTGCAAATACAGTAGCACAGTGCAACAGAGAAGAGAGGCTCTGGTTTGGAGCTTTGGTATATGTATATCAGTTGGTTATTGGAGTATCAGTATTTATGTAGGGGAGTAGGTCCAGTTGGTGAAGTATGAGGGACTTGAGGTTGTGCGGGCTTTTGCAATCGAGTTGATTCACAGTCAGTAGCAGTGAGTTGGACCCAGGTTGTAGAGGTTCAGTAGCATTAGCATATGCTTGTGCCAACAGAAGCAATTGACAACAGTAGCAAGCTTGGTTTAGGCCTTACGCATTAAGGAGATGGCAAAATATATGACACAGTGAGAAACTTAGTTTCAGTTATTAGAACCAGTTGTAGGGGTATGGTTTTGACTGTTGGAAATGGTGTCGAGTATTATATATTAATTGGTAAGTTAGTTAGTAAATTTGATAATGATTTGATATTAGTATTTGTGATAAGTTAGTATATTTTTAGTGAGAGTAGTTAGTGTTAGTTGATATGGTGTTTAAGTATGGTTATTGAATAAGAGTTGATGTCTTAATATTAGATGTTAGGAATGGTTAAGTGTCATGGGTGTCAACCAAGGTATTAGTTAGATAAGTATTAGCTAGTTGATATCCATAGGTAATATGGTTCATAGTATATTTAACTAGTATAATTATAATAGTGTTAACCGATACTTAGTGTTAATAGATAAATAGCTAATACACTTGGGAGATAGACTAGTTTAGATAGTTTTAACTTAGAATGATAGGGTTGACCTAGCTTTGACTAGAGTTGACCAATATTGACTAGTTTGACTTTAAAAGTCAACCCTTGACCTAGTTTGACCCCGTTTGACCAAAGTGACCTAGTATGACCAAGAGATTACCCATTTCTTTATTTTTAAATTCGTTTACCTTTCATTACACCTAGTAACCTGTAAATTCCTTTATAGGTCTGTATGACACCAGGTTGGACACCGAGACTCATTCATTTCTCTGGACCACAGGCGAGTACATTTCTTTGTTAGTTTTTATTTTATAATAGTATATATATCTCATGTTCTAGAACTGTATACTTGATTTCAACGCAGTAGTTTTACAGACCGGTACTATATGGATCCTGTCATGAGATGTTATCCCTTACCGTGTTCAGCGGGTACTCCTTCACATATATTTCATCGTGTGTATCGGGTATTGATTTTAGTGTACTTCATGTTCATACACTGCTCATGTTTAGTGTGCCCATATTCGTGTTCGTAACGTGTCGTGATTAGATCCATTGGTATTAGTTGGGGATGGGGAAATATGAGTTGGTTATGTGATCAAGCCCCAGTGTATTCGTGTACATGTCGATTGCATATCACACATGTAATCGAGTTACCATATTGTATTCGTGTTTAACCTAAACTAATCACGTAATGAACTTGTATTCCGTAGTACATTAGCTAGTTTCATTTATTTCTATTATATTGCAGTTATTCTATTATCGGTTCTATATTCCAGTTTATTACATGTTCACTCTGGTTTATTTCATTCTGATATTTAGATATCTTGTATTCTTTTCTATTACCTGTTATATATGCTCAATTATATATTTGAAACTACTTTCAGAGGTATGTACTTTGCTCCAATCCTGACTGGATATATTTTTCAGATGATTGGCTCGTAGACAAGTATCCTACATACTACGGACCGCAGGACTGCGTACCATTTGAGGATACT
Organism: Iris macrosiphon; assembly: GCA_036927795.1. Taxonomy (NCBI): domain Eukaryota; kingdom Viridiplantae; phylum Streptophyta; class Magnoliopsida; order Asparagales; family Iridaceae; genus Iris; species Iris macrosiphon. The sequence goes on from JAYESA010000008.1 coordinate 93,754,351, forward strand.
CATTTAGAGCAGAAAAACTTAGTACCAGAGGCTGAGGAGGTTTAGATTATCTGTTAGACTGTAATAGACTTTTATTGAGATTATAGGCATGTATATATTATTTCGGGCTTGTGGATGTATTGTGACTCTTTCTTTCGTTATTCCAACTCGTGCTTTATCTTTCTTAGTTTATATTGGGATTGAGTATAGTTATATTTATTAGATACCATATTGTTCCTTCGATTGGAGTTGAGATGATTGACATGTACCATTGTATATATTGTATGAGATGTTTAGACAGTAAAGTTGACCCAGACAACGTTCTACTATCGATGTTGTGGCGTAGGATAGACGTACCCACGTACTCGTGCCCGAATATCCGGGTGCGTGTCGTGATAGATGTTCTTCATGCTCCTCCTTATTGCGAGAATATACCAGGATGTCATCGATAAATACTACCATAAATTGGTCTAAATAAGGCATAAAAATATGGTTCATCAAGTCCATGAATACCGTTAGAGCATTAGTCAGTTTGAATGGCATAACTAAGAATTTGTAATGCCCATATCGTGACCTAAATATTGTCTTTGGTATATCCTGCTCCCGGACTCGCACCTGATCGTAAATCTATTTTGGAGAAGACTCTTGCTCTATTTAATTGGTCAAATAAATCATCAATCCTTGGTAATGGGTACTTGTTCTTTATGGTCAATGAATTAAGCCGCCTATAATCCATACACAACCGCGTCGATTCTTTCTTCTTCTTTACCAATATTATTGGTGCTCCCAACGGTGATGCACTGGTCCGAATAAACTTTTTTGCTTTCAGTTCTTTCATGTATTGATACAACTAATCAAGCTCTGATTGTGACATTGGGTACACCTTCTGGGATATTGGTTCTGCTTCTGTCATCAACCTATATAGAACTCTACTATCTTAACTGGGGGTAATCTGGGAAGATCATTGGGAATGAAGTCAATAAACTCTTCAACTATCTTGGGCAGCGGGTTTGCTTCTTTTGCTATGGTTGCGACTCCTACCTTGTGCTGGTCTCTTGCTATTCTGCTAAGGATAAACTCTTCTAAACCAAGAATTGTAAACAACACTCTACCCTCATGATAGCCTATCGTTGCATGACTCTCTCAACCATTCTATGCCTAAAATAATATCAAAGTTACCCATAGGAAACTCGATCAACTTTGCAGGTAATAGATGCCCACATACTACGATTGGACATACTAGGCACACCTTACTAACTTCTATGATCCCATTGCCAGTGAGTATATTCAGCCTCGCTGATAATGCCTCAAACTTCAATCCAATATGTGTCACATATTGTGCAGATATAAATGAGTGTGAAGCTGCAGAATTAAATAAAGATATGGCAGAAAAGTTTGAAACGGAAATGTTACCTGCCACTACGTCGCCCGACGCCATTGTTTCCTCCAAATACAAGGTGAGTGCCTGCACTTTGCCTTGTTGAGCTTCTTGCTGCTGTCTTTCTTACTGCCATAGTTGGGTCCCCTGTTGATTCTGCTATTGTTGCCTATAATGCTGGGCCTGCGTCAGCAACGAACGTTGAGCCAAAGGTTGTGCTGCTACTGCTGGTCCTCCTTGCTGCACCGCCCTTAGAGCTGGCAATGTATAAAACTGATGTACTGGTCCTCCTGTGTAAACCTCCCTCGACCAAATTTAGGTCTACTTGGCTTAGATAGAGAGACTATGGTTAGTTTGGAGCCATTTATAATTAGAACATAGTATTTTAGATTAATGTACAATATTTGTATCACTTGGTGCACCTTACTGTTATTTCGATATTTGGAGTGCTACACTAGCATTTGCTTTCAAATAAATTTTACACACTTTCCTAGACGTGCCAGCCTTCTATTTTAACCTTTGTGTAACTCATAAATAATCTCGCTTGTACTTTATTTTAGTCGCACAATATTCAAAATATCAATTCTTAAATCAAAATAAATCCAACTTTGCGTCTTTGTCCATTCCACAATCGAAATTGGATACACAATCTCGACCCATTTTGTGCAACCCAATTTATAACAATAATTTATTCTGAGTCTACTACGTTCATGACCCTTGTGTCCCACTAGATTTTAATCCTATGCACTTCCAATTAATTAAAGAACACCATTGACACTAATTTTAATTAAATTGGTGTAATGACTCAACCTAACCCAAAACTAGACCCAACACCAACCCAAACCCCCACTCACACCCTCAAGGTTCATACTAAATACCATATACCATTTTAATCCACTATATCACACCAAACATGGTATTTTTCCTCATCCAATCCCAAACTCCATTGTTTGTGCAATTTCTAAATTGTTAGGGGCTTTTGTGCAAATAGGCAATTAGGTGTCCACCTCTCATTGGAACAAAGCCATGAAGAAACCCCCTTCCATTGTTTGACTGTTCCCCTATGTTTTCCTCCCATTTTTTGTGTATAACACACCACCTTTTCACCTACCTCATCCACACGCTCCATTCAAAATCTAGCCCATCCTTGCCATCCAATTCTTCATGAAGAATCTCCCCCCCATCCCTAAAAAAAGCCTTATGGACTACCCTAATCCCCATGCCCTCCTTCTCTCTCTCTTCTACATAAAATACCTTCTCCCTCTCTCCAATTTCAGCACATCATCACCACCATAACCCAACCGGACCCTAAAACTCCTCCTTCTTCTCCGTCCTCCTGCCGACCTTCCTTATCCGGCCACCACCTCCACCAGTCACAATTCCCGCCACCATAGGCTTCTTATACCACCGTAGCAGTCACCCCGACCTCCACCCTCCTGCCGACAGCGCTACCACAGCCAATACCACCCTCTCTATCACCATCTCCACCACCATCATCACCATCCCACCACCACAGCCAATACGACCACCGTCTTCTCCGACCACCACCACCCTCGACAGCACCTCCCTTTTCCTTCTCCCTCTCCGACTACCACCACTACAGGAATCACCGCCAGCACCTTCTCCTCCACGATAGTGCCACCGCAACCTCTTCTCATCACCACGATCGCCACCATCCTCTCCATCACCATCTCCACCACCAACATTATCTTCCCTCCACTACCTCCTCCTCACATCGCCACCATCATCATCATCCCGCCACCGTCTCTTCCCGCTACCACCTCCTCCACAGTCGACGATCGCCACCACTGTAGAAGCATAAAAAATACGCTGGAGAATCATACGCGTAAAACCCTCAATATACATGAAGCCCACGTAAAATAGAGCTCCAGCACTGGGTGGCATGAAACATGATTCCAGAGCCATCGGCGTACAGTAGAGCTTCAACGCTATTCAGCGTAAAATATAGCTCCAGAATAACCTGCGTAACACAGTACTTCCAGACTGCTTCAGCATAAAAAGGTTGCTACATCGCCACTATGGCGTAAAACCTGCTTGCTTTTAATGCAGTAGGAAGTTGTACGAGAATTTCTTCGTAATCCTCGAATGAACCTATCAGATCAAGCAGAGAACCTGACTCCTAACAAAAAGGACTGCACGACGATCGGGAGGACGACTTTTATGATGATTCTGCACAGAGCCCCAAACTGTTGTTTAGTGACACCAACCTTGACATAAGACGTCGTTTACGCATTCAAGGAATACGCTGCCTGTTTTATATAGGCAGAGGTGAGCTTTTACGCTCAGAAAGAGATGAAACCAACCGCCACGTCAAAAGCTGTTCTTCGTACAGAGCTCGAGGCACATCTCTGCAGTTAATACGCGTGATGGGGGCAGATCTCTGCATTTAATGCACGAGATTTGGTTCTACTTTCAAAGACTGGGTGAGCTATAATTAGGGCTAATACGTCCACATCACCATCCCCGCATATTACGCCGACCTGGCTATTTTCAACTACAGGAGCACGCTGTACGCTATCTCCTCGAAATATGTCGACCTGGCTATTTTCAGCTATAGGAGCATGTTGTACGCTATCTCCTTGAAATACGCCAAATCAGGCTATATTTGCAAAGCATCAAGCTTCTACGCCTACTTGGCTTCTATGCCAACTTGATGACTATTCGGCTTCTATGCCTATTTGGCTTCTATGCCAACATGACAGCTACTTGGCTTCTACGCCATCAGAACAGCTATTTGGCTTTTACGCCAACGAGACAGTTATTTGGCTTTTATGCCAACTATCTCTATGCGAGGGGCAGTTGCCTATGTGGCTTGCATGCCATAATCTTCGACGAGCAGTTATACGCATTACCTCATAATAGGACATGCGTCATACGCCAATTCAGAAGATCATTCATACGTGGGTAGCAGTTATTATAACCGCCGCATAAAAGGTGCAGTTCTCTTCGCTGTTCGATTCCTACGCCGACTGTAGCTGAATACTATAAATAGAGACCTCCGGCCACGGAGGTCCAGGAGGAGAGACAGCGGTCAAAAAGGTCGAAAAAGTGGAGAAAAACCAAGGTTAAGAGAGCACATATAGAGAGCTTTTGGCAACGAGATTTCAATCCCTCCTGCAGTCTTTAAAGCTTCTTTTTCGTCTTCTACAGCATTTCTTCGTCATCGTGTGGTCCAAGGGACAAAGTGATCAACCGCAGATCAGACTCCTATAGCAATATTTCCCCAGAATCAAACTTTTGTACTTAATATTCTCGTATAGGATTAATTGTACTTCTTTTTCTTGTTTGTAAACCAAAGAAAGGGTTTCGTATAAACCTAGTTTTATTTCTTTCGTTTATTATCAAACACAAGATGGCGATTCTGCTGGGGACTACTTTCTCATCCGACGAGAAAACCATTGCTCAACACGATGCTGTATCCGTAGGATCAACGAAGAAGACCTTGGTCATCCAATTCGACCAATTGGCTTACGAAGACATGCTTCAAGCTGGGGGTAGCTCTCAGTCCCTCTCTGTCCATGACAGCAGGAAATTGCGTAAAGTATGGATGCCCCGGACATCCTCTACCATTCTTGTGGACTCTCTCACTCCGACCAACAAGGTTGTAGCATCGCAACCTCCGCACCCTGAGCGTAAAACTCGGTCTCCCGTCTGTGACGTGGTAGACAAAGCTTCTAGCAATGTCTCAGTGCAAATCCAGAAGTCTACTCCGCGCCCTGTATGTAAAACTCTGTCTCCCATCTGCGACGTGGCAGACAAAGCTTCTGGTAATGCCTCAGTGCCAATCCAGAAGTCTACTCCGTGCCCTGCGCGTAAAACTCTGTCTCCCGCCTGTGACGTAGCAGACAAAGCTTCTGGCAATGCCTTAGTACCAATCCAGAAGTCTACTCTGCGCTCTGCACGTAAAACTCAGTCTCCCGTCTTTGACGTGGCAGACAAAGTTTCTGATAAGGCCTCAGCGCCAATTCAGAAATTCTAAAAGTGCCCCACGCGTAAAAATATATCTTCTCTCTGTGAAGAGGCAGATGGTCCCTGCAATCATCGTAAGAGAAAATAAGTGGCAAATTTTTTGACCTCTCGGCCTTTATGCCATCAAGAGAAGAATCTGCCCGCTCTCCAAATTATGCGAGATGCTGATGGCCGATTAAGGACTTCCTCAGTTTTACGCCAGCATGAGCAAAGTTCCAGATTACACCAGGTCAAGCCCCTCGGCGTAAAGAAGGCCCAATTTATGGATAGATACGCTCCTCATGGATCATGTGCTACTCATATGGCTGAACTGCTATATACGTATGGCAGGGAGAGAGTTATGGTTCCCAATATCCGCATTCCAACTGATGTAAAAAGGCATAATAAGCCTTCTTCTTCTGTTAATCCTCCTGACTTGCGTAATTTCTTGATCCAGAAGCGCAAAGATAGGGGATCTTCCAATATGTCTATTACACCCCCTAGGGAGCAATGTTGTAATAGTCACAAAGTTGTAGTTAATTATTGCTGTTCTAAGGCAAAACGGTCAGTTTTTGACCGGTTGAACTACTTTGTGTCTTTACAGGAAGAAGAGCCTATATTTGCATCAGTGAATATGGCTTTACACGTTCCTAGAGGAAGGTCAAATTCAAGACATCATCCCTCTAGAACTCCAAGCTAAAGGAAATTCGATAGACTCCTGGAGAACATTGAAGCTGGGGTATTTCGGAATACCCGTTCGAGGTCACGACAACCGGCTTCGTATTCTTCTGATTCCTACACTGGGGGTCGCCAGTTTCTCGAATTAGATACTGAAAGTATAGAGTCGATCTCTACAGAGACCTATACTAACCCTTCAATGGCATCCAGAGAAATGGGAGTCTATGCTATTGGAGATGAATGCGAAGAAGCTTCCCCATCAGGAAGTACTGAGCAACGCATCGCTGTATTGGAGGCATCGCTGAAAGAGATGCATTCCATGATAGAGAATATGCACCAGATGATGCTGACTCAACATACAGCTGCTATAGCTCAAGCATCGGTCCCTCCGACTCAAATACGTGTGGGGGTGGACCTACCACCATCCAATGCAAACCAGGAGCCTATTCTAAATCAAGAGTCAGCAGCTCCTCCACTTCCTAACTCAAAGAATATATTGCCTCCTGTTGGAGTAACGATACAACCGATCTCCCACCACTCTGCGATCCCTATACCAGCTGAAGACCCGATGCAGGTAGTACGGGAATTGAAAGCCTAATTTGATACCTTGAAGCATAAGGATCAGCTCAAGAAATTGAGAATCAACCAGCCTTACCCAGCTATCTGGGATGAGGTCCCTTTCCCTCCTAAATATAAACTACAGGCTATGGCTTTGTTTGAGGGAAAGACGTCACCGAGCCAGTACATGAACTACTTCAGCATGATGACGGTGTTGTTGCAAGGGAATGATGCCCTTCTTACTCGAGTGTTTAAAGGCTGTCTGTCTAGAGTAGCTTATCAGTGATACCGTAGTCTTGCGGACAACTGCATTACTTCCTTTGAAGATTTCAAGACTATGTTCTTCGCGCGATTCTATGAAGGAGGGATGGACATGTCTATGTCCTCTTTCATCAAAGTAAAGCAGAAAGAGAAAGAGAACGTTCGCACCTTCATCGAACGTTTTCGTCAGGCCACTTTATAAATGCCTCCCGGAGTTCCAGATTCGGTATTGGTGGACATTTGCAGGAAGAACCTTCTTCCACTAATCTCGGTGTTCACAGGACCATATCAATTTTATGATTGGCCCTCGTTTATCATCTCAGCGGTAGCAGCTGAAGACAACAGTAGGAAGGCACGTGATAATGGGATGATGATCTCTACCTCTGATAGAGGGAAGAGGTCATCCTCCAACAGCGACCATCCCCGTGGTTCCAAAGGAAAAGAAGCTCTGGCGATCAATACGTCCAGGCAAAATACTTTGGCAGCCACACAGACGAAACCTGGGACTTCCAGGCCCATTGAAGCATACTCTTTTGACGACGACGATATTCCGAGCATATTCGATTGTCTAGTCAAAAGCGGCAAGCTCATACTCCCTGAGGTAAAGCTGCCTAATAAAGTCGGCAGTACCAATAACCCAAAGTATTGCATTTTCTATTGGTACATACATCACCCCACAAAGGCGTGTTATATACTAAAGAGGAAAATCCAGGAGTTGATCGATGCTAAGGCCATTACTCTACGCAATAGCAAGAAAACGGTCACCACCAACATGATCTCTCTCCAATTTGGCAATCTGCCTCCTCAAGAAGTTTCGGATGGAATTGTACCTATTTCTCGGACTATGATGAACATTGTTAATCTTTCTCCGGCCAGGGGTCAAAATCATGACCTGGTACCCCTAACTACCCAGCATGGTGAGATTATGTGGGTTCATCCTGATCTGGTGTCAGAGATTGAGGAAGAGACTCAAGCTGCTAAGGCTAAGTCTAAAAAGAACTCGAAACGTAAACCATGTCATATGGTTGCAATATCCTCGACATCGAAAGAAGAGGTTTTGGCTGCCGGAACCCGTTCAGGGAAAGCCTACCTCAAGGACTATAGAGGAAATCAGGAAGATGCAACGGCAGATACTTCAGCTGCCAGACTTCCAAAACCTGAACCTGTCATACCAGAGGCAGGTCCTTCTAGACCAACTTCGGCGGACAAGGGCAAGCAAAAAGAAGTGCGCTTTGATAAACCTTTGAAGAATATTCAAAACAAAGGTTTGGAAAAGCTATATAACTTCGACATCCTGGCCCAGTTGGCTAATACACCAGCCAGATTGTCCATTTTTGAGCTCTTGAGGCTGTCTAAAGATACTCGTCAAGTCTTAAGTGAAGCGTTAATGCAGGCGAATGCATGCTTGACTCAGCTCAAGTCCCCCGATAAAGAACCTATGGCATGTCCTCAATGCCATAGTGTGATGGAAGTGGTCCCCAATATCACTTTTACTCAAGATGACATGCTGTTAAAACATAACAGGCATGACAGAACCCTCTATTATACCAGATATGTCAGTTCCATGGAGGTAGACCGGATTCACATAGATCCGGGATCATCGATCAGCATCATCCCTCATAGTATGCTCAGACCATTGAGGATTCCTACCAGCGAACTGGCTTACACCACCACTACAATTGTGGGCTTCAATGCCAGGAAAAGTAAACCGTTGGGGAAGATTCGTCTGAGAATCCAGATCGGGGACCTTAGATCAGTGGCTACATGCTATGTCATTGATTCAAAAGTTTCCTACAATATTCTGATGGGCAGACCATAGATCCACGATCACAACATTGTTCCTTCGACCCTACATCAATGCTTCAAATATATAGATGCCCAAGGAACAGTAAAGACAGAATTTGCTGACCTTAACCCGTTCAAAGGAGTTGAGTCCTACTATTCCGATGCCATGTTGTACACCCAAGACTACATGAAGGAGGTGTCAGGCAAGACAGAGAAGGAATCCCACCGGGAGCCAGAAAAACCCTCTGTCGAGCAACCCTTGTCAATCAAGGTGAAAGGGCGGACTACTCGTCCGAAAGTCATGGAACCCATGGCTATCCATTTGAACAAAATTAAATCAGGAGGAAGTGATCCTCTAGTGATCACTTTGAACCAGAAGCCTCCACCTTTGGTCATCAGCCTCAGGCGCAACAAGCAGCCGACTGATATAAATAGAACCAGGAACGTGGTTTCTGACGATAATAAAGATTCTCCTTTCCAGTATATTGACGCTCAAATTCTAAATCAGGAATCCTCTCCCCATAACGATATGGAACCTATAGCACAAAAAATTTTAAAAGCTATAGACTCCTATCATCCGTTTGTGTGGGAAGTGGCGTCAACATCTAATGTCATCACGACATATAGGCCATATGAAGATTCTATCTTTATTATCCCACCTACTCGTAGCAATCAGCATCCAATAGTCTTCGGTCGCATGCGCAGCAGACGACTGTACAAGAAGACTCCCACGAGTCCGATGCTGGCAAAATGCAAGTTCACAGATATAGCCCGCAAGCTTTGAAGATTATGCAAAGTATGGGTTATGATCTGAAGTCAGAACCAGGCCTCAACTAGGGAAAGGCAGGCGAATACCGTTGCATGGTGATCCCTACTATCAAAGAACTCGTTTTGGGTTAGGGTATACCATTTCCCTCACAACTTCTGAGTCAGGTGAGGATATCTTTTCCTCTTCTCAAGATGGCTCATCGTCCTCCGGCTCATATGATGATCTCGAACGAGCATTATCAGTAAATACGGTATTGACAGATTCTCTCGAAGCAGACGAACAAGAATCTGAACTATTTGAGAATGACTCTTGGGCTCAGCAAATGGATACACAATGGGAACTCCGGTTCGAGCAGAGAGAACCATCCACTAAAGATAAAGTTATCCAAATTAACGTTGGAGATGAACTTTCACCAAAGCCGATATTTATCAGTAATAATCTTTCCGAAGAAGAAAGGGAAGAAATAATCCAGCTGATAAAAGAATATATCGACGTCTTTGCATAGAATTATGAGGATATGCTAGGACTTGATCCTAAAGTGGCTACTCATAAGCTCAACATATTGCACAATACGAAGCCTGTGAAGCAACATCAACGTCGGTTTCGTCCGGATATGATGGATGCTATCGAAGCTGAAATCAGAAAGCTGATAGCCTGTGGGTTCATCCGGGAAGAACAACATCCTGACTGGGTCACCAATGTTGTCCCAGTCATGAAGAAAAGTAGGAAAGTGCATGTTTGCATCGATTATCGAGATCTGAATACAGCATGTCCTAAAGATGAGTTCCCCCTTCCCATTACAAACGTCATGATCGATAATACGTGCGATTTTGAACGCATGTCTTTCATGGACAAATTTTCAGGATACAATTAAATCAAGATGCATCCTGAAGACGAGAAGCATACTGCCTTCCGGACACCATTGGGGGTATATTGCTATACGGTCATGCCCTTCGGACTGAAGAATGCCGGGGCTACGTACCAACGAGCTATGAGTAACATATTCCATGAGTATTTACGCAAAACAGTGGAATATTACGTAGACGATATTGCTGTCAAAAGCTGCCTCATGGATAATCACATCCAAGACTTGAAGACGGTGTTCGATTTGATGCGCCAACATCAACTCAAGATGAATCCTACAAAGTCCTTTCTTGGTGTATCCAGTGGCAAATTTTTGGGATTTGTCATTACCGTTAAAGGCATTCAAGTGGACCCTGATAAAGTAAAGACCATCTTAGAAATACGACCACCCCGTAATCTGAGTGAACTCAGGGGATTTCAAGGTCGTCTGGCTTACATCATGAGATTCATATCCAACCTCTCTGGGAGATGTCAGCCTTTTTCTCGCCTCATGAAGAAAGTTGTATCCTTCGTATGGGACGAAGCCTATCAACAAGCGTTTAATGATATCAAACGCTACCTCACTAATCCTCCAGTTCTGGTGCCTCCCGTCATAGGAAGACCATTTTTGCTGTATGTTCGAGCAATGGATCATTCTTTGGGAGCTCTTCTCACACAGAAGAACAATGAGGGTCATGAACAGGCTATCTACTATTTAAGCAGGATGATAGTCGGAGCTGAACACCGGTATAATACAGTAGAAAAAGAATGCTTGGCCCTAATATTCGCCATTTAGAAAATGCGATATTACATCACAGGCCAGGCTATTCATATCATCTCCAGGATCAATCCTCTTCGGGTATTGATGAACAAGCCGAGCGTTCTTAATTCCTGACTCGCGACTTGGGCAATATTATTAACACCGTATGATATGGTGTATGTCCCTCAGAAGTCTATCAAAGGCCAAGCACTGGCTGATATTTTAGCTGCTCATCCGATTCCGGAAATCTCTAAACTATACGAGGACATTTCCGACGAAGTTGTAGAATATAATTCCATAATAGAAGATGATACATGGCAGCTATTCTTCGATGGTGCCTTCAGAACTGGCCCCAGAGAAAATATGGTTTCAGGAGTAAGAATTGTCCTGGTCACTCCTGATAAACTCGTCATTTATCGAGCATATTCTCTTAGCGAACCCTGCTCTAATAATGTGGCAGAGTATAACGCTCTAATAATGTGGCAGAGTATAACGCTCTACTAATTGTCCTTGTAGAAGCATGAAAAATATGCTGCAGAATCATACGCGTAAAACCCTCAATATACAGGAAGCCCGTATAAAATAGAGCTCCAGCACTGGGTGGCGTGAAACATGATTCCAGAGCCATCGGCGTACAATAGAGCTTCAACGCTATTCAGCGTAAAATATAGCTCCAGAACAACCTGCGTAACACAGTACTTCCAGACAGCTTCAACGTAAAAAGGTTGCTATATCGCCACTATGGCGTAAAACCTGCTTGCTTTTAATATAGCGGGAAGTTATACGAGGATCTCTTCGTATTCCTTGAATGAACCTGTCAGATCAAACAGTGAACCTGACTCCTGACAAAAAGGACTGCACGACGATCGAGAGGACGACTGTTATGATGACTCTGCACAGAGCCCCAAACTATCATTTAGTGACACCAACCTTGACATAAGACGTTGTTTACGCATTCAAGGAATACGCTGTCTGTTTTACATAGGCAGAGGTGAGCTTTTACGCTCAAAAAGAGACGAAACCAACCGCCACATCAAAAGTTGTTCTTCATACAGAGCTCGAGGCACGTCTCTGCAGTTAATGCGCGTGATGGGGGCAGATCTCTGCATTTAATGCACGAGATTTGGTTCTACTTTTAAAGACTGGGTGAGCTATAATTAGGGCTAATACGTCTACATCACCATCCCCGCATATTACGTCGACCTGGCTATTTTCAACTACAGGAGCACGCTGTACGCTATCTCCTCGAAATACGCAAACCTGGCTATTTTTAGCTATAGGAGCACGCTGTATGCTATCTCCTTGAAATATGCCAAATCAGGCTATATTTGCAAAGCATCAGGCTTCTACGCCTACTTGGCTTCTATGCCAACTTGACGACTATTCGACTTCTACGCCTATTTGGCTTCTATGTCAACATGACAGCTACTTGGCTTCTACGCCATCAGAACAGCTATTTGGCTTTTACGCCAACGAGACAGTTATTTGGCTTTTATGCCAACCATCTCTACGCGAGGAGCAGTTGCCTACGTGGCTTGCATGCCGTGATCTTCGACGAGCAGTTATACGCATTACCTCAAAATAGGACACGCGTCATACGCCGATTCAGAAGATCATTCATACGTGGGTAGCAGTTATTATAACCGTCGCGTAAAAGGTGCAGTTCTCTTCGCTGTTCGGTTCCTACGTCGACTGTAGCTGAACTCTATAAATAGAGACCTCCGGCCACGGAGGTCCAGGAGGAGAGACAGCGGTCAAAAAGGTCGGAAAAGTGGAGAAAAACCAAGGTCAAGAGAGCATATATAGAGAGCTTTTGGCAACGAGAGTTCAATCCCTCCGGCAGTCTTTGAAGCTTCTTTTTTGTCTTCTACAGCATTTCTTCGTTATCGTGTGGTCCAAGGGACAAAGTGATCGACCGCAGATCAGACTCCTACAGCAATATTTCCCCAGAATCAAACTTTTGTACTTAACATCCTCGTATAGGATTAATTGTACTTCTTTTTCTTGTTTGTAAACCAAAGAAAGGGTTTCGTATAAACCTAGTTTTATTTCTTTCGTTTATTATCAAACAACCACCCTCGACAATATCCTATCACCCCGACCATTACCACCTCCAACCACCACAGCCATCGCCACCATCAGCCTCACCGTCACCTCCAACCACTACAGCAAGTACCTCATTCCCGCCACCACCATCACCTACTGCTGCTACCATTGTTGCTACTGTCGCCGCTGTGCAGTCCGACGGAGCACCTCCACCCGCCGGAGACCGGCCACTTTCGAGCAAAGGGCCAAGCACCCCCCCGGTTTAAGAGCACCCCTAGGTTTGCATATTCACTCCTCCTTTATGTTATTGTTGTTGCATGGACCAATATTGATTTGTGAACCCTATTACCTAGTGTATATATATATATATATGCATGTGTTGGAATAATAGTTAGCATACTTCATAGAATTAGGTTGTTAAGTATGACACGTATTTGTGTAGTCCCTAAGTGCTTAGACTAAATTATCTTATGTGCACTCTAACCTATTAGCTAGGACACGTGTCTAGTGTTATACGTTATTGGATATATAAACATATTTGGTAGTTAACTGTCTTGTTATGCACGATATTTGAGGACATAACGTACTCGTACATATAGACCTAGATGGTTGAAACTACCAACTTGTGTTAGAGGTGCAACTTAGCACCTACACGAATCATAGTTGTGACCACGATTGTAACCTATGAGAAATTATACCTTAGGATGACTTGTAAATGCTATGGGACAAGTAGACTAAGTGTACACATACCTCCTTGATCCTTGACTAGTCAACCTTAGCCAACCTATTTAGTTAGAACGTTTATTTGGTTTAGACTCTGCATGGCTCATGACGTTGCGTAAGTTTTACTCTTGTGCTTGATTAGCATAGTATAATATAGTGATTGATATTTATTGTTATATATTCATAGACACCCAAGACGATTCTACCTTGGCTGCGGGTTTCGGACCCTTACTTGTGCACATCGAAGTTCCAGGCAAGTATTCCTTGCCTTATTGTACTGTTTAAATTCAGTTATTATTAGTTTGCATGTTTTATTATTTTAATATTATATAACTGTGCGCGTCCGAGAATGACTCGGGTACAGTCAACGAAGGCATTGACGTTAGGACTTGTGTTTGACGTAGTGTCTAGTGGACGCACCTAAGTTGTAGAGTTATTAATATGACTCTCCAGGCCTTGACACGTATCATTGCACGTCACAGAGTAAGTTCATATATGGACGCGTGCTTCATACTTGACTGGACATCGGTGTGAGTAGCACGTGTGACGGTATTTAGCTTAGTTGTATATTTCTTTAGTGACTTGCATTATAGTACGAGATGTCCACGTCGTATTCGTAACTTGTATATTGGCATTGGGCGGAAAAGACAATTAGTAGGCATATGGGACAGACATATGGCTACCATAGTTTCAGAGTAAACTATGGGGTCGTAAGCCATAGTGTTACCCGGTTATGGGATATGTGTTACACGATTATGGGCTATGTGCTACCCGGTTATGGGCGTATATGCTTGTCGATACATCCGACAGAGGTTACTAGCTGTGCTCTATCATGATCGATAATGTAGTCAGTATATACTCCTGGCATCCAGTTTACAGCTAATGCCAAGTACTAGTCACGACCTGATTCTGTGGAATCGTTGAGGCGTCCCCCGAATCGTGACCATCGTGCGGGCCTGGGGTTGGACCCGCACAAGGCTAGAGATATTTGCATTTGAGCACATATTCAGAGTACGCAGATAAATTAAACACAAGTTGAAACATGGAAAAGTTCACTTTATTGATAATGAACATCTATTACAAACTCTTGAACACATGCAGGCACAATATGGTTCTCTCGAAGCATAGACGATAGTGAACATGTTCATGCACTCTAGGCAAGCGTTTCAGGATTCTCGTTTAGCAGACTTATCGTTTCAAAGACAAGCTAAGTGAGTTCGTTAATTAACATGCAAGGTAGGTTCTATCATTCTCTTATGAAAACATTGCAAGCAAAAACTCTGGTTATTATTAAGGCATGCAAGAATCAGAGAACGAAGTTCTGCCCACTCACCTGATACATAATGCCGAGGCGGAGCAGGGCATTACAGTACTTAGCCTCTGGCTTGACGCTACGCTTTATACCTTTTACCTACCCATACGTATCAAGGTTATCTTCAAGTATATTTCACTTAGCTGGTTAGTTCACCCTTGAGTTTATACAGTACTTACTTTATGGCATGTATTTTTGTATCGTGTTACATCCCTCTGAGGACCTGGTTCCTTTCCAAATTCGGACGAACACTTTTACCCGACCATCTACGGAGTAGGAGTAGAGACCGGATTCGTGGCTGAGGACTTTGAGGCATTTTCAGAGGAGTTCCTGTGATTTGGGGTACACTGCTACCTTGGGCTAGAGCATCTTTATCTAGCTAGTTGATACTCTAGTCTAGTTATCTTCCTACTTTCCGTACTTTTATTTTATTGCTGTATTTTGGTGGGTTTGTCCCCATCAGACTATTTTTGATGTATTATCGATATTCAGACTCTTTGTATTTCATTTACCAGCACTTATTTTAGTCTTATTATATTGTATTTTGTGGATGAGATTAGATATTTACCTATTGTATGATAGCATATTGGACTTGATAGTATTTAGGACAGCGTAGTACGCTTCGTCGGGTCCATTAAATTGGGAAATCCTTCGGAGTCCTATTAGATGGCCATTGCCACGTGGCCTGGTCCCGTGTAATTTAGGACTGGGGCATGACATCCTAAACTCTGCATCAATGGGCACGTGGCAATCTTGGTGTAGCATGGATTTGATGTCGTATCATTTTTGCTGCCATATGGATTTGATGTCGTAGCGCTCTTTCTAGACTATCAAATCTACATTGATGAGGTCAATCTTATTCTTGGAATGGGCAAAGTCATGCATGTTGTAGGATTTGAGGCATCCCTATTACCCGCTATCAGTTACGAGACATAGGTTCATCCTCATAAATGCTAAGTTTATTATTTGGTTTTGGTGTCAGATTCATCGGGAGTCTACTCGTCGAACGGTTGACTCCACCTATCCTAAGTCCCATCCTGAACCTATAAATAGGAGATTTAGGAGAGTGAGAAACCCTCTTCCTTTATTTCTTCTCCCATAACTATATATTCCCCAACTGAGACTTGACATGGGCCATCCTGTTGAGCATTTTCTAGACCCGCTACCGTTGATGATCCACCATCTTATGATGCTCGACTTAACCGAAGGTAGGGGGAAGTGCCTTAGCCTTCCTTTCCCAACACTGGGGAAGAGGGCAACATTTTTCATGCCTGTACTTGGACACATAGAAACATATGCACAATCTGTCGCATGGATGGGTGACCATCTGGAACATGCGCAGATGACGACCCTACTATCGACGCACATGGTCGTTTGTCAAAATGATCCGATATAAAGATTTGTGAATGGCAAGAACCTTTCGCCATATGCTTGGATGCAATTGTTCTTAGGACGTTCATCGAGAGCATGTGTTAGAAGGCCAAGCGCGACCACTACCCGCATAGATGTGACTGTCTTTCTGAGGTGCTGCATCTAGAACATACGCTGTGGTCGATTACGTGTATGGATGCAAAATCAGTTATTCATCCCATGCATATGAATGACTCATTTCTGTCTTTTAGAGTACTACTTCGTAGGAATGCGCATACTGCGCATATCTGTTTTATTGTACAAACTTGTAAGCATTCTGACTTAGTGTATTCTTTTTGTCATGTAGGGTTTTCCTTGGGTTGCTCGGGCCTCGATGGAGCATGAAAGAATATCATAAGTCCCAATGTTCTTGATAAACAAGTATATTACCCAGGAGACTATTTGTCGTCTTCCAACCTAGCTCGCTGTAGCTATTCCCCGAACATAGCCGTCGTATCGATTACAAGGTTGGAATTAAATTCCTAACCGAGACTTCTACCCGCAGCTCATCCACATGGCAGAAGTGGGCTCGTGCACATTTATGCTGGCCCAATTCTGTGTTGCAAACTCCCTTGTTATCCCTTAGTATGAATTATCTTCCATATATTGAGGTTTGCACTGAGAAGTTTGCTGGAGGGGTGACCCAGAACACACTGAACTGCCGACTTCACTTGTGTCATTACCAGAAACAGAATAGAGGGGTTCCCTGCTAGAGAAAGTTATGATTGTAGAGACTTCCCATCATATGTACTCATGATCTTGAACATCAATGAAAAGCCTTAAATGTTATAGATTTTCAGCATATGTACTCATGGTCTTGAATATTTATGAAAATTCGTTTTCCTTTCCAGAACTTCTCTTTGTACTTGGCATGGTTTGTGAATACGAATATTATACTAGAGGTAGTGAGAACATAGTATAGTATTATAAATTTGGGACATCCTACTGGGATAATGTTTGTGGGCTTATCGTCTGTGGCGTACTCAATTCTTGAGTACAGACAATAAGTTGAAGTGACGTACATCGTTATAGATATTATGGACGTAATGATGAAAAGTTAATAAGTATGAACGTTGCTCATAGGAAGAATCTTACTCAGCAATAATATGGACATGGTAAGGTACTTTGTGGAGATAGAAAAAATAAGACAGAGGTATTATGGACGTGACTTTTTTTTTGCTTAAATGTTCACCTTACTCGGGAGAATAAGCAGCTTATAGTTCATAGGTGGTATGGACGTGAACTACTATTTTGGAGAATTTTTGTAGATATTATATGTTGCATATTCGGGACTCCCCAGTACAAATAATATATATATTGTGGGGGAAGCACAAATCTTATTGCATGCTTGTATAGGACCGTAAGGCAACTCTAGAGAGGGGGTGAATAGAGTGCATCAGAATAATCTATTCAATTAAAAATTTATGCACAGTAAAGGTAGCTACCAACTAATAACAATATGTAAAGCAGATATAAAGAGCTATAGAGTTTAGAGAGAGCAAACGCAAATACCGCTATATATATTGGTTTTCCTCTGAGATGACTACTCCAGTCCCGAAAACTCTTGCTCTAAGTTTTTTCTACTATAATCACCAATAGTGAATCACAAGCTTTCATCCGAAGGCTTGCAGACTTACAACATTAAAATTTGATCCGAAGGATCGAAAGACTTCACACGTCCATTTGATACGAAGGACACGCCGACTTCAAACTAAAGAAAAAACTTGTTGAGCCAAGCTCTTACAACTCTGATAGACTTCTAACCGAGATTGCACTTAGCACTAGAAGGTTGAGGAGTTAATCTAGAAGATGGAGAAGGTTAAAGCTCAAGGGTTGACTCACTTATAGAATAGAAAGATTAAAAATGTGTTATGCCCAGTCCCAAAATACGTAGGATTAGAAATACGTAACATGCCAGCCGTATGTATATGGCAACCCCAATATATGGAAACTATAATACACTCGTAGGCTGTAAT
The DNA here is from genome assembly GCA_036927795.1 of Iris macrosiphon. Classification (NCBI taxonomy): domain Eukaryota; kingdom Viridiplantae; phylum Streptophyta; class Magnoliopsida; order Asparagales; family Iridaceae; genus Iris; species Iris macrosiphon. The sequence goes on from JAYESA010000008.1 coordinate 93,772,798, forward strand.
ATGAATATTAATTCACAAGTGGTAAATATATTGTCAACAAAAGTCACATGCATCTATATCTCATCCACAACACAGTAAAGAAATATCGAAATAAATAACTGAAGAAGTCTCAGGTATGAAGTATCAAAAGTATAATAGTTAGGTGGAGACAAATCCACTGCCCATCAACTATATCAAAATTAAAATGATAGAGGAGATCATAACCCCATTATGAAATAATGTCAGATAAAAGAAACTACAAATAAGATATCCATCAACAATGAAGTAATCACTGGTACTCTGAAGGTAAGACCTCCTTAATAGTGAATGATGCGTCAGGCCCGGGTCCGTACTCCTATGGATACTCCTCTATACATAGAAAGGGACCAGGTCCTCAGAGGGATGTAACAAGATACATAGAAGCATGCCAATAAAGTACTAAAAATAAACATCCAAATGGTCGCCTAACCGTCTATGTGAACGCACTTTTGAGAACAACTTTCCAACACGTGGGCTATCTGGCTAAAAATGGGATTGGTGTGATGCTCTCGGAGAATCAGAGGCCTAAAAAACGTAATGTCTCTCGGATGTCAGAGGCCACCTGTAAATAATATAAGGGTCATCTGACCATGCATCTCCGACGAAGCGTACGAGTTACAAAAGGTAAAGTGTAAAGGAGCCCAAACGCCTTACTTGTTATTCTCCCCATCCCATGCTCTATTCGTGTCACATCTATGACACGATGATACCTCTAATAACTGCTAAGTCTTCTAGCATGCAAATTAATTAGTAGTTATTCCCTATCGAATATCCCATACGTATAGTTGGCTAATACATCACGTAAATCTGTGCCCTACATGAAACTCACACTCGTATAACAGATGTGTCATGGACAATAAAACATAAGATGCCTCAAAATCATGGGGTGGTCACTTAACTCTAGGTCATTATGCATAATATAAATAAAGACAAAAGACGACGCAACAGTAGTTGCACCCAAGTTATTCTCGGACGCACAGTTTTATATAGATAAATAAATAAAAATAAATAACAAAAAATAAACAGGCAATAAAGGAATGTAACTAAACAGTAGTATGACAAGGTATACTTGTTTGGCAAGCAATCTGTGTAATATAAGCGTCCAAATATCAAGCACCAGGGATTAAGAACCACTGCCTCAGAATGAACATCTTCGGATGCTGAAATAAACATCACCAACGTCTCTGGCAGCAAAATAATCATAAAACTCTACCTTTTTGTCCAATTTGGACACAGAAGTAAAACGATAATTTTAGGTCAAAACGGGGTCCACATGTGGGCTATTTTGCACCAAAATACATGCCAAGGGTAAATGTCTCTAAATGGGACAAATTATAGGTCAAACAAATCCTAAATAATTATACAAACTCAACAGTATGTCCAATTTTTGATTTCGGTGAGCAGAAATTCACCCTTCAAGTCAAACCGTTGGGCCCACAAATAGGTCGCTTGGTCAACTATCTCATAATCATGTGAAACTTGTGTCACAAGACCAGCGTGAGACCAAGAATCCAATGGCGTAAGTTTTATCGCATTCCGACGAGCGTACATAAAGTAGGGTGGGTATTTGCAAAAGTCGCGATATGAGAACTTTTTACGGATATGGGTTGATTTCGACTCGCACACACGTCAGGATATACCATACGTGCCTTTCGGTACAGTTGGTACTTGACGAGGTGGTCCGGTTTGTCGGAACGTACTCCGTATCATAAATTTTTAGATTTTGAAAATAAGTTTTTGGTCAACTTCTGATAGAAATATCTTGACAAATAAAGCAACCTATGAAAAAATAAAAGAACAAAAATAATATTGGTTATGCTGTGAATAAGTTCTTTCAATTAGATTTTGAAAATATTAAACGGATTTGGTGAGAAATTGGACATGAACAGGGGTGGTTGGATTGAATTTTTGAACTTTTTGAACAATTTTTTGCCCAACTTTCGGTCGATTTCTCTCTCAACTGGGGGCGATACAATTTATTCTACTTGAAGAAAGATGAAGAGGGTTACGTTATGAACGTACCGGTGAAAACAACACACAAAACGCTCGAGTGGGGTGATAGAAATCATGTTGTGAAGATGGGTAGTCCACTGCTCGCTGCTGATGTTGACGTGATAGCGCTGTTTATGTGCGCGGGCGCGTGGTCGGCCGGAGCGTCGCCGGTGAGTGTCGGTCATACGCCATAGGGCGGCGCAGGTCTGGAGTAGGTCTGGGGTTTGGAGAATTTGAGAAATTTTAGGTTAGGGTTTTGTGTAAGAGTTTATATATATATGTATATATATATATATATATATATATATATATATATATATATATATATATATATATTTATATATATATATGGAAGAGGGGTCGGGGTATGTTCGTGCGGTACAAGAGGGTAGTCTGTTTAGGATTTGGGTTTGTAATTAGATTAAGGATAGGATTAGGGTTAGTTAAGGATTTTAGTATTTTTGTTTCTCTTTTATTTTTCTTTGTATATATATAAAGTACATTTATAGGTAGTAGAAAAATCCAAGAAAATAGGTTTGAGTATACAATAAATTCTCAAAAATGTCTATAATTTCTAACAACTAGATCTTACACTTAAAATATATTTTTATAAAATATTTGTATTTACTGAAATAATAAAATAATAATAAAAATATTCTTAAAAGCTAACTAATAAAAGACTTTTATTTCCTAACTAGCTAAGTAAGATCCAAAAAATTCACTAATTAAAAATAAAGAATAGTTAAATTATAAAATTATAAAATTAAAATTATGGTGTTTACATTCTACCCAACTTACAAAAATTTTGTCCTCCAAATTAAAGCTAAAGTACAATTTGTGGATATGAATGTGTCATGTGACAGAAAAAGTGTAATATTCGAAATATCGTACCACAACTTGGAAAAGAAAGGATGTAACTCATGTATTAAACTCTATGGGTCAGTCTAGTCTGTTTTAGTAAGGTAATATGGCACAAATGAATTTTAGTACAAGAAAAACTTGCACATGGAATCGAGGATACGAAGGATACGGTGGAGAAGATGAGTAATCCAAGGGGATGAGATATTGCTACAACGGAGGATGAACTGCCACTACTTCTTACATGAACGATCTTGAGCTATCTATAATCTAAGGGTGTCCCTATATTCTATAAATCTTCCATAATCACTAAGGCATATATTTGTACTCCTCGAAATCGTCAAATTCTTTTTTCTCAAAATTCGTATCTAAGTCAAGTCAATCATAATATCTCAAAATTTAAATAACAAAATTTTAATCAAATCCATCGTAATCTCTTTAAAATTAAAATAACCCTTATTTAAATCAAAATTTAACCTATCATAATCTCTTCTCGAATTTTAAATAATCAAAATCTAAATTTAGGACAAATCTATATGACATCTTCAATATTTAAATAACCCAGATCAAATTTTATATTACGATTCCAACTATAACAATCTCCTCTAGATTTAAATAGTAAACAACTCTAATCAAATATTATTCCTAGTTTCCAACTTAAAAATTTTGTAATCAAATTTTAAATTCAATTTTTATTCTCAATATTTCAAATAGGTGATAAAAAAAATTTAACTTTTAATTCGAATCATCAAACCCTAAAATTTTAAATCAAATCTATCAAGGCTCATATTTAGAATTCTATATTTATCCTGAAAATTTAAATTGATGACTTAATCTCCAATATTCAAAATTTAAGTTATGTGCTCAAATTATAAATATATGGTCCAATATACCCAAATTTAAAATTTATTCCAATACAAAGGAACTACTGCAAGTTTGGCAAGGTACACTTGCCTGTGTTCTGAACTTCTTTAGTTGCTCCGATAATAGTAGAATCTCCAGGTATGCTTTCAGATGCAGAAATAAACATTACCATTGCTCTCAAAATACATGAAATAGATAGGATTGACTACCCATAAGTCCAATTTGGACACAAGGACAAAATTGACAGTTTATGGTCAAAACGGAGTCCACATGTGGCCCACTTCGCACCAAAAAATATGTCAGAGATAAAGTTCTCTAAATTCATCAAACTTAGTGTCTACGAGTCTAAAACATTGATACGAATCCAACGGAATGTCCATAACTGAATTCCGATGAGCCGATCACAAAATTGCCCGTCAAGTAAAACCGTTGGGCCCACAAAAATGGAGTTTCGTCAACATTCTCAGAATCAAACCAAATTTGGGTTGTAGGACCAGCGTAACACTACGAATCTGAGGGCACAAGTTTCGTTATAAAACGATAAGCACGCACAAAATTATGACCAGTGTCAGAACAGACTAATACGTGGCTTTTTGACGGATACGCGTTGATTCCGGTGTGCATGTACATCCAAATCAACTTTTATAAAATCCTACAAGTCCGCGTTAACGATACTCGCCTTTTGATGTAATTTACATATGACGAAGTCGCCTCGTTTAGCGGAATGTATCCCGTTTCGGAAAATTTCGGATTTAGAAAACCAAGTTTTTGGTCAACTTCAACCACGAATAAATCATAGCATAAAATAAATTAAAATAAACTAATTAAAGGGATTAAAACTCGGTTTTGTTGTCTAATTTATTGTTCAAGTAGAATTTAAAAATATTATTTAGGTTGGAAGAAAAATGGCCATGAACATGGGTGTTTGGGACCGTTTTCTGAACCACAAATTGGGTCTTTTTTTCTGTTTTGTATCGTGATTTACGACCGACACAGGACACGATACCCCAAACTAATTATACAGGGTTTGAGAGGGTCATGTGGTCTTCGCATAGGATTTGATGGGTCAATATTTGGATAACTGTGCAAAGAGATACGAGAGTGGGAAGAAGGGTACCTTATTGCTTGCTGCTGCTCGGGAATTAAGGTGACTTGCAGCGACGACTTTGCGACGGTGGTGCACGGTGGTCCGGCGTCTTCGTCGGAGGTGGCTTATCGGGAATGGAATAGGGTTTGATGGTAGATGAGAGGGTGGGTCTGGGTGTTTATATAGGGGTCGGAGTGGGTGGTTACATGGAGGGAAAGGGCGGTCGACGGAGGTTTTGGGGGAGATGAATCGAAGGAGTCGGGGGAGTTTCTGAAGAGGGAAATGGGTTTCGGGTTAGCGAGTCGGGTACGGGTTTGGGTAGGATTCGGTTCAGTTTGGTTTAGGTTGGTTTAATTAAAAATAATGATATTTGCTTTAAAAAATTAGTTTTAGAGCCCAATAAATTCCAAAAAAATTATACAATATCCTATTATTAATTATACACCAAAAAATATAATTTTTATAATATTTTAATAATTAATTTTATACATAAAAATATAATTCCATGAACGAACATTTATTATAATTCAATAAAAATTACATAAAAGTCTCTAACAACTCAAAAATTCATAATTAAAATTCTAAAATTAAATTCTAAAAATCTGGGTGTTTACAACTTCTACTCAACTTAGAATTTATCGATATATCACACACGACTATAATTTTAAGAAATACTTTCTCAAATTATTTAATCATGTGATCCAATCCTCGAAAATTTTAACACAAAATATCACATTTTTCACGCCCTCAATTACAAAAATAGTTACAAAGTAATACAATTGGCCTATGGGGTATATCTAGTACTATCTGTGTGTCAAACTTATATCAAGTACGAGCGTTCGTCTTTTCGGAATAGGGAAAGATGAAAAATAACAATAAAGAGTTCAAGGAGGGGGTGATAGACTACAAGTACGGGGTTCAAGGGCGATTGAAGAATTCAAAAGGGAGTTGTCAAGACAGTTGTGGATTAAAATTTTATTTTTGGTAATTTTTTATTCGCAGGCTCGTATCAGTATAGTTGTGTAGCCGACACGATAGGTTCAGACTTTTCTAGGGAGAAAGTATATTCGTCTAACAAGCTAAGTCAACTCAATCCACGTAAAGTAGTCATGCGAAGAGCGAACCAAGCGTACTAAGGTTACCTTGACCATAATGCACTATTTCTGATTTAAATAATGTATTAGTGTGGCCCCCCACTAACACATATGTCAGGAACACACTTGATAAAAGAATAAGCTTACAAAAGTAGGTTGTAATAGCAACATGACTCAAGATAGTCCAAAATATAAGCACGTGGGGTTATGGTGAGTGAAGGTAAAATAGTTCAAGTTTATTAAGTATCTAAGTCTCGTTCGGTGTTTGTGTCTCTATAGTCGTCGCACTATCTTCTTGTCTAAGTCTTTGGTCGACTAAATGGGGGTATAGGCCTCTAAGTTCTATAGTATGGATAAACATTATCGTCTTATGCTATCATGTAGTTAGTGTTATTCAATTACACTTCCTTAATGGGTCAAAAGGACTATGGGATACTAGGTTTTGAGGCATGCTACCCAACTTACAAGAATTAACTAATACTGTAACTTACGAATGGAGAAATTACTAGGTCTCAAGTGAGAAAGGATATAACCTGTATTGAGATATGTGGAACATATTACTTGGTTCAAAACTAAAGGAACTAAAGGATAATCATAAAATCATAATCTAAATGGTAACTCAAACTATCAAGTTCTAACTACTAAGCACAAAAATTTTAAATTCAATATTAACATACTATAATCCTACTAACTATATATCCTAACATAAAAGGAATCACTAGGCCTACCATTAGAAGGGTAAGGTGTCACAATTTAAAAGATGAAGAAATTTTTTTTGTCATCGCACAAATAGTGAGCGTTAAGATTTTGAAGAAACAAGATATGAAAGTAAATAGAGAGACTCTTGATAATATTATGGTTTCCTAAGGAAAGATGGTATGCTAATCTCTGTGTTCAAGGTATGATCAAGGAAAAGGTTTTATTCATTCGATGGATTTTAATTGGTAAAGAGCTATGATATTTGATCTATTATGGAGGGAGGGGTTAACTCAAGATGAAAAAGTATATAGATAGTTGGATGAGATGGCATGATCGGTGACTCAAAGAGACACAAGTATGACTCAACGATGATCATATATTCTAGGGGATATACTAAGCTGAAGGTAGGGTACCCTTGCTCTTATTAAGGTATTGGTTCATTTCTCTTTGTTTCCTAAGGTACTGCTCTGCTAGTATCAAGACAAGAATATAACTTTATAGTCCTCTTATATTATCTCACTATGAAAGTTATATTTTAGTCATAATATTAAACCTTGTATTTCTATTAGTTCCTCAATACTATGGTCAATAATAAGGTCAAATTTCTAACTAACCCTAGTATTTATACTACTCTCAAGTCATTCCTAAATATCTCAAGGGATAATGGTCAATCATATATAGGTGTTGGATGCTAAGATTCATTAGGTATGCTAACTTTTGAGAGCTGCCAATATTCTAATTTATTTTTCTTAGTAGGTATGCTATCATAATTATCTTCTAACCCTAACAATAAGGATTCCTATATTCTGGTAGAAGACTATACTCAAGGAACTATTAGGGAAGTACATTAAATAGGAAGATGTGAAGAAACAAGGATACTGATGTCAAGAGAATTAAGTGTGTACAATTTTGAAGGTCAAGGAAGGTAAGTGAGTTCCAGAATTCAGAACAGAAATAAAAAAGGAAGTCAAATATGTGGTTGAGATTCTATACTCTAATCTTATTTACAGGCTTGCTCGGTACAGCAACATAACTGAGTCAATATACTCGAGACCTACATGGGCCACCACAAAAATATGTCACGCCTCAGTCCCTAATACATAGGGCTAGGAATACATAGCATGTTAGACGTATATATATGACAATACTAATATATGGAAACCATAATACATACGTACGCTGTAATATGAATATTAATTCACAAGTGGTAAATATATTGTCAACACAAGTCACAAGCATCTATATCTCATCCACAACACAGTAAAGAAATATCAAAATAAATAACTGAAGAAGTCTCAGGTACGAAGTATCAAAAGTATAATAGTCGGGTGGAGACAAATCTACTACCCATCCACTATATCAAAACTAAAATGATAGAGAAGATCAGAACCCTAATATGAAATAATGTTAGATAAAATAAACTACAATTAAGATATCCATCAGCAATAAAGTAATCACTGGTACTCCGAAGGTAAGACATCCTCAACAGTGAATATATCACGACCCGCACCCGGTGTAGGGATGCAAATAGTGAATAACTCCCAGCTTATGCCACAGCACCGGCGGTGGAATATTGTTTGGGTAAACTATCTAGCAATACAAATATGCCACCAATAATATGAATATACTCAATCACAGATCTAAGATAGAAATAAGCACGAATATGATAAAAGAATAGAAGAGTCACGAATACAACTCATGAGACAATAATAATATCAAATGAGTCAGAGAAACTAATAACAATATGCTGGAGACAAATCTAGTACAAAAGAACTAACAGCTAAACTATGAAGCTACGAGTCTCAGGTCGTCTGTCTCAGTCGAGATGAGACCCTCTTGAGCCAAGGTCTCTGGCTCTAAGCCTACAATATCCTGAGGCCCATAATGAGTGGGGTACCACTCCTCAGTGTTATCTGGAAAAAAAATATCCAATCAGGAAAGGAGCAAAGTATATCTCTAACAGCAGTTCTAATAAATGATATAAACTATGTAATAGTAAATAGATATAAAATATACAAGATGCAACATATAGATACAAGAGATATATAATAAAGGAAATACTGGAAATAAATACAAGAATGAACAATATGGCAATGAATAAGAATACTAATAACTAAGTGAGTGAGTACCAGTTTTAACATGTGATCGACTTGGGAACTTGCACAAGGATAAGGGCCTGGTTAATCATACGTGTGGTGTATGATCAACACTCATAAGGAAAAAGACATGCACAAGAAGGGTATGATCACATATCTATACTAAATACTCCCCGTCCCCGACTACTATAGTAGATCCAACCATGGTACGTTATGACACGGGTTCCACAAGAAGGGCGCTACTCTTCTCATGAACCAATGTCTGTACTTGTATAAGAAGAACAAGGAACAAGACTTGCACAAGATACACCTTAAATACCAAGGAATAATATCTCATGACGAGATCCGGATATACCCATCCGTGTAACCATCGTGTCAAAAAATTAAGGATATCTACACTAGATACAAGAGACATAGAGGATATCATAAATGAAAAACTATCAGAGAATATACTCGCCTAAAATCTGGTGCACAATATCATAGATGTCCGTTACGGTACCTCGAAGACTAAGATAGGGAATATAATATCAATACAAGGTTTCAGAATGAAAATAAGTTAAACTAGTCAACTTCTAGGTCAAAAAGCTATTTCTAAGTCAAAACAGTCAAACTAGGTCAACTCTAAGTCAAACTGGTCAAACTTGGTCAACCTACCTATTTCTAGGTTGCATAAGTCTATCTCTAGGATATTGGGTCCATTCACTATGTAACTAGGCCACACTAGCTAAGTAGGATACTAAAAAGTCAATATGATACTATATCGCAAGATACACAACTAATTATATATGAAATAATCATAATATGTATATACAATCAATATTATATATAATATTTCTAATTATAATTGCTAAGTGGATACCTTGGCTTTGAACCAACGCGGTATCGCACCACTAAACCCCCATCTTGATACTCAAATCCAATACCTTTGGTATCAACCCGATACCTTGACACTTACCTTGGTATCTCAAGGTAATGTCAATTCCTAATATATAATCAACTATCCAACTCCTAACTATATACTAATAAGTATACTAATACAATATTACATACTATATACTAACTACCAACTACTAGTACCTATGCACATATCTACATATATAGTACTAACTAGATATACAAGTATATACAACTACCTACATATCTATAACTAGTAATAAGTATAGATATATCTAACTATTATATATATATATATATATATATATATATATATATATATATATATATATATATATATATATATATATATATATATATATATATATAACTAATTTAACTAGATAACTAACTAACTAACTAACTAATAAAACTAAACATATATATATATATATAAATATATATATATATATATATATATATATATATATATATATATATATATATATATATATATATATATATATATATATATAACTATTTGATAACAATGTATCTATATACATAACTACTTAACAATGTACATAACTACTAAACCTCTAATAACTAACTAACTGACCTCTTACCTCAACTAGTTATCCCTGCCTTGATGTTATTGCTGAATTGGATATGCTTGCTGCTGTTCGAGCTATTATTCCCTGCAGTTTGCTGCTACTGAATTGCTGAATTGGATGCTGCATTGATGCTACTGATAAGCTGCTATTGTAGCTAGCTTGCTGTAAACTGCAGGTGCCTCTGGTTGCTAGAAATTTTACACACTGCAAATATATATACATATGAATACATATATAACTAATAGCTATAAACAATACAAATTTAATCTAGAAATGCAAAGAAACAAATACGTGGAGTACATCGCACTCGTATCACACTAGATCTATGATACGCTTGCGATACGAGTCCACCACATAACCAAATGTACCCCGAAGGACACGAGCAAGTCTAAAATAGTATCTATGAACAATACGAGAGTAAAATATACATCTACGTGTCCGTATCAAAATGTGACATGCACAAAATCCCGTGTGGGAGGAAAACCCCTAAATCAACATGTATCTCCAAATTATTGGAATACTGCCTATACGTATCCAATTATGGATACAAAACTAGCCACACATAATCAAACATATGTCTATTTGGTCTAATTGCCCCATTGACAAACACAATATGTGTCAATCTCAGAATTTCTCCAAAATTGACACAAAATATACCATAACTTTCTCCATAGGCCTCCTATGAACCTAATTCCAATTCCTATGGGTAGCCTCATCATATGGGGTAGTTCCTAATGATTAAAACATAGATTTAGAGTCTACATAAAGAGATAAAACTGAATTGTACCTATTGGAAGATGGATTCCCAATAAAACTTCCAAAATAGGTAAAATTGGCCTCCAACTTGTAGATTCTTGCTCCTCTTTGTAGATCATTGCTTTCTCCTTATAGATACTTGCTTCCTCCTTGTAAATTCTTGCTCTACTAGCCTCCAATGGTTATTTGGGAAAGAATTGGAAAGAAATTTGGTGTGGAAATGATGAAATTGGGAAGAAGGAATTCTAGATCTAGAATTGGAGTAAAAATAAGGAGAGAGAAACTCTCCCCCTATTAATACATACCCGGCCACTAGCCCCCTCCCCAAGATAATATACAATGACTAAAATATCCCTTGGAGCCTCTTATGAAGAAATAATTAAGGAGGGAAGGTTCTAGTCTAATGGGTTTAATTTAATTGATCATCCTCCTAATGAATGGGCTTCTAATTGGGCTCAATTCTAACTAAATAAAATATTGGTATATGGATCTAAGCTAAACTAGTTAGGTCCACTAACACAAGTCCAAAACAATAAGCTAACATCTAACAATAATTAAATAACATAATAAATAATTATTAAACATGCATAATATTTAATTAATTATAAAATGACCAAAATATTATTTCCTAGAAAATATGGTAGTGACAGAATGATGTGTCAGGCCCGGGTTCATACTCCTGCGGATACTCCTCTATACCTAGAATGGGACCAGGTCCTCAGAGGGACGTAACAAGATATATAGAAGCATGCCAATAAAGTACTAAACATAAACATCCAAAGGGTCGCCTAATCGTCTATGTGAATATACTTTTAAGAACAACTTTCCAACACGTGGGCTATCTGGCTAAAAATGGGATTGACGTAACTCTCTCAGAGAATTAGGGGCCTAAAAAATATAACGTCTCTCGGACATCAGAGGCCGCTTGTAAATAATATAAGGGTCACCTGACTATGCATCTCCGGCGGAGCGTACGGGTTACAAAAGAAAAAGTATAAAGGAGCCAAAATACCTTCATTATTGTTCTCCCTACCCCATGCTCTATTCGTGTCACATCTATGATACGATGATACCTCTAATAACTGCTAAGTCTTCTAGCGTACAAATTTATTAGCAGTTATTTCCTGTCGCACGTCCCATGCGTACAGGTGGCCAAACCATCACACAAGTCTGTGTCCTACATGAGAGTCACACTCATATAACAGATGTGTCACAGCCACTGAAACATAAGATGCCTCAAAATTATGGGGTGGTCTCTAAACTCTAGGTCAATATACATAATACAAATAAAGACAAAAGATAACGCAACCGTCGTTGCACCCAAATTATTCTCAGATGCACAGTTTTATATAGCAAAATAAATAGAAATAAATAACAAAAAATAAACACACAATAAAGGAATATAACTAAACAGTACTATGGCAAGGTATACTTGTAAACACCCTGATTTTTTTAGAATTTTTGTAAATAATTTTTTCTAATTTTTCTGTAATTTTCTGGAATAAAAACAAAGGTATTTTGTGATTAAAGGATTTTTAAATGATGTTAATTAATATTAAAATATTATAGAAATAATATTTTATGGTGTAAAATGGAAAACCGGACATGGAATAATTTTTTGCGAATTTATTGGACTCCGGAATCATTTTTAAAGCCCTAAAAACCAACGTAGAATTAAACCTAATTAAACCCTGACTGAACCGGTTAATTTTAAATAAACCAAACAACCCGCAGTGAACCAAACCGGACCAACCCATCCTTAACGGGTCGGGTCGGGTCAGATCCATCAAACCCGACCCGGACCCGAAACCCTAACCGAACCCTATTCTGATTCCCCCGGATTCACTGTTACGGCTATTTAATGGCCTCGACGTTCGTGCCCACAGCGCCGCCGCCTTTCTCCAGACTCCTCTCCGCCGCAGCTCTCCGTCGACTTTACCCACTCACCGGAACCCTAGTCAGCCCGCCGCCTACTCCTCCTTGTTCCACCCGTCCCCGATCATCACCATCCCCGTCGTCTCCGACCTCCAGCCATCTCCCTCTCCGCTGTTGCACCGAGCACCCCGCTCGACCACCGCCCGCAGTGCCGAATCCTCGCCAGTCACCGCCTCACTCTCTGCCCCAAAGTCCCGACACCTCCACCACCTTCATTCGCCCGAGCCGCTCGACCAACCACCGCCCAGCTCTGCAGACCCCAGCAGCCCCGACCTCCGCTCCTCTCTGCACAGCCGCTCGACGCCGCCGACCAGCACCCCGAATGCCCTAGGCCAAGCTGCCTCCGCCGGTGAGTCCACCCAGCATCCCGGACACAGCCCTAGCACGGACACAGACCCTGTGCAGAGCCGACTCAGCGGACACAGTGACCAGGACACGATCCAGCATTCAGGACACGAGAATTCTTGATTCACGGAGCCCTGTTCAGGTAACCCGTTCTTTCTCCTCGTGATTCTGTTTTCCGTTCCGTCAATTATGTCGCATAGACTATATAACCCTCTCGATGCCCGTGCAACCCGCTCGGTGCGTCATGTCCTGTGGTGATCGCAAAACGTGATCCAAAAACAAGAAAACCAACACCATATTTTACCCTAGAACTGAGTGCGCCCCGCCAAACGGGACGACTTGGTGGCACGCGGTCTTTATCGAAACGTGCGCGTCGTTGATACGGACGTGTGGGATTTTGCAGAAGTTGATTTGGATGTGCGTGCACACCGGAATCAACGCGTATCCGCCGACAACGTCCCGTATCCGCCTATTCTGGAATGTGTTGTAACTTTGTGTACACATGTCGGATCGAGACGAAACCTATGCCACCGGACTCGTAGCAATATGCTAGTCCTGTGACCCAAGTTTGGTTCGATTCTGAGAACGTTGACAAAATCGCGTATCGTGGGCCCCATAGGCTCCACTTGACGGGCGATTTTGTGATCGGCTCATCGGAATCCAATTCTGGAAATTCCATTGGGTTCGTATCATCGTTCCTGACTTGTTGACACTAAGTTTGACAAAATTAGAGACCTTTGACCCTGACACGCTTTTTGGTGCAAAGTGCCCACATGTGGACCCCGCTTTGACCCGGAAATATCATTTTTGCCCCTGTGTCCAAATTGGACTTAAGGACAGGCGTTTCTAGCTATTTGATATTTTTTGAGACTGTTGGTGATATTTATTACAGTTTTTGGAGGAGTACCTACAGGATCCACTGATACAGGGACAGTTGTTGGTATTCAAACCCCAGGCAAGTGTACCTTGCCAAACTTTGCAGTCTTGTTACATACGTTCCTTGATTTATTGATATTATTGTGCATGCTTGACCTAGGACCGTGTGACTTACTTAGCATCCGATTATTAGTCGGGTGCCACTGTACGCAGAGTTGTGTACGTCACCTAGAGATGGACATTCGTGACCCTTTACATTCTCGAATTTGTCTTATCAAGTACACTATAACCCAGGACACTTGACACTATTCATGAGACAGAATCTTCTTGAGATATTCATGGTGATTCTGTATAGGATGCAGGATTTGACATAGACATTATATTCATAGATATTATATGACTTGTTGCATTAGCTATGATCTTGCGTGACATGTACATGAGACATTGTGGACATGAGACATGTGGTTACATTGGGTGGGAAGAGACACACAGGCTACAGGCTGATCATATATATAAAACCCCTATTATTGTGAGGCGCAAGACTCTAAAACCGAGCTTGGCCCATTACTCATTATTACTGCTACCGGCTCCCCGACACAGAGCTTGTAGTGGCTCAGCCTGAGTACTAGTGATGCTCTCACTTGTATTTCACATAGATGGTTACATACTTACCCTATTTATTTTATTATTTGTTGCACTGCATTTATTTTGGCTTGTATTATCTTGTACCTTGCTATGTCCCCTGAGGACCTGGATCCGGATTATGTCCCAAGGATTTGTAGACGAGATCTATCTCGAGGTATACGGGACAGCGCCAGGAGCTAATACAGGAGCTGTACCGACACCCGAGGTCGAGGTGTTAGCTGAAGACTTTTTTTTAGCATCTATGTTTCATGCTCAGTATTTACTTTATTCAGTCATTTATATTATGGTCTGTTGAACCATTGTATCAGATTTTTATCGGGTTGTTCCCTGAAGCACTTTGTAGAGACTGGTTGATGATTTACATTTCTTTTATCTGTGGATCATATTTTATCTTGTGTGGATGAGATTAGTTGTGCCATGTTATCGTAGACTTTATTTTACAGCTTAAGTACGCTCTGATGGATCCATTAAATTCGGTTTGTCCATCAGTGTGTGCTGCTGGCCATTGCCACGTGTCTAGTCCCTCGGTATTTTGGGACTGGGGCGTGACATAGTTTTTGTGGTGGCCCATGTAGGTCTACGACTAAATTGTTCAATTTCAACTTAGGGACCGAGCAAGCCTGTCCTAAGGATAGGATAAGTTATAGGATCTCATCCATTGTTTGAACCATTTTTGAACCCTATATCGAACTTGAACTAGTTACTTGATTTGCATTCTGTGTTGATTCCTCTGAGCATTCTTATAGTTTATCTTTTGATTGCAGAGTAATGGATCCCAGGAACGGAGATGAGAATCCCTTGGATACACCACACGATGCTGTGGTTACCTATGTAGACGGAGTGACAACAGGGAATGGAGGACAATCATCTCAAGGAAATCAAACCGGCCAGCCTAATCCAACGTTCCGACGTGATGACATCCCACCTCCACCATAGTTCACTCCACAGATGCCTGTCTTTCCACCAAGGCAAGCCATGGACGGGCAGCAGATGTTTCAGATGATTTATGCCATGATGCAAGCCCAATAGCAGGTTCAACAAGAGGCTTAGCGTCATAAAGCAGAGTATTTGAGAACCAGCCTAGTATCCGCATTGGAGCAGGCAAATCCACCATCTAGGCGACCAGCGATGGGATCTATCATTGATTTTCGTCAGCTCAAGCCTCGTACCTTTTCTGGCAAGGAGGGGCCAACTGAAGTTCACGAGTGGCTCACGAACATAAAGCACCAGTTGGAAGCAGCTGAACTTCCAAGGGAGAAATGGATGACTGCGGTCAGGATGCAGTTGACTAAAAATGCACATTATTGGTGGTTATCAGAAGAGAGGAGGCTCGGACAGGACCGAGTCACTTGGGAAGAGTTCTCCAGACTCTTCCAAGAGATGTATATCCCAGCAGTAGCACGGTCGGAACTCAGAGACAAGTTCAACCGCCTTATCCAAGGCAATATATCAGTGGAAGAATACAACGCAGAATTTATTCGTCTGAATCGCTTTGCCCCAACCTTGATTTCGGTAGAGGAAGAGAAAGCTGAGAAGTTCTTTGACGGAATAAAGTTCGAGCTCCAGAGGTTGATCAGATTTGTTGCACCTACATCGTATACTGACGTCCTTGCAGCAGCACGACGCATGGAGTGTGTTACTAGAAGGGAGTCAAATCTGAAGAGGCCAATCACATCAGCACCATCCAGGACATCATATGGGGATTCTGCAAAACGGTCCCAGAGGAGTATACCAGAGAGAGCAGCACACAGGGCCATATCTCTTCCTACTTGTCACCACTGCGGCAAGGTAGGTCACATTGAGAGAGAATGCAGACGCAAGTTGGGACTATGCCTGGCTTACGGATCCAACCAGCATCCAACCAGAGACTGCACTGAGCGCAGAGAGGGAGCACCGAGACTAGCTTTACCTACACCAAGGCCAGCTTATCCAGCTGTAGGAGCATCGCAGACAGGAGTTGGAGGAGTCAGACCACCAGCTCCAGGAGGATATCAGCAGAGACCACCACTGGCACCACAGGCAGCTCTATTTTAGTAGGCTCAACAGCAGAGAGGTCAAGCTCAGGGACGAGGACAGGCATTTGCATTGGCTGTTGAGAAGGAAGCTACTGTAGGAGAGGTTATCGCAGGTACTATTTTAGTAGCTTCATTACCAGTTGTAGCTTTATTTGATTTTGGAGCATCGCATTCATTTATAGCAGCTAGCTTTGTAGACACCCATAGAGTAGCTACCACACCCCTTTCGAAAATATAGAGAATTCTTACGGGAGGTGGAATTATCCTAGTTAGTGACGTCTGTGGATCATGTTCTGTAGTAGTCTGTGGAAGAGAGATGCGCGCTCAATTTCTGATCTTTTCCATGCCGGATTATAATGTTGTACTTGGTATGGACTGGTTAAGTCAGTACCATGCGACTCTTGATTGCCGACTTGGACGGGTTATATTTAGACCGCCTGGACATCCAGAATTTGAGTTTCTTCGGGGAGCTGTAGAGCAAGGAGTTCAGCCTACTCTTAGGGTACTATCTGTAGAAGGGGAGACAGGTTACCCAAGAGTCATATCAGACTTTGTGGATGTATTTCCTGATGATCTTCCAGGTTTACCGCCTGATCGGGAAATAGAATTCATAATAGACTTAACTCCAGGAGCAGAGCCTATCACTTCGTCAGTATATCGACTAGCACCTAAGGAGTTAGTGGAGTTGAAGGAACAAGTTGATGATCTTTTGGAGAAGGGTTTTATTCGGCCCAATGTTTCACCTTGGGGAGCACCCATACTATTTGTACCGAAGAAGGATGGAACAGTACGGTTGTGTATTGACTACAGGGCACTGAATGCTGTGACCATCAAGAACAGGTATCCCCTACCACGCATTGATGATCTATTCGATCAATTGAGTGGTGCTAGGGTATTCTCGAAGATTGACCTTAGATCCGGCTATCATCAGATTAAAGTAAGGAAGGAGGATATACCGAAGACAGCCTTCAGGACCAAGTATGGACATTATGAGTACTTGGTAATACCATTTGGTTTAACCAATGTGCCAGCTGTGTTTATGAGTTTGATGGATAGAGTCTTTCATCAGTACTTGGATAAATTTGTGGTTGTGTTTATTGATGACATTCTAGTATATTCCAAGAGCCACGAAGAGCACGAGGAGCATCTCAGAATTGTGTTAGAGATATTGAGACAGGAGAAATTATATGCCAAACTCAGTAAATGTGAGTTTTGCATGGATAAAGTGCCTTTCTTGGGACATATCATCTCAGGAGAAGGACTTTCAGTTGATCCGGAGAAGGTTGCTGCAATAGAAACTTGGCCTACACCCACATCAGTTGCAGAAGTAAGAAGTTTTCTCGGACTTGTTGGATATTACCGGAGGTTTGTAGAAAATTTCTCAAGGATTGTGGAGCCTATGACAAAGTTGACACGTAAGGACCAGGAGTTTACATGGAGAGAAGACTGCCAGAAGGCCTTTGAAGAATTGAAGAGAAGATTGACAACAACACCTGTCTTGACTCTTCCTTCAGGGTCAGGAGGTTTTGTTGTTTACAGTGATGCGTCAGGTAGTGGACTAGGATGTGTTTTGATGGAACATGGTAAAGTTATTGCTTATGCATCAAGACAGTTGAAGGTCCATGAGAAGAACTATCCAACGCACGATCTGGAGCTAGCAGCAGTTATATTTGTACTGAAGATTTGGAGGCACTACCTTTATGGAGAGAAGATAGACATCTTTACATCATAAGAGTCTGAAGTATGTATATACTCAGAAGGAGCTCAACATGAGACAGAGACGTTGGCTTGAGTTGATGGTAGACTTTGATATAGATCTGCAGTATCACCCGAGAAAGGCGAATGTCGTAGCAGACGCACTCAGCAGGAAGCCTACGGCTTATTTCTTGACAATACAGCCTGAGTTATTGAGAGATCTACAAGAGCTTCAGATAGAGGTTATTTTACCAGGACAGAGTGGCTTGCTGGCTAATCTCGAAGTTAAGTCGTCACTTGTGGAGAGGATTAAAGAGAAATTGCCCACTGATACTAGATTTCGAAGACTTAAAGAGAAGACAGAAGCAGGCATGCAAACGGGACTTCGCATACATGAAGATGGGACATTAAGGTGTGGAAATCGCTTGTATGTTCCAAATGGAGAATTGAGACAGGAGTTAATGACTGAAGCACACAGCTCCATGTACTCTGTTCACCCAGGAGGAACCAAGATGTACCGAGACTTGAGGCAGTATTATTGGTGGCATGAAATGAAAAGGAAGATTGTACGATTTGTGGCAAAATATTTAGTCTGCCAGCAAGTAAAGGCCGAGCACCAAAGGACTGCAGGTATGTTACAGCCGCTTCCTATACCAGAATGGAAGTGGAAACATATCACTATAGATTTTGTCACAGGATTTCCAAGAAGCCCCAGCGAAAGAGATGCAGTATGGGTTATCGTGGATCGACTCACTAAATTGGCACATTTCTTGCCATTTAGAGTTGGACAGTCCACGGAGGTACTAGCCGACATGTATATACGACAAATCGTAAGATTATATGGAGTGCCGGTTAGTATTATATCGGATCGAGACTCGAGATTTACATCTCATTTCTGGCGAAGCATGCAAGAGAGTCTTGGCACCAGACTCAAATTTAGCACAGCTTACCATCCACAGACAGATGGTCAATCGGAGCGCACGATTCAGATCTTGGAGGATATACTGCAATCGTGTATGCTAGACTTTGGAGGATCTTGAGAAGATCATTTGCACTTGGTGGAGTTCTCCTACAACAACAGTTATCAGGCCAGCATTCAGATGGCACCATTCGAGACATTGTACGGTAGAAAGTGTAGATCGCCAATATGTTGGAGTGACGTTGGTGAGCGTCAAATACTGGGTCCAGAATTGGTAATGCAGACAGTAGAGAAGGTAAAACAAATTCAGAATCATCTTCGAGCAGCTCAGGACAGACAGAAGCATTGGGCTGATATGCACAGACGTCCCCTAGAGTTCAAAGAAGGAGAGCACGTATTCTTGAGGATTTCGTCCACTCGAGGTACTATTAGATTTGGGAGCAGAGGCAAGCTGAGCCCAAGGTATATCAGTCCATTTGATATTCTGGAGTGCATTGGTGAGGTGGCTTATCGTCTTGCATTACCTTCATTCTTAGCGGGAGTGCATGACGTATTCCACGTCTCACAGATGAGAAGGTACGTGACCGACCCAAGTCACGTAGTCGATCATTCAGATAGTAGTGGGCCCTAGTTTGAAATATGAAGAACAACCAGTTGGCATACTCGACGTCAGTGAGAAGACATTGCGAGGACAGACAATTAGACTGGTCCGTGTAGCTTGGAAACATCATTCTCCTGGCGAATCGACCTGGGAACGGGAGGATAGTATGCGCTAGCGTTATCCTCACTTATTCACGGATGCAGTTATAACCTAAGCATTCTTGTAATTTCCATAGTTCTTCCTTTAGTAGTTATTCTTTGATTGCGAGGACGCAATCCTCTTAAGGGGGATAGATTGTAAACACCTTGATTTTTTTAGAATTTTTTTAAATAATTTTTCCCAATTTTTCTGTAATTTTTTGGAATTAAAACTAAGGTATTTTGTTATTAAAGGATTTTTAAATAATGTTAATTAATATAAAAATATTATAGAAATAATATTTTATAGTGTAAAATGGAAAACCGGACATAGGGTAATTTTCTGCGAATTTATTGGACTCCGAAATTATTTTTAAAGCCCTAAAAACCAACGTAGAATTAAACCTAATTAAACCCTGACTGAACCGGTTTATTTTAAATAAACCAAACCAACCCACAGTGAACCGAACCAGACCAACACATCCTTAACGGGTCGGGTCGGGTCGGATCCATCAAACCTGACCCGGACCCGAAACCCTAACCGAACCCTAATTTGATTCCCCCGGATTCACTGTTACGGCTATTTAATGGCCTCGACGTTCGTGCCCACAGTGCCGCCGCCTTTCTCCAGACTCCTATCCGCCGTAGCTCTCCGTCGACTTCACCCGCTCGTCGGAACCCTAGTCAGCCCGCCGCCTACTCCTCCTTGTTCCACCCGTCCCCGATCATCACCATCCCCGTCGTCTCCGACCTCCAGCCATCTCCCTCTCCGCCATTGCACCGAGCACCCCGCTCGACCACCGCCCGCAGCGCCGAATCCTCGCCAGTCACCGCCTCACTCTCTGCCCCAAAGCCCCGAAACCTCCACCACCTTCATCCGCCCGAGCCGCTCGACCAATCACCGCCCAGCTCCGCAGACCCCAGCAGCCCCGACCTCCGCTCCTCTCCGCACAGCCGCTCGACGCCATCTACCAGCACCCCGGACGCCCTAAGCCGAGCCGCCTCCACCGTCGAGTCCACCCAGCATCCCGAACACGGCCCTAGCACGGACATAGACCCTGTACAGAGCCGACGAAGCGGACACAGTGACCAGGACACGATCCAGCATTCAGGATACGAGAATTCTCGGTTCACGGAGCCCTGTTCAAGTAACCCGTTCTTTATCCTCATGATTCCGTTTTTCGTTACGCCAGTTGTGTCACGTAGAATGTATAACCCTCTCGATGCCCGTGCAACCCACTCGATGCGTTGCGTCCTGTGGTGATCGCAAAACGCGATCCAAAAACAGGAAAACTAACGCCCTGTTTCACCCCGGAACTGAGTGCGCCCTGCCAAACGGGACGACCTGATCGCACGCGATCTTTACCAAAACATGCGCGTCGTTGATACGGACATGTGAGATTTTGCATAAGTTGATTTGGATGTGCGTGCACACCGGAATCAACGCGTATCCGCCGACAACGCCCCGTATCTGCCTATTCTGGAATACGTTATAACTTTGTGTACACACGTCGGATCGAGACGAAACCTGCGCCATCGGACTCGTAGCAATACGCTGGTCCTGTGACCTAAGTTTGGTTCAATTCTAAGAACGTTGACAAAATCGCGTATCATGGGCCCCATAGGCTCCACTTGACGAACGATTTTGTGATCGGCTCATCGGAATCCAATTCTGGAAGTTCTGTTGGGTTCGTATCATCATTCCTGACTGGTTGACACTAAGTTTGACAAAATTAGAGACCTTTGACCCTGACACGCTTTTTGGTGCAAAGTGGCCCACATGTGGACCCCGCTTTGACCCAGAAATGTCATTTTTGCTCCTGTGTCCAAATTAGACTTAAGGACAGGCATTTCTAGCTATTTGATATTTTCTGAGACTATTGGTGTTACAGCTTTTGGAGGAGTTCCTGCAGGATCCACTGATACAGGGACAGTTGTTGGTATTCAAACCCCAGACAAGTGTACCTTCTCAAACTTTGCAGTCTTGTTACATACGTTCCTTAATTCATTGATATTGTTGTGTATGCTTGATCTAGGACCGTGTGACTTACTTAGCGTCCGATTATTAGTCGGGTGCCAACACTGTACGTAGAGTTGTGTACGTCACCTAGAGATGGACATTCGTGACACTTTACATTCTCGTACTTATCTTATCAAGTACAATATAACCCAGGACACTTGACACTATTCATGAGACAGAATCTTCCTGAGATATTATGGTAATTCTGTATAGGATGCAGGATTTGACATAGATATTATATTCATAGATATTATATGACTTGTTGCATTAGCTATAATCTTGCGTGACATGTACATGAGACGTTGTGGACATGAGACATGTGGTTACATTGGGTGGGGAGAGACACACAGGCTACAGGCTGATCATATATATAAAACCTCTATTATTGTGAGGCACAAGACTCTAAACCCGAGCTTGGCCCATTACTCATTATTACTGCTACCGGCTCCCCGACACAGAGCTTGTAGTGGCTCAGCCTGAGTACTAGTGATGCTCTCACTTGTATTTCACATAGATGGTTACATACTTACCCTATTTATTTCATTATTTGCTGCACTGTATTTATTTTGGCTTGTATTATCTTGTACCTTGCTATGTCCCCTGAGGACCTGGCTCCGGATTATGTCCCCAGGATTTGCAGATGAGATCTATCCCGAGGTATACGGGACAGCGCCAGGAGCTGATACAGGAGCTGTACCGACACCCAAGGTCGAGGTGTTAGCTGAAGACTTTCTGAGCATCTATGTTTCATGCTCAGTATTTACTTTATTCAGTCATTTATATTATGGTCTGTTGAACCATTGTATCAGATTTTTATCGGGTCGTTCCCCGAAGCACTTTGTAGAGACTGGTTGATAATTTATATTTCTTTTATCTGTGGATTATATTTTATCTTGTGTGGATGAGATTAGTTGTGCCATGTTGTCGTAGACTTTATTTTACAGCTTAAGTACGCTCTGATGGATCCATTAAATTGGGTTTGTCCATCAGTATGTGATGCTGGCCATTGCCACGTGTCTAGTCCCTCGGTATTTTGGGACTGGGGCGTGACAATACTTGCCTAGCAAGCAATCTATGTAATATAAGCATCCAGACGTCAAGCACAAGGGATCAAGAACCACTTCCTCCGAATGAACATATTCAGATGGTGAAATAAACATCACCAACGTCTCCAGAATCAGCAAGATAGTCAGAAAACTTTACCCTTTCGTCCAAATTGGACACTTGGGCAAAATGGTAATTTTGGGTCAAAGCGGGGTCTATATGTGGGCTATTTTGCAACAATGCGTGACCTGGGTAAAGGTCTCTAAATGGGACAAATTATTTGTCAAATAAATCATAAACAATGATACAAACTTAACGGTATGTCCAATTTTGGATTCCGGTGAGCCAATCACAAATTTACCCTTTAAAGTCAAACCGTGGGGCCCATAAATGGGCGGCTCGGTGAACTGTCTCGGAATCACATAAAACTTAGGTCACAGGACCAGCTTGATACCATGAATCCAATGGCACAAGTTTTGACATATTACGACGAGCTTACACAAAGTAGGGTGATTATTTACAAAGTTTGCGATATGGGAACTTTTTATGGATGCGGGTTTATTTCGATACGTACACACGTCCGAATCAACTTCTGCGAAAGTTTGTACGTCAGGATTTAGCATATGCGCCTTTCGATGCAGCTGATACATGACGAGGTGGTCCAGTTTGTCGGGATGTACTCAGTTTCGCAATTTTTTGGATTTTGAAAACAGGTTTTTGGTCAACTTATGACAAAAATATCTTGACAAATAAAGCAACCTATGAAAGAATAAAAGAACAAAAATAATCTTGGTTATGCTATGAATAAGTCCTTTTCAATTAGATTTTAAAAATATTAAATGGGTTTGGTGGAAAATTGGACATGAACATGGGTGGTTGGATTGAATTTTTGAACTGTTTCGAACAGTTTTTGGCCAAACTTTCGGTCGATTTGTCTATCAATAGGGGGCGATACAATTTATTCTACTTGAAGGGAGAGGAAGAGGGTTAGGATGTAAATTATAACGTACCAGTGAAGACGATACACAAAACGCTCGAGCGGGGTGATAGAAATCACGTTGTGAAGATGGGTTGTCCGTTGTTTGCTGCTGCTGTTAACGTGATTGCGCTATTTGCGCGCGCGGGGGCGTGGGCGGCTAAAGCATCGCCGGCGGGTAGTGGTAGTAAGCCGGAGGGTGGCATAGGTCTGGGGTAGGTCTAGTGTTTGGGGGATTTGAGAAATTGTAGGTTAAGGTTTTGTGTAAGAGTTTATATTCATATATATATATTCATGAAAGAGGGAGTCGGGGTATGTTTGTGCGGTACAGGGGGGTAGTCTTTTTAGGATTTGGGTTTGGAATTAGATTAAGGATATGATTAGGGTTAGTTAAGGATTTTAGTATTTTTTTTCTCTTTTCTTTTTCTTTGTATATATATAAATTACTTTTATAGGTAGTAGAAAAATCCAAGAAAATAGGTTTAAGTATACAATAAATTCTAGAAAATTTCTATAATTTCTAACAACTAGATCTTACACTTAAAATATATTTTTGTGAAATATTTTTATTACTAAAATAATAAAACAATAATAAAAATATTCTTAAAAGCTAACTAATAAAAGACTTTTATTTCCTAACTAGCTAAGTAAGATCCAAAAAATCAACTAATTAAAAATAAAGAATAGTTAAATTATAAAATTAAAATTAGGGTGTTTACAGAATGGTTGAGTGAGTAAGAATTTGAAAATCCAAGCCTATTTATAGGGTATTCTGGGACAAAGTTCGGCCATAATTCAGTCTAAGATATTTGAATTTTCTAACGTTGGAGCCACAAAAACAGAGATATCACAACTGGCCAATCTTCTGAAAATAGGCTGACCAAGTTTCGTCCGAGTTCGGCCAGAGCTCGATCCGAGTTCGGTTTGCTTATTTTAGACTGGTCCAAGCTTTGGTTCAGGTTGGCTTTGGTCTAATTTTGGGTGGATATGTTTTAGGCTATTTTGACTGGACTTGAGTACTTCTAGTTGCCAAGTATGATTCGACTCACATAAGTCCTAGATTTGATTAAAATATAAAATTATATATGAAATTAGGAACACTCAGATGATGCCAAACTTCTAAAGCATCTGTTGACTTGAAGAGGCCTTTTCCATTGACGACAGTTGTCCAAGATAAATAGATCTGAAAATCTGAATACCTTTCGGGGGCTTCGCCTCCGAAACCCCACGAGGGGTGCTGCCCCCTCGACCTCGGTCCGTTGACCGGACAGCAAAACCCTTGAGTACAAGGATCCGGATAAGTCATAGGCGGTTCAGAGACATCTTCTGGTATAACGTCGTCTTTGGCTTATCATCATTTCTCCATAGTGTATGTCTATGCTAATCATGCTTATTGCTTTCTCCATATACATGTTAGATGAACAAAGCAATATACATAAGCAAATATTATAACATTAATGCATATCTAGATAATGCTGAGTTTAAGTAGAAGTTACTATAGTGATTGATCGATTATCATAATGATAAACTTAATAGATTAACCATATTTAAAAACTCAACTTAAATATTGGGCCAACAATCTTCCCCTTTTTTATTATGGTAAATCAGTTAAGTTTAAGATAGATATATTCGATGCATATATAAAAACAATAAGGAGATATTATGGATATTTGACATAATTAAACTTACTTATCCCCCGTTAACATGATAAAAAAGAAGCTCCCCCGTAATAGGAGATATTACGAATATTTGACATATTTCTCCTCCTTTGTGAAAATATATAGTTTACGGCTCCCCCACAATCGAAGAATATATCATGAAGATAAGGTGAGTAGCATATAATGTAAACCCCCTCGACCAGAAATTAGGGTTAGTTATTTAAATAACCTGATTAGGGTTTACTAGATTTAATTAAGATTTAATTATAGTATTATGATACATGTGCAATGATTGATTTTTTTAGGATACTACCTTAGCTGTTGCCCTAAAACCAATTCCACGTATCTGACCTAGACACGTAAACCCATCATATTCAATCAGGAACAAACCCCGGATACCGATTTTTGTGCCAGATTTTAGACGCACAAAAGTCGTTACAAACGTCCGCGCGCGAATTTTTAAATTTGCGTAACTACGTTCGTTGTCCGTTCCAATTGACATTGAGACCCAACCTCAACCAATTTTGACCAACCCAGACCACGATGACATTGTACACTGAGCCTACTACACAAATGACCCTTGTCCAACCAAATTTAGACTCCCGGTTTTTAATTAAATTAAAATAGAAACGCCGTTACATTAATTATGAATTAATTAATGTGGCTACACAACCTCAAATAAATTGGACCCAACTCCAACCCAAACCCACATCCACACCCACAACCCTCATACAAAACACCAAACACCCTCATAGTCCAATGAGGAACACCAAACATGGTGTTTGTTTGCATTAAATCCCAAATCCTAGTTTTTGTGCAAATACCAATTTATTCAGGGGCTAAATTGCAAAATTACAATATGGTGTCCCCCTCTCATTGGCCCAAACCATCATGGAGAAGAGCATTGGAATGCCCAACCGTAGGCATTTGGTTTCCCCCCATTTTACATGTACTTACACCACCTTTTTGGAAACCCATCTTGGCCCTACATTTAAATTGGCCTATTCCTAGCCCTCCACCCATCATGATGAGCACCCCACTCCCCAAAAAATAGGTTGTCCAGCCGGCCCTAATCCCTAGGCAGCCCCCCCTCACTCTCTCTCCTACATATACATGATATTTGTTCATTTAATGGAAAAACCAAAACTTAAAACCTATCTAAACCCAAAACCCCCACCACCAGCCGATACTACACCCCCCTCCCCGAGCTCGACCACCACCACCAGCGGCCACCAACCACCGCCATACTTCACGACCACCGTCGCCAGTCCCCACCCCACCTTCCACCAGAAACTCCGGCCCCCACGACGCCGGAGCAGCCCGCACGACCGCCCGCACCGATCCCAGCTCCCACAGCCCGCACCCTTGAGCCGACCACCCCGAGCTCAACCACCGCCACCAGCCTCCACCTCCGGCCACCATACTTCACCGGAGCCTTCCCCATCCAGCCCTCCACCGCCCCATCAAATTTTAGCCGATGCCGCCACCCCACCGGAGAGCTCTCGCCCCCGCAGCAGAGAGCTATACAGAACCGCGGCTGCTGTGGCCGAAGTCCCCGAGCCTCGCCGGAGCGCCGCCCGGCCACCCCCGCCGGCGACGACTGACCAGCTCGACCCCCTCGACCTGTCGATCAAATAGGTATATTATTTTATGTGTAAATATTAGGATTTTTACATGAAATTCCTGTTGCAAGTTCAAATATACATGAATGACGTATATTTACGTATTTTGAATACGTATTCTATAATATATACTGTATTATAATTAATTAACCGTATATATATATTTATATATCCCTATAAATTTTATAATATATATTTACATAATCTTTTTAATTTATTTTATGTATAATAGAGTTGTGTATGTATGTATGTATGTATGTATGTATGTATGTATGTATGTATGTATGTATGTATGTATGTACGTATGTATGTATATACATATATATATATATATATATATATATATATATATATATATATATATATATGAGTATATATATGTATGTAAGTGTATTGTATAGTATATAAACCATAAATTAAATATATAATTTCTGTGATTATGTATAGAAAATAATACTATATATTATACATTTTCATATTAAATAATGTATGTATGTATGTATGTATGTATGTATGTATGTATGTAAGTGTATTTTTTTTTAGTATATAAATTATTAAATGTATAATACAAATTATGTCTAAATACATTTCTGGAAATTAAATATTTATATAATATATTTTATTTATAAATACTTAATGTCTAATAATAAATGTATACGTATACATAGTATATATTTATGGGTAAATACTTGAATTTCCTAATGTGTAAATGAATATATATATATATATATATATATATATATATATATATATATATATATATATATATATATATATATATATATATACAAATAAATGTATATATTTCTGAAAATACATAATGTATGTATTATTGCATAATCATGGGATGTTGTTTATGTATATAATATATTATTCATTTTGGGTATACACATAAGTATATGTGTGTATATATATATATATAAATAATGTGTGTATATATAATATATGTGTATTTTGGTATATAAATAAATATTATAGTATTGTGTATTTTCAATATGATATTATATTTAAAATAAGTACGAGGATCTTTGTACTTATACAAAATTATTTCTAAATATATATATGTATTTATATGTATATATATTTATGATATTACCCAGTTACGTACATATATTTAATATGTGTATTATTAGAATATACGAATTTATACATAAGTACTATTTTGTACAAATAAACAAATATTTTATTTAATATATTTTAATATGAATTAGTGTGCAGATAAATGCTAGTGTTAGCTAAATATACATATAGCCCCGACCCTGTGTCAGTTGTAGATACGGACAGTGTGCCCTAGTCGTGGTATTATAGCGACTAATTTAGACATTACTATATCCTATATAGGATTGCTAGACACTACTGCCGAGGCATCAGGAGCAGGGCTTTGGATTTCGCAGCTACCCGGGGCAGGCAAGTATACCTTGCTGGATTACTGCTTTAAATTTAAATGTTAAATATTTCAATTATACATGAACTGTGCGTGTCCGAGAATGACTCGGGTGCGGTCGACGTTGCATCGATGAGTAGTGTACATGTCCTAGTTGCTAGCTGACTCACCCACTGTGAGGATATTTTGATATCTTTCTTGACCATGGCACTATACACGTATCATGATGGTACACTCATATTGGGATGCGGGTCCGCGTACCCGATTCGCTATCGGTACGTACGACATGCATCACGGACTAGCTTATATTCTAGAATAATATAGTTAATTGAGACTTGGCATCTAGATACGGTACACTCAAGTCGTGCATTCGACTTGCGTATCTATATTGGGCGGGAAGGACAACTGACAAACGTATGGGATACCCCCACCGGATTCTGTGGTATCCAGTGGAACCACAGACCCGGTGACTCCCTATATTCAGACACCGCGCTCTTCGGAGTGTTACGGACGTATATATATACATTGCAGATACCACGCCCCTTAGAGTGTGGACGTTATATTATACAGATACCTCATTCTTCGGAATGATGGACGTTACAGATACCACACTCTAGAGGATGTTGGACGTTATGCCTACACCTACTTATACGTTCCTAGGTTGTCCTTACATTGCATTTACTTAGATGGTTAGCACACCCGTACATTTTATTTTATTCAGTACTATCTAGCATGCATTTTGTATCTTGTTACGTCCCTCTGAGGACCTGGTTATCTTCCAGATCTGGACGAGGCCTTTTATCCCACAGTTTACGGGCCAGGCATAGAGACGAGGTTTGCTCTGGACGAGGAGCTAGAGGTCCTTCCATCAGAGTACCCCTGATCAGATTGGTAGGCCTCCGGCCTATGACTGGAGCTCCTTACCTAGTTAGATGTTGCTCCAGTCTCTCCTTATCAGTACTTTCATTTCAGACATTCCGTACTTTATTTCAGACTATCAGTACATTGTAGTGGGTTTGTTCCCACCGGACTTATTTCAGTTGTACTATGTCAGTCGTCTATGTTCTTATATTCCAGTCTTTCATTTCAGTATTTACTTGTTATCTGTGGATGAGATTAGTTATTGCCTGTTATGATATTAGACTTGTTAGATTTAGGACAGCGTAGCACGCTTCGTCAGGATCCATTAAATTGGGATATCCTCGGAGTCGTGTCAGCTGGCCAATGCCACGTGGCCTGGTTCTATATATTTTGGGACTGGGGCGTGACATGGTTTTAGTGGTGGCCCATGCAGGTCATTCAAATGTTTATCGCTTGTGGTATGGTAACGTGCCCAGCGAGCCTGCAATAGGATAGAAATTGCTAGGTCTCATCCACTTGATTACGCCTTTGAACCTCTTCCGTATTTTAAATATCTGCATCCTGTTTGATTTATTCCGTACTCTCTCTAATGAAGTTCTGTCTCTTACAGCGAGATGAACCTACGTAGCCGCCGTGAGATACTAGGTGCCATAGCACCACCTGCAGCACCGAGGGAGGACACGACTCAGGGACCACCCAGGGAGCAGCCTCAGCTAGAGGCAGTGGTGATCCCTCAGGCCCCGATGATGCACTGGCATCAGGTCACCCCCGACGAGGAGACGCAGCAGCCCGAGGGCCAGACGTCGCGGACGATCCCTAGACAGTACTTCGAGGGACAGACCTCGAGGGCGACACCGATGCCGCAGTACGAGAGGCCGGTACCAGAGGAGACACCGAGGAGGCAGCCAGAGATACCGCTACCACCACCTCCACCGTTTCCACCACAGATGCCACCAGCAGGAGAACAGCCCCAGATGATGCAGTTCTTTCAAATAATGATGCAAGCTCAGATGCAGCAGACGGAGGCCCTTAGACAGGGATTGATGGCAGTATTGGAGAGGGCACCTGCCCAAGCACCAGCACCAGCACCAGCACCAGCACATGCTCCTGTCCAGCTAACAGGCACTGTAAAAGGCTTCAGACAGATGGGCCCGGGAACCTTCTCGGGCAAGGAGACGGCTGAGGAGATCTCAGACTGGGTCTCCAACACTGAGATGCTGCTGGAGGGTTCGCAGCTGCACCCCGATCTCTGGATGAACGCAGTGAGGGCCCAACTCACCGGCAACGCCCATCACTGGTGGGACTCTATAGAGCGCAGCATTGGCCGACGGCAGACTTGGGAGGAATTCCTAGAGCACTTCAACACGAAGTACTTCTCGGCTACGGTGAGGAACGCCCTGTACTCCCAGTTCTTGCACCTAGAGCAGGGGAACCTCACTGTGGACGCCTACGACAGAGAGTTCAGCAGACTCAGCCGATTCGGAGCAGCCCTGATCCCCAATGACCTAGAGAAAGCCAGGAGATTCCACCATGGCCTCACTCAAGAGCTACAGAGGTACACTACTACCCAGTCGAGGATCTCTTATGAAGAGGTCCTAACAGAGGCGAGGATCCAGGAGGCTATAGGAGGAGGAGGAGCGAGACGTTCCAGCGGGAACGCACCAGCCAGGACCCAGCAAGGAGCCGGAGGACCGATCCGCCGACCCGGAGCACAGGCGCAGCAGAGGACAGCGCCGTACCAACAGAAGGAGCTTTCGACCTGTCACTTATGTGGCAAGAGAGGACACGTCATCCGAGACTGCAGGAAGAAACTTGGGCTCTGCATGGTCTATGGAGCCAGCCAGCACCTTGCTAGAGACTGCCCCCAGCATAGAGACGCAGCACCCCAGACTGGACAGAGGCCACCAGCAGCACCACTGAGGATCCTACCCCCAGCAGGAGGCCAGCGTCCACCAGCTACCGGAGGACAGCAGAGACCACCCTTGGTCCCACAGGAGGCACACTTCAACCAGGCCCGACAGCAGGCAGGAGGGCAGAGGCGCGGGCAAGCCTTTGCTTTAGCATCTATTGAGGAGGAACCAGAGGGAGAGGCTATAGCAGGTACAATTCTAGTTGCATCATTACCTGCGACTGCACTGTTTGATTCTGGAGCTACATTGTCATTTATATCTAGTAGATTTGTAGCAATGCATAGAGTAGCAACTTCCCCCTTACCTAAGAGTTGGAGAATACTTACCGGAGGAGGTATCGTACCGGTTACCAGCACCATTAGAACGTGCTCGGTAGTAGTTTGTGGTAGGGAGATGAGAGCGCGATTGTTGGTACTCCCAATGCCAGCTTTCGACATAGTTCTGGGCATGGACTGGTTAAGCCAGTACAATGCCGTACTAGATTGCCGGAAGGGTAGCGTTACTTTTAGACTGCCAGGACAACCGGAGTTTGAATTCATGCGAGGCACCATCGAGCGAGGAGTAGGACATGCAGCTGGAGCTTACATGGCGATGGAGACGGCACCCCCAGAAATTGTTGCAGAGTTCGAGGATGTTTTCCCAGAGGAGTTGCCAGGCCTACCGCCTGATAGAGAGGTAGAGTTCACCATTGAGCTAGTACCTGGAGCAGCACCGGTATCATCAAATGTGTACCGGTTGGCGAAGAAGGAGCTTGACGAGCTGAAGCTACAGCTAGAGGAGTTGCAGATCAAGGGATTCGTACATCCTAGTGCATCACCCTGGGGAGCACCAGTACTGTTTGTACCAAAGAAGGATGGGACGTTCCGGATGTGCATTGATTACAGAGCCCTTAATGCTCTGACAATCAAGAACAAGTACCCGCTACCGCAAATCGACGATCTGTTCGACCAGCTGACAGGAGCAGTGGTGTTCACGAAGATCGACTTGAGATCGGGCTACCATCAGGTGAAGGTGCGAAGGGAAGACATTCCAAAGACAGCATTTAGGACTCGTTACGGTCATTACGAGTTTCTAGTGATGCCTTTTGGATTGACAAATATGCCTGCTGTGTTTATGAACCTGATGAACCGAGTCTTCCATGAGTATCTAGACCAGTTCGTGGTAGTCTTCATCGACGATATTTTGGTGTATTCGAAGAGCCACGAGGAGCATGGAGAGCACTTGAGGCTAGTGCTAGAGACGCTGAGACGAGAGAGGCTTTATGCCAAGCTGAGCAAGTGCGAGTTTCTTCTAGATCGTGTCGCATTTTTTGGACACGTTATCTCGGAAGATGGCATCTCAGTAGATCCCGCAAAGATTTCATCAGTAGAGACGTGGCCAACCCCTACCAACGTCACGGAGGTGAGGAGTTTCCTAGGACTTGCCGAATATTACCGGAGGTTCGTAGAGAACTTCGCAAGGATCGCAGAGCCGATGACCCGCTTGACCCGCAAGGATCAGGAGTTCACCTGGACAGAGGAGTGTCAGACGGCGTTCGATGAGCTGAAGAAGCGTCTGACTACAGCACCCATCTTGACCATACCTTCTGGACCCGGAGGATTCGTGATCTATAGCGATGCGTCCGGGAAAGGATTAGGATGCGTCTTGATGCAGCATGGGAAGGTTGTGGCCTATGCCTCTAGGCAGTTGAGGACCCACGAGAAGAACTATCCCACCCACGACTTAGAGCTTGCCGTAGTGATCTTTGCGTTGAAGCTTTGGAGGCACTACCTGTACGGAGAGCGCGTGGAGATATTCACCGATCACAAGAGCCTGAAATACGTCTACACACAGAAGGACCTGAACCAGAGGCAGAGACGTTGGCTCGAAGTGATGGCAGACTTCGAGATTGAGCTGCAGTACCATCCAGGAAAGGCTAATGTGGTAGCCGATGCTTTAAGCAGAAAGCCCATAGCATTTTTCCTGACTACCCAACAACATCTGTTGAAAGATCTAGAACAGTTGGGTATCGAGGTCGTCATGCCCGGAGTAGACGGCCAGATATCGAGTTTCCAGGTGCAATCGACATTGGTGGAGAGAATCAAGGCTGCTTTGCCGACGGACGCCAGATTTCAGAGGCTTCGACAGAGGACAGAGGCTGGAATACAGACGGGACTGCGTATACACGAGGACGGGACCTTGAGATGTGGAGATCGTCTCTATGTTCCGAATGGAGAGCTACGACAGGAGCTGATGACGGAGGCCCACAGTTCGACCTATTCTATACATCCAGGAGGCACGAAGATGTATCGAGACCTGAGGCAGTACTACTGGTGGCACGGGATGAAGAGAGAGATAGCCCGCTTCGTGGCTAAGTGTCTAGTGTGTCAGCAAGTCAAGGCTGAGCATCAACGGTCTGCCGGATTACTTCAACCACTCCCGATACCGGAGTGGAAATGGGAGCACATCACCATGGACTTCGTCACGGGTTTCCCGAGGAGTCCTAGTGGTCGCAATGCCGTATGGATAATCGTAGATAGACTCACCAAGTCTGCCCACTTTCTACCCTTCAAAGTTGGGCAATCTACGGAAGTCTTGGCAGACATGTACATGAGGGAGATTGTACGATTGCATGGAGTGCCAGTCAGTATCGTGTCTGACCGGGATACGAGATTTACATCGTACTTTTGGAGGAGTATGCAAGAGAGTCTTGGTACCCGCCTTAAGTTCAGTACTTCGTACCACCCGCAGACAGATGGACAATCCGAGCGCACCATTCAGACGCTGGAGGATATGTTGAGGGCTTGCATGCTTGACTTCAGCGGTTCATGGGAGGACCACTTGCACTTGGTCGAATTTTTCTACAACAATAGCTATCAGGCGAGCATGCAGATGGCTCCTTATGAGGCTTTGTATGGTAGGAAATGTCGTTCCCCCGTATGTTGGAGCGACGTAGGCGAGAGGCAGATCCTAGGGCCAGAGTTGATCGTCCATACAGTGGAGAAGGTGAAGAAGATTCAGGGGCATCTACGAGCAGCACAGGACAGGCAGAAGCATTGGGCTAATGCGCATCGACGACCCTTAGAGTTCCAGGTTGGAGAACATGTGTTCCTGAAGATTTCTCCTAGCAGGGGAACCATCAGATTCGGAGGCAGAGGGAAGCTGAGTCCGAGGTACATCGGACCCTTCAATGTGCTAGAGCGCGTCAAAGAAGTTGCTTACAGATTGGCCTTGCCGCAGACACTGGAGGGAGTTCACGATGTCTTCCATGTATCTCAGCTGAGGAGGTACATACCGGATCCGAGTCATGTGCTTGACCACTCGGAGATCACCGTTGGTCCAAGCTTGTCATACCAGGAGGAGCCGGTAGAGATCCTAGACCGAAGCGAGAAGGTACTGTGAGGCCAGACTATTCCTCTAGTTCGTGTTGCATGGAGGCATCACGCACCAGGTGAATCAACCTGGGAACGAGAGGACAATATTCGGCAACGCTTTTCCCATCTTTTCGAAGGCCTAGGTATGTGATAGTATTTATTTCATTCAACAGTTATTCTATATGTCTGTTTTCAATTTCGAGGACGAAATGCTCTAAGGAGGGTATGTTGTAAACCCCCTCGACCAGAAATTAGGGTTAGTTATTTAAATGACCTGATTAGGGTTTACTAGATTTAATTAAGATTTAATTATAGTATTATGATACATGTGCAATGATTGATTTTTTTAGGATACTACCTTAGCTGTTGCCCTAAAACCAATTCCACGTATCTGACCTAGACACGTAAACCCATCATATTCAATCAGGAACAAACCCCGGATACCGATTTTTGTGCCAGATTTTAGACGCACAAAAGTCGTTACAAACGTCCGCGCACGAATTTTTAAATTTGCGTAACTACGTTCGTTGTCCGTTCCAATTGACATTGAGACCCAACCACAACCAATTTTGACCAACCCAGACCACGATGACATTGTACACTGAGCCTACTACACAAATGACCCTTGTCCAACCAAATTTAGACTCCCGGTTTTTAATTAAATTAAAATAGAAACGCCGTTACATTAATTATGAATTAATTAATGTGGCTACACAACCTCAAATAAATTGGACCCAACTCCAACCCAAACCCACATCCACACCCATAACCCTCATATAAAACACCAAACACCCTCATAGTCCAATGAGGAACACCAAACATGGTGTTTGTTTGCATTAAATCCCAAATCCTAGTTTTTGTGCAAATACCAATTTATTCAGGGGCTAAATTACAAAATTGCAATATGGTGTCCCCCTCTCATTGGCCCAAACCATCATGGAGAAAAGCATTGGAATGCCCAACCGTAGGCATTTGGTTTCCCCCCATTTTACATATACTTACACCACCTTTTTGGAAACCCATCTTGGCCCTACATTTAAATTGGCCTATTCCTAGCCCTCCACCCATCATGATGAGCACCCCACTCCCCAAAAAATAGGTTGTCCAGCCGGCCCTAATCCCTAGGCAGCCCCCCCTCACTCTCTCTCCTACATATACATGATATTTGTTCATTTAATGGAAAAACCAAAACTTAAAACCTATCTAAACCCAAAACCCCCACCACCAGCCGATACTACACCCCCCCTCCCCGAGCTCGACCACCACCACCAGCGGCCACCAACCACCGCCATACTTCACGACCACCGTCGCCAGTCCCCACCCCACCTTCCACCAGAAACTCTGGCCCCCACGACGCCGGAGCAGCCCGCACGACCGCCCGCACCGATCCCAGCTCCCACAGCCCGCACCCTTGAGCCGACCACCCCGAGCTCAACCACCGCCACCAGCCTCCACCTCCGGCCACCATACTTCACCGAAGCCTTCCCCATCCAGCCATCCACCGCCCTGTCAAATTTCAGCCGATGCCGCCACCCCACCGGAGAGCTCTCGCCCCCGCAGCAGAGAGCTATACAGAACCGCGGCTGCTGTGGCCGAAGTCCCCGAGCCTCGCCGGAGCGCCGCCCGGCCACCCCCGCCGGCGACGACTGACCAGCTCGACCCCCTCGACCTGTCGATCAAATAGGTATATTATTTTATGTGTAAATATTAGGATTTTTACATGAAATTCCTGTTGCAAGTTCAAATATACATGAATGACGTATATTTACGTATTTTGAATACGTATTCTATAATATATACTGTATTATAATTAATTAACCGTATATATATATTTATATATCCCTGTAAATTTCATAATATATATTTACATAATCTTTTTAATTTATTTTATGTATAATAGAGTTGTGTATGTATGTATGTATGTATGTATGTATGTATGTATGTATGTACGTATGTATGTATATACATATATATATATATATATATGAGTATATATATGTATGTAAGTGTATTGTACAGTATATAAACCATAAATTAAATATATAATTTCTGTGATTATGTATAGAAAATAATACTATATATTATACATTTTCATATTAAATAATGTATGTATGTATGTATGTATGTATGTAAGTGTATTTTTTTTTAGTATATAAATTATTAAATGTATAATACAAATTATGTCTAAATACATTTCTGGAAATTAAATATTTATATAATATATTTTATTTATAAATACTTAATGTCTAATAATAAATGTATACGTATACATAGTATATATTTATGGGTAAATACTTGAATTTCCTAATGTGTAAATGTATATATATATATATATATATACAAATAAATGTATATATTTCTGAAAATACATAATGTATGTATTATTGCATAATCATGGGATGTTGTTTATGTATATAATATATTATTCATTTTGGGTATACACATAAGTATATGTGTGTATACATATATATATAAATAATGTGTGTATATATAATATATGTGTATTTTGGTATATAAATAAATATTATAGTATTGTGTATTTTCAATATGATATTATATTTAAAATAAGTACGAGGATCTTTGTACTTGTTTGGGAGTAAAACAGCATTTTCCACCTCACTGGGATAATGTTTCCTTCCCTCCCAAATACAAGCCTCAATCGATTGTCTTGTTTGATATAAGGACATCTTCGCGTTAATATATCAACTACTTCAAAATAATGACAGTTCATCTGAAAAAGAATGATGCCCTCCTGACCAGGGTATTTCTTGGATGCCTAGCCGAAGTAGCCTATGACTGGTACTGCAGTTTGTCTGATAGCTACATACCATCGTTTGAAGATCTAAAATATCTTTTCCTGACTTAATTCTATGATGGAGGTATGGACATGACTATGTCTTCACTCATTGACATCAAGCAGAAGGAGAAAGAAATCGCTCGCGAATTAATAAAGCGTTATAGACAAGCAACTATGAAGTTACCTCCTAGTATTCCTGACTCCGCATTCATAGATACCTGCAAGAAGAATATGCTGCATGCAATAATGCTCTGGACAGGCCCTACCCATTTTTAAGATTGGACGACTTTCATCATAGGTGCTGAGGTCGCTGAAGATACCGCGATGGAAGCCCCTTTGCTAGGATTGTAAATGCCTAGTACGAAGGATAAGGGGAAACGCCCCTTACTAATATGGAAAATTATAACAATAAGGGATAAAAGGCCTTTGCCATAAACGTCTCTAAGTGACCTACTTCTCTACTAACACAGAAATTTCTAGAGTCCTCAAACCAAAATAGGAATATTGTTTTGATGAGAACGACATCATCAGCATCTTCGACTGCCTAGTAAAACCAACAAACTTTAGTATCCTGAAATCAAACGGCCAGATGTGGTTGGTCAAACAGTCAATCTGAAATACTATCTGTTTTACCATTACATACATTATCCAACGAAGGCATGCTATATACTACAAATAAAAATTCAGCAGTTGATAGACTCCAAAGCAATCACTCTTCATAATAATAAGAAAACTGTCACTACCAACTTCGTGTCGCTGCAATTTTAAGATTTTTCAGCTCAAGAAGTACCAGACGGTGTTGTGTCGATACCTAAAATAGTAATAGAAATAATCAATCTACCACCAACTCGAAGTCAAACAAAAGGGTTAGTACCCATTACTACATACCATAGTGAAGTCATGTGGGTTCATCAAGACCTGCTACCAGATTTAGAGTAGAAGATAGTATCTCCCAGTTCTAAATCTAAGAAGAGTGAGAGATATACGATGAACAAGGTCAAGTCCTTTCACATGGTTCTTCTCTCTTCAATGCCTGAAGAAGAAGCCATGGCCAGCACTAGGTCCGAAAAAGAATATCTTAAAGATTACAAGATTGCATGAGAAGATGCTCCTGCTAATCCTTCTACCTCTTCAACTTCTATAGAGCATCTCACTGCAGAACCATGCCCATCAAAACCTACAGCAACTGAGAAAGGAAAATAAAAATAGGTTTGCTTCAACAAATCCCTGAAGAAGAATCAACCTTGGGGACTTGAGAAGCATTACAACTTCTATATAGTGTCATAGTTGTCCAATACTCCAGCCCATCTTTCCATATTTGAGTTACTTCGTCTATCAAAAAAACTTATGAATATTTGAGTGAAGCGCTATTACATGCAGATTCTTGCCTGGATTAACTCAAAATACATGACGAAGAACCTATAGCATGTCCTCAATGCCATAGCATGAAGGAGTAAATTCCTAACATAATCTTCATACGGGATGACATGCTACTCAAAGACAATAAATATGGCAGGCCATTGTAATATACTGGCTATGTTGGCTCCATTAAAGTGAGCCAAATCCACATCGATCCTGATTCATCACTGAGCATCATCCCTATGATCTTGCCGCGAGCTCTGAAAATACCAACGCATAACTTGTCGGCTACCAATACTACCATCTTGGGCTTCAATTCTGGAATAATTCTGCCGCTGGAAAAGATATGCCTAAAAATGTAGATAGGTGACATTCGAACTGAAGTCACGTGTTATGTAATTGATTCAGAGGTATCCTATAATGTCTTGCTGGGATGACCATGGATACACAAGCATAAAATTATACCTTCCACCCTGTACTAGTGCTTTAAGTACGAGGACATTCAAGGGGAGGTCAAAACAGAGTTTGCTGACATTAATCCGTTCAAAGGTATTGAAGTATATTACTATTATTCCATACTCTATATACCAGAATAAATGAAAAAGGAAACTAATTAGATTAAAGGCGAGCCCGAGAGCGCCCCTAATGAGGAACCTCTCATGATCGGAGTTAAAGGGCGTACTACCCGTTCAACTACTTCAGTGCCTCTTGTTATTTAACTCCACAGGCCAATGTGGGAAGAGAGGGCCGAAGAACCGTTGGTGATAAATCTTTCTAAGAAGTCGTCTCCTTTAGTCATTGACCTGCAACGCAGTAAATAGACGACATCAACAAATCAACCCCTAGTCATTGATCTTACCTAACCTCTAGTTAAAGAAAAAATTCTTGCTGACTGTGTGGAAGTGGAAGAAATCTTGTATTTTATGAATAAAGAAGACTTTCCTTCGCACTACATTGATGTTGATCCTTTTGTACAAGAATTCCTAGAGTCCCTGTTAGCCTATGAACTTATCCATAGCAGTGGCATCGTAGGTCAGAACGGTGTAGCATATGGTTTGTACGAAGATGGTTGCTTTATAGTCTTAGCAATACAAAATGAGCAAAGACATATACTTTTCAGTAAAGTTAGAAACAAAAGGGTCACACAGACCAATGATTCTGACGATAATAATAGAAAAATACAGGTCCACCGCTACAACCAACAGACTAAAAATATTATCCAAATAATGGGTTATGACTTGAAGTCTCGCGGATGACTTAATTATGGAATAGTTAGACGTACTCCTATACGGCACTGCTCTTCAAAGGGCAAACCTAAGACATATTATCAGTGAACTGGCCACAGTTTAGGATATGTTATACCTCAACAATGCTTGAAAACTCAGGGTTAGAAGAAGAGACGCATTCTTATTCTTTTGACTCATCATCCTGGGACTCGGATACAAGCGTTGGTGAAGTATTCAAGCATTCTCTTTTTGTCAACATGGTATCAGCCGACTCAGATGATGAAGGTGATTCAACTTTAGAACCCTTTAAAAAATAATCCATGGGCCCAACCGATGGATTCATAATATGAGTTTCGATTCGAGCAAATTGAACCGCCTACAGAACATAAAATTATTCGAATGATATTTTCTCTCATAAATTGCCCCATTCTTGAAGACCAGTTACTTTAAGGATATTCTACCTCCAATCCTTAGTCAACACAAAAAAAATAATCATTTCCATATCACCTATGTAGTATTTTCTTGTAAAGGTTAAACCCACATAGTTATTCTGCCATGTCCATATAACCTCTGAGAAGATACCTTCAACATGATGTTGAATAGAATTTTTACCATGTTAGTATAACCTCCGAACAAGTATTCTTTTCCACTAGTTCACCCTAGGAAAATTATAACCTTTCACGTTCATATTACCTTTGATAGTGTTATCCCGTTCCTACCTTATTACTCGTACTTAGCTTTAAGTACACAATGGGTAATAGGTCCATATTACTTCTGATAGTATTGTAATCGCAAACTTGTTGTCCATACTCCTCGCAGAATTAAGTCATGTCATGTCCATATTACCTCTGAATAGATATATTCAGCAAAATCCTATTTAAAAATCTACCACATCCATACTACCTCTGGTATTATTTTTAACCCCAACCTATTATGATGTATAATATTAGATATGCAATAGATAATGGGTCCACAACAAACCATCATTGTTCAAAAAGCTAACAGTTTCTTATAGATACAAAGGGCACAAAGAAACTACAAAACAAATCCTTTTACTAAGGCGGGGTAGAAAGATCAAGGATGATTTATCTCATCCGAGCAAGTTGATGGTCTTTATTGGACGCTGCTCTCTCCCGTGCTGTGAGCATCCTTGTTTCGCCCATGGCAAAAGGATCCATAGAAGCGTCCAATTCTATCATCTTATTTTGAGCCTGATCGAGCTAGTTCTTGTTGTATTCAAGCTACGAGAGTTGTTCAGTCGCCAAATCATAGTGCATTATCTCTTTCTGACGCTTATCTACGGTTATCTTCAATTCCGCTCGGGCTCTTATAATTCAAGTTTCAAGCTCTTGGATCTTATTCTAGATTTGTAATGCCCTGACATTATATTCATCAGGGGCATAACAATGATGAGCCAGCGTAGATGCAACATCTTTCATCGAAGCATTTATCTGGATAGTCTTCTTAGCATGAATCTTCATACACTCCTTAAAAGAGGTTTTTGACGCTCCATAAATTGAGCAGTGATCGACTCATATTAAGCTTGGGTTAAAATCAAAATATCTCCGCTGTTAAGTTGCAGATATTCATTAATAGGCTACTCAAGTCCTGATAGAATGTACTCTAGTACGAGGGCTCTATCTTCATCTCTGAAATTATGGATGATCTGAATCATGGGAGAGATAGAATCCCTTACATCTTCGAAACCTACACCCTTTTCGAGCACTAGCCTTATCAACTCTTTCAAAGTTGTATAGAAAGTAGTTGTATAAACTCCGACTAAGGCATTGAAGTTATTGCTTGAACTGGGAGTTATAGCAACCTCTACCAACTTCCTTCCATGAGGTGAAGGTGCTAAGGTCATGACGGTTGTAGCTTCAACACTGAGTACAGAAGATGAAGAGTTCGTTGCTTGTATCCTTTGGCTAACAACAGAAGCCAGATCTTCAATACTAGATGCTACTACTATAAGAGCAGTTAAAACTACTGGTGTGTCTGATATAGTACTTGCAACTGATAGGGTAAAGTCATCAACTTTTTTGGCCTGTGAAGAGACTACATCCTCTACATGTCTCGAAGGAACCTTTCCATAGGCCTCGTTACATGCAAAAAAAATATTAGAAGTAACGTGATCAGTATATTTAAAATACTATGACAAAGATGGCATATAAGTCGAGCTCCTGGAAAAGATGACACCTTGACTGTTGTTAGCCTGGGTTGCCACTGTAAAAAATTGTGACAACGAGGCTTACAATACGAGGATTTACGATATAGAGAGAACAGATTGTCACATACCCGAGCCAGGAGGTATATATTCATCTTTGGGAATTTGGCCATCCATAGAATATCTAAGTCCAGCCAAAGAAGCTTTCACTGATGAAGTACTGGCATTCTAGAGTATATCGTCATAATCACTATGCCCTATCCCTATGTCCGATGTGGCAACGTCTGTGTCTCTACAGTTGGGTACTATATCAGGCTTTATCGTGGTAATGTCATGTAGCAGCTCAACCCGACTGATCGTTCCAGAAATATCAGCCAGAGGAGTAAAAGTATTTCTACCTTATTTTCTTTCTCATCGGGATTGACCTGAGCATTATGATTCTCTGGAGCAGACTCCTGTTGAATCTGACTCTCTTTCAAAGCTATACATGTTGTCGGGCCAAGTGATAGAGGAGGTATAAACACAACTATCAATACGAATTGAGTTGCTGCATCAAGGATGGGATCAGCAAAAGATGCCTGTGAGACTGAGACATTTGTATCGTGTGGCTGACAGAGGAGTCGTTGAGCTAGCTCTTTCGATGGCTGAAATAACTGGTGCGTTGGTCGTTACTTTAACGGCTGGATAAGGGATAGAAGTGTTAATCCTAACCACAGCAGGTGAAGTAGTCGATATCCCAGCCTGGCCAGGAGAATGGGTGGGAGAAATAAATAAACTTATCCTCAGAGATACAAGGGACTCCGACTGTCGTTTCTTTCTGGTTGCCTTCTCCAAGATCGGCTGAATCTCTCTTGAAGATGAACCTTTGCATTTCTTTCTGGTTATAACCAGAGGAGGAACAGGTTGGTTCTCTGGTCTTGGTATGACGAGTTCTAATGACTCGTCCACATGAGTGTTATCCACTTCCACCACTAAGATAATAGTTTCCACTGACTCTGCCTCGATGTCATCCTTTGTTCCTACCCTGAATCTACCCCTCATGTCAAAATCTTGATAAAATATGTTGGTTGAGGTAAAGAAATTTGTGTATGTATACAAAATATGCAACGGTATTCTAATTGGGGTACAAGGCAGGGTGAATTGGGCACCAGTGAAACCCATGTTGAAGTATCGACATACTCGGGCTTCGTCGATCAAACCCCCACTCGACCAAAAATAAGTGGTAGCATTACCGACATAAAATTGGTCGTAGCCAAACTGTCTGGAAAAGCTACTAGGCAAATATGGTTCAAGGTAACAATTATCTTCGCATCTATAGACCAGGTGAGAAAGCTTGATGCTGAGTAACCAAAATAAAACATCGTAGGGCAGGTTTGACATGTCTTCTCCTCTATCTTGGAAGTGGCCACTTGCATTCTCAGCTGGAACCTGTGGACAAATACAGTAAAATCTCCAACTCGTTCCTAATTTTAGTGCTCGTCTAGTATCCAGAATGCTGGTGATATTCCATTTGGACTCTCTGTACTTGTAAAGGAATCCTCCATTAAGGGCATCATCCCGCTCCAAGCCAGGAGCCATCAAGCATTTATTATGAAGCAATAGCCATCCCATCAAGTAAGTAAGAGGCATATCTACTCTAGGGAAATTACTTTGACCTATAAGCTCTAATAGAAAGGCATCAGTGAATGCATGGAGGCCAGCATTTAATTGGCATATTATCGTCGGCAGGAGAGCTAAACGATGCCTGAAGACTAAACGCACTATAGGAAATAGTATGTTGCGATTGATACGATCTACTGCACAATTTTCTGGTATGACCCACCGTCGTAACCATAATGATAGGAAGCCAGCTAGAAGAGCTTCAAAGGAAATTTCTTTGCGAGCCTGTCTCCAATGACTATATTTTTTTGTCCCAGCTGGGAAGCCGCATGCAGTAGTCTCCAGGCGCTTGTCAGGCGCATTTTAATCTCGCATAAGCTCTTCGATCATATTTTCATTTATAGGTGTGAGGGGACGAACTGTTACACACCTCCCTTCCTTGGCCTTCTCATGTATGGGTCGACCCATAAAAAGGTATGACAACCACGTACTGGTATAAGCTAAGCCTGGACTATTCTCGTAATAGTAATTACAA
Source organism: Iris macrosiphon (assembly GCA_036927795.1). NCBI lineage: Eukaryota > Viridiplantae > Streptophyta > Magnoliopsida > Asparagales > Iridaceae > Iris > Iris macrosiphon. The sequence goes on from JAYESA010000008.1 coordinate 93,817,425, forward strand.
GCTAAATAATAGCACATTAACTCTTGGTATACTTCAACAAGGTGAGGGTTCTCTTTAGTAAGGTCTTAAAGTTCTTTATTGGTAGGGATGTATTCCTTATAAGACATGTCTCCTATCGGCATGTCCAAAATTATCTGTATCTCATGCAATGCGAACCCTAACTCGTCGTGTGGTATGGAGAAGGTTTTGGTTCGAGCATTATACCGTTCCACCAAGGCAAGAAATAAATTATGGTTTGGGGCAATTTCGTAGCTGGTCGACAAAACGACATCATAAAGACCTACTTGGTCGAGCTATGTTTTAAATCTTTCCAATGCCCACACAGAGAGTCGGTTCCAACATATATTATTATCAGTAACCCATGCAGTCAGTCTAGGATTCATAGAAGGATACACCCTACCAGGCTCAATGAAGATATTGGTGAAGATCGACGATTGAACTGGTTAGATAAGTGATGATTCTTTACTAGGCACAGAGCCAAGCACCAGTCCTCGCATAGGAACGACATGACCATCCAGAGCACTTTGAAAAATACTTCTTTCCTGATCATCCTGCTTATGACAAAAAATTTCATGCCTTGCACTATGCTAGTATGGAGTTAAATTTCATTCCATTTTCCTTGGATGCGTGGCATGAGTAAAAGCTGACAAAGGGTAGTCTCGGAGCATTTTAGGCAAATACATCACCATGTCACCAATTTTGAAAACCTACTCTTCCTTCTTGGGTTTTGTTTGAGATGACCTACTGATCGTATTTCTAAATAAGAAGGGATGCTTATCATATTGTTGATTATCCAGAGAAGTGAGAGGTTCAAAGATAACAACATCCTGTCACCTTGGGAAGCTATTAAAGCATGTCAACTATTTGGAAGACTCATGTTGGAGTGAGGGAATTCTACATGTGACAGGTTCTCCAAATAATTTGAGTGTAGTATCCCCACAATTGATCCCATTACATCAAAAAAGGGTCCATCAGTAAATCAACTATAGAGATTTAATACAAAAGAGAGAATAAGGAATGTAATTTCTTACTTTTATAAGAAGGATCCATGTACTCAAACAAACTTTTTAAGGAGAAGTACGTATATAAATCACAAGTTCTCAAAACTTGTACGCAAAAAAAAAAAATTCTCCATTCTAAGAAGTATGCATACTACCTTAAAGTCCGGTGTACGTAAGGAGTTCATTTTCACTCTGAAAGAGGAAATGGATGCATATAGTCCCAAGTCTATTTGATAATTGAACAGTATGCGGAGAAAGAATTCCACTCAGAAAGAGGGAATATGCGTGCATACACATGTGCTTCGGTGCTCCTTGACGCGTCATCATCTTCCTCCTCTTTTTACTTTTCGGTTTATTTTATACGACTGAAAAACATGTTCAGGTAGATACCCACCCATACCTATTATGGTTGGGTTAGCACTCTCGATGGTCGACATTCTTCCTTGCGGCATGTTTAAGCGATCACTCGCGGGCCTCGTCGTCGATTGAGTCACAGTCACCCGAGAAGAAGAAGCCAATCCTTTCCCCTTATTGCTGTTCTTGGTCACCTGAGTTTGCTTGGGAGCAATTGCTGCTGTTCGAGGAAGAAAAAGAGAGATTAGGGTTTTTTAGGAGAATATGGAGGGTTGCAGAACTCGTAAAGGAAATTTCTCTCTCCCCAAGTCGGTTTTATAGAGCTAGAACAAAACTCTTCGACTGTTGAATAACGCCTCAATTTTTGCACATTGATCTTGATATTTCAGCCACGTTAAAAATTTGTTGAGATTCTGCACTGAATACGCACACAAAAATTGAAATAGTTTTTTATGCTTCTAATTCAAAGTATTTTAAAATTATTATTGAGACAATTCGAAAAATTTAAAGGGGGTCTTGTAGAAAAACAAAAAAATACGTCTTCCCCAAAGAATGATTTCACCCAAAGTAGTGGCGTGCTACCCTTCAAACTCCAGACAATAAAGCAGTGGCGTACTCCATATGCTTGACTTCAGCGGCGTATTCTATATGCTCTGACTTAGCAGTATATTCTGCTCATTGATTATCCAACACAACACAGTGGCTTGTATTGCCACCATTCGTCCAAGCATTAAATGAGACGAACCTGATAGTTGATAGTCTGACACAATAGTTGAAGAAATTATGGTATCAAATACAGAATATTATTGGCATGCCAACCCAGGTTGTCATCTAGCGACCGAGTGAAGATTGCCATTACATCTTCATATGTCGACCTTTTGGTTTCCTCTCATTATACCAAGGTTCTTACCTTTCTACAGTACACCAAGGCAATTACTTCATCAGAGTATACCAAAGTTGCCACATCAAAAGCTACCTCAAACTAACACACCTAACACACCAAGGCATTAAATATAGAAGATTTCTAGCACGCAGTGACCAAGATTGCTACCTTCGTCCAAGTACGCTACCAATGCCACTTTGGTATGATACGTCAATAGTGCTACTTTGAATAGAGTACGTCGTTCATGTTATCTCTTTCGAATACGTCGATATCAATACTCTAGCAATATTACGCCAATTGTGCTACCACTCACTGAGTACGCAAAAATTGGTCCTTCGACCTGAGTATGCCCACATGGTTATCCCCTCAGGCATACGCCATAATGTTTATTTCTTTAGATGTACGCCATCTTGCCTACTGCATTCAAAATAACTGACAGAGAGCAGTTATGGTGCTTTTCATACATGCTATATCCCTTACGAACGTGTACAAGTAACTGTCCTCCATGTCCTGAGCCTTCCTCGCATAGGAAGCCACATGTCGAGCGGATAGTGATCTGTGCCCCTATCTTCCAGAACTTTGGCTACATGCCTACAAAGAGCACGCATACGACAACAAATACAATTTATATTGCTCGTGTGTACGCGTGCATGCAAGTAACCATTTTCAGCATAAAATACTATAAATACGTGGATCAGCATATCCATCAGCAAGCAGCAGCCTGAACTGACGGAGGAGAAGAAGAATAGAAGCTTTTATGCTCGTATAGCCAAGCTCTCTCGTTGCCAGACTCTCCAAATTGTCCAAGTATTCCAGCATCTCTTCCTTTTGTCGAGTAGTCAAAGGAGTAAAGTAATCGATCGCAGATTAAATCTCCATACCTATACTTCCCCAGATTCATTATACTTAGATTCCTATTTAGGATCTTTTGTACCCCTTTTCATTTAATAGTTTGTAACAAAAAGTTTTGTATAAACTTTTGTTTATGGAAAATAATGTAGTCAAAACTTAAGTGTGGAAATCTCAGCAGAGTTATCAGAAAATGAAGTATCTCTAACTTCATACAATAAACAAGTAAGCTTTTTATTTTCAAGCTGATAAGACTTAATATCTTTTCTAGCTTGCTTATAATTATTCATAAGCTTCTTGTGATCTTTAAATAAATTATTGAAAGAATCAGATAATTCATAATAAGAAAACTCTTCAAATAAAGGATTATCTTGTATCTCGTTAGTTAATATCGTTAAGCATATATTTGTAGTATGTTGATGGCTTTGTTCTTCCGAATCGCTAGCTTCGTACCAAATGCTTGTATTTATATATTTAAGAGATGAAGATCCTCCTTTGTCTGATCGTTCATATTGATTTTTTTGTTTTGTTTTGGAGCAATCATTCATCATGTGGCATGGCCTTCTATAGTGTAGCAAATTGGTTCTTCTTCAAGATCTTTCTTCTTTCAATTTCTTTTCACAAACTTCAAGAAATCTTTGAAGCTCCTATAAATTTGGGCCAGCTCCTCATTATCTGAATCATCGTCTATTTCTTTATCTTTAGAAGCATCATCAGAGGATCTTTTGTGTTGCACCTTGAATGCAATAGCCTTCTCTTTGGGAGTTGACTCTTAAAATTCTTTGAGATCTAGATCATGAGTCATCAGCTTTCCCATCAGTGTCTCAAGAGTCATGACGATGAGGTCGTTTACTTCAATAATTACAATATTTTCAATTCTTGGTTAGTCCCCGAAGCACCTTGCAGATCTTTTTATGGTTGTTGTATTCCTTGCCAAGAGAGGATAAAGGATCGACGATGTCAAAAAATCTTGTGAACATCTGTGTGATGGTCACATTTGGATTCATCTTGAACGCCTCGTACTCTTATTTTATTCTGCTTATCTTGGACTCCTTCACCTGAGTGGTTCCTTCATGAGTCACCTCAAGAAGTTTGCAAACCCCATGCAAAGTGGTACATGTGGATACTCTTTTGAATTATGTCTTGTCTACAATAAAGAATAAAGCATTAATAGCTCTAGCATCAAGACTAATTTGTTTCTTTTCTGTGTTTGTGTACTTATCATCAGGCTTATCAAAAAGGTTACCATCTATAACTATTCTATGTGGCTTCTTGTATCCATTTATTACTACAGACCAAAGATCAAAGTCAAAAGACTTGAGATAAAAGTTCATATATGTCTTCTAATACGTGTAGTTGGTTCCATCAAATAGAGGTGGCCAATTTGTGGACTGACCTTCACCATTGTTGGCATTGATAGACCTAACAGTTGGCATAAATCTCTAAGGAGGTTAATGTTGTAATAAGAGAACTTGATATAATACCAATTGTAGGACAATTGGTATAAGCAATACTTATATAAAGAGAACCAGCTCTGATACCAATTATAGAACCGTAAGATAACTCTAGAGGGGGGTGAATATAGTGTAGCAGAATAATCTATCCAATTAAAAATTAATGCACAGTAAAGGTAGCTACCAACTAATAACAATATGTAAAGCAGATATAAATAGCAGTAGAGTTTAGAGAGAGCAAACGCAAATACCGTAATGTATACTGGTTTTCCTCTGAGAGGACTAGTCAATCTCGAGAACTCTTGTTTGTAGTTTTATCCACTATAATCACCAATAGTGAATCACAATATTTGATTCAAAGGCTTAAAGATTTCTTACAACATCGAGCTTTGATCCAATGGCTCGAAAGACTTCACACGTGTGTTTGATGCGAAGGGTACGCCAACTTTAAACTAAAGAGGAAACTTGTTGGTCCAAGCTCTTACAACTCTGATAAACTTCTACTGAAATCGTACTTGGCATTAGAAAGCAGGAGAGTTGATCTTGGAGATGGGGAAGGTTAAAGCTCAAGGGTTTACTCACTATAGGATAGAAAGATTGAGAATGGTTGAGTAAGCAAGAATATAAAAATCTAAGTCTATTTATAGGGTATTTTGGAATAGAGTTCTGTCATAATTCGGTCTAAGATATTTGAATTTTTGAACATTGGAGCCACAAAATCAGAGATCACAACTGGTCATATTCTGAAAATAGGCGAGAGACATCTTCTGGTATAATGTAGGCGGTTCAGAGACATCTTCTGGTATAACTTTGTCTTTGGCTTATCATCATTTATCCCTAGCATATGTCCATGTTGATCTTTCTTATTACTTTTTACATATACATGTTAGATGAACAAAGCAATATACAGAAGAAAATATTATAACATTAATGCATATCTAGACAATGTTGAGTTTAAGTAGAAGTTACTATAGTGATTGATCAATTATCATAATGCTACACTTAATTGATTAACCATATTCAAAAACTTAACTTAAATATTAGGCCAACAGCTTGCACTTGTTGGGGAAGAATGAAATATAAATACTGTATATTTTAGGCTAACTTGCTGGGGATAAAAAATATATGCCTAGCTCAGACATAGTACTTTTTGAGGAACTTGTCGTTGATCGGCATCATTAGTAAATCTCCATTAGGCTTCGCAAGCCTGTAAGCGTCGTTGGAATATACTGATTCAGCTATGAAGGGGCCTTCCCACTTGGTTTAGAATTTTTTGCCGTCCTGGGGGTCATGACCATCAGTCTTCTTACTGTTAAGAGGAGGTCACCGACCTGGAATGCCCTCTCATTTACCTTTTTATTGAAGGCTCCAGAAATACGTGCTTGATATAACTCAATGTGCTGTTTAGCCAATAGACATTTCTCATCAAGTTCCTCCGGCTCCTAAAGACGCCGAAGATAGTTGTCTTTAGCTGTTAGCCGGTTGGCGAGGGCTACCCGAAGAGAGAAATTTTGGGTTTCTAGGGGAAGCACTATCGCGCTCCCGTAAACCAAGAAAAATGGTGTAATGACCAATCGGGGTTCGAACCATCGTATGATAGGTCCAGAGACATTCACCAAGCTTCTCGTTCCAGTCGCGTTTGTTGGACTAAACAGACTTCTTAAGTAGCTTGATGATCGTCTTATTGAACGCTTTGGCCAATCCATTCATTGTTGGATTGTAGGCAGTCGAAGATACATTCTAAATTTAGTTTTTATCACAAAACTCAAAGAAAGCATAACTTATAAATTATGGACCGTTGTCATATATGATCCGACGAGGCAAGCCAAAGCGGTAGATGACGTAATATTTGATAAAACTGATCATGTTTGATGTTTTCACTCCCGCGAGTGCATTAACTTTCGCCCATTTGGAGAAATATCTGTTATGGCAAGGATAAACCGGTGTCCTTTGGGTAAAGGTGGACTAATCAACCTAATGATGTCCATTCCTCATGCTTCGAATGGTCAAGACGCGACGGCTGGGTATAGAAACTTCGAAGGTTGGTGGATGAAGTCGGCATAGATCTGACACATCATGTATCTCTTTGCATAGTCATCGGCATCAGCTACCATCATCGGCCAATAATATTTTATACGTCGAAGACGATCCTGCAACTTAGGACCGGGTTGGTGGGCTCAGCAAGTACTGTTGTGTACTTCACGAATTACAAGCTTTATTTCCTTATCCGATAAACATCGAAGGAGGAGTCTATCATACGATCGATGATACAATATTTTGGTAGCTGTATCATAATAGAACTTAAGAGAACGTCTTCTAACGGAAGTAACTTCTTTCGGGCCATCTAGGAGAATTCCATAGATGATGTAGTCACTGAAAGGAAACCACCAGTCATTGCTGTTAAAGGTTGTTTCGAGGGAGTCGTTTAGACACATATATAGGTTGTTCCTAGGGCATGCCAGTTCCCGACCATTCACTGTGATCGATCGCTGGGTTTTGATAGGAACTACCAGAGAAGCTGTGCGACCAGCAAGAGCGTCGGCCTTGACATTCTGTAACCGGATCATATATTCTATGAAAAACTCAGTAAAGGTGGAGATTATGTTGATTTCTTCTTGATAGTAGGGGTGTAAATCCTCATGTCGGACTTTATACTGGCCTCGGACCTGATTAACTATCAACTTGGAGTCACCATAGGCTTCTAGGTGATCCACCCCCAACTGCTTCACCAGTTAGAGTTCGATGATAAGAGCATTATATTTCGCTACATTATAGGAGCATGGCTCCATGAGAAAATATGCACGATGGATGACCAGGTTATCAGGAGAAACTGTCACTACCGTATTTTCTAGGAAAGGATATTTTGGTCATTTCATAATTAATTAAATATTGTGCATGTTGAATATTTATTTATTATATTATTTATTTATTGTTAGCATATTAGATTTATTTTGGACTTATGTAGTGAACCTAACTAGTTAGAATAGATCCATGGACCCAACATTTAATTTTAGTTAGATTTAAGCCCAATAATTAGAAGCCCATTTATTAGGAGGATGATTAATTAAGTTAACTCTTTAGACTAGAACCTTTCCTCCTTAATTAATTTCTTCATGAGAGGCCCCAAGGGGTATTTTAGACTTTACATAGTAGTTTGAGGGAGGGGGCAAGTGAGGCCTATATAAAGGGGATGAAAACTTTTTCTCTCTTTATTTTTCATTCCAAATCTAGATCTAGAATTTTCCTCAACCAAAGTCCATCAAATATCTACCAAATTTTTAGCCAATTCCTTCCCAAATCACCATTGGAGACTAGTGGATCAAGTATCTAGAAGGAGAAAGCAAGGATCTACAAAGAGGAGCAAGGATCTATAAGTTGAAAGCCAATTTCACCAATTTTGGAGATTTTATTGGGAATCCATCTCCCAATAGGTACAATTCAGTTTTTTCCCTTAATTTAGGATCTAAATCTGAGATTTAACCATGAGAAATTAACCCATATGCATAGGCTACCCATAGGATTTGGTTTTGTGTTCATAGGAGGCCTATTGAGAAAGTTATGGTACTTTTTATGTCAATTTTGGAGGAATTCCGAGATTGACAATTGTTGTGTGTGTCAATTGGTCCTATAGATCAATTTGGCATATGCTTGTGTGTTTGGGGCTAGTGTCGTATCCATAATTGGGTACGTGTAGGTCGTATCCCATCAATTTGGTAATATGTGTTGATTTGGGAATTTTTCCTCCGACACGGGACTTTGAGCATGTCATATTTTGACACGGACACGTAGATTTATATTTGACTCTTCGTATTGTTCATAAATAATATATATCACTTGTTTGTGTCATTCGGGGTACATTTGGATGTGTGGTGGACTCGTGTTGCATGCGTATCCTAGATCTAGTAGGATACGGGGTGATACGTTCCATGTGTGTGCAATTTAATTGTTGATTTAATTCTCTTGTGTTCTTATTTCATGGAGAAGTATATATATATATATATATATATATAATGTTGTGTATATATATTTATCTAATATTGTGTCTTAGATCTATGTATCTATATATATACCGTATGTGTAAATATTGAGATGTAGCTATTTCTTCAACATGTAAGATATATTATATATATTGTAGTATATATATATTGTGGTTATGTATTATGTATATATATAAATATATAAGTGGTTATGTTATACTTATATATATATGTATACATTTTATTGTATGATTATATATACGTATACATATATGTATAGTTACATATATATATTACTATGTATGTGTGTGTATGTTACATATAGTTATTATGTACATATATATGTATGGGTGTATGTATATTCATTAGTAGTAATTATATGTGTATATTTATTAAGTATATTTATGTGTTTTATATATATATATATATATATATATATATATATATATATATATATATATATATATATATATATATATATATATATATGTCTTGTTATATATATTATAGAGCTGGAGCTACAGCGACAGATTACAGCATCGCAACAGCAGCAATAGCACACAGCAACAGCAGCAGGAGAAACAGCGACAACAGTTAGCGAAAGTTGCAGAAAAATGTCGCACAAACAGCAGCAGTAACACAGTAGTAAGAGAAACAGCGACAGCAGTTGGCGACAGTTACAAAAAACTGTCTCTGAAACAGCAGCAGTAACACAGTAGCAGGAGAAACAACGACAGCAGTTGATGACAGTTGCAAAAAACTGTTGCTGAAACAGCAGCAGTATCAACAGCATATCAGGAGCTTTAGCGACGACTTTGGCGACAGTTGCAGAACACTTTCACTAAAACAGCAGTGTATCAGCATCAACAACAGTCTTCAGCGACAGCGGGCAGGGTTTTAGCGACAGTTTGACAGTTTTTATTAATAATAGATATTTATATATAATAGTTATATATATAATATATATAGGGTATTAATATATATGTAAATATGTTCCTAATTGCTATTAGTATTTTAATATACTATATGTATAATATTTTGTGTAGCATATATTATATTATGGGGTAAGTTAGTAGATGTGTATCATATGTTAAGCTAGTATATATGTATTAGTATATAAAATATGTTAGTAGTAATAGGTAGTTAGGTATTAGTAAATATTAATAGTTATAGCTAGTAGTTGTATTAGATAAATACATATTAGCCTATAGTGTAGAGTTTGGGTAGGTAATATATACTAGATGGCATTACCTTGAGATACCAAGGTAAATGCCAAGGTAATTGGGGATACCCAAGGTATTGGGTTTGGGTATCAATATTGGTTTAGTTTTGTGATACCAAGTTGGTTCAAAACCAAGGTATCCATTTAATATTAAGATTTTGTATATATATTAATATTGTTTAAAAATATGTGTATGTATGTTTTACCTATTGTATTTACGTATCTAGAGATACGGTATCCTAGTATCCTAAGATATAGCTTTTTGTGACCTAGACTTTAGTTTTTGAACCCAATATTGTTGTATTAGACTTATGCAACCTAGAAATAGGTAGTTGACCATAGTTTGACTATAGTTGACCATAGTTGACTTAGAATTGACCGAGTTTGACTTTTGACTTAGAAATGACTTTATGACCTAGAAGTTGACTAGTTTAAGTTATTATCTTTCCCAAAAACTTGTATTAATGCAATATTCCATATATAGGTCTGTGACACCAGTTCGAACATTATTTCTCATCATTTGTTCTGGACCGCAGGTGAGTACATTCTCTGATAGTTTACATTATTTGATTACCACTATAATTCAAGTATTTAGAAATGTTACTTATGATTCTTGACACGATGGTACACGGATTGGTATTGTTATTGGATCGTCAGTCATGGGATGTTACCTTGATTATGGAGATGGTATCGGATACTGTCCTTGTTGGTATTGGATAATATTGAATATTGTAGATTAAACATTGTTTACATTGGCTAGTGACTTGTCATGATTCGATCCATCATATCAGTCGGGGCGGGGAGAAAATACCAATTAAATATGTGATCAAGAAACTATCGGCTAGTAGTGTAATCATTGGCTACTAACTAACCATGTAATTCACGTATGGTTGAGTTAGCTCCTTAGTGTAATCATTAAATCTCCCAGGCCGATCATATATTTAGTTAGTATCTCAAAACACATAGTTATTGTAGATTTCATTATTCAGTTCATTGATTACCTTGTTCTATTCTGACATTTCAGTTCATTCTTTTATTCTTGTTCGCATTGATTATATTCTGTTGCTAGTATTGCCTATTCTCTCATTGTTCTTGATTATCAGTTATATTCTCATCGTAGATAGCATCTTCTATTTTACTGCTTTATAATTTTTGTCAATTAATTGGAACTGCTATTGGGTTGTACTTCGCTCCATTCCTGACTGAAAAACATTTTTTAGAGGATCCGGGAGATTGGTGTCCGACATACTACGAACCTTAGCCTATAAATGGTGCAAACTTGGACCCACTAGTTCTTGAGTGACTGCCAGGAAATTTAGTCGGGTTCACTAGTTAGCATAGTTAGTTCTCTTTAGTATTTTGGTACCGAATTTGTTTCAGGCATATATTTGTGTTTGGATATTATTTCTATTTATTGTTGTTATATTTTAATTGCATAGTTATGTTAGACTTCTGTGATATCTTCTCGTGCCATAGAAATATGATTGAGTATTGTGTTGAACTAAGTTGATTATACTCTCATCTTGGAGTTGAGATATTATTGGAGGTTTATGCTTTATTGTGAGATAATTAGATAGTATAGTTGACCAAGACAGCGTTCTACCGCCGATGCTGCGACGTAGGCTGGGCGTTGTTCCCGACTTGCATCCCTACACCGGGTGTGGTTCGTGACACATTTTTAGTGGTGGCCCATACAGGTCAGGCTTCGCAATAGTATGATATCGTGGTAGTACGACGACTTAGTTGTACTACTGCGAGCCTGCGATTGGATATAGGACATAGAATACTAGGATGAGAGAGGGATACTCAATCACAACTAGGAATTCCAATCTAATTTGAATCTCTACTTTTGATTCCTTCTGAATACTTTGAATATTGTTCTCCTTCCTTGATAATATCTTCTCTTGTGTCGAATTAATCTCTTTTGTTTCGATTTGTCTTTAGGATGTCGCCGAAGACTAGATACCATCGATCGGGAGCAATTTCTGCGAGGTCTGCCACCTCTTAATCTTCCACTCAGGTAGTAGGGTTTGTACCTCCTACGATATCAGTTCACGTAGGAGTCCCGGCTGCCTTCGGGGGTTCTCCTCCACCTGTTCCGAGGACTACTCCAGTTGCTTCAGAGAGACTTCTACCACCTCCATTTTTAGGAGATGTCGTGCCGATGGTTGCACTGTTTAGAGAGATGATGGATTTACAGAGGGCATAGATAGAGGCCCAGCACAGGCAATCATATTTGATGCGATAAAGTATAAAAAATGCCCATCATGTAGCTATTGCAGCAGTTCAGAGAGAGGCTCTTCCACAGCCACAGGATGTTCAGCTCGAGCTAGGCAACATTCAAAATTTCAAGAAACTTGAGCCTCAAATTTTCAAGGGGACAGAAGGTATAGTCTATGCTGACGATTGGCTTGAAGATATCGAGCGTCTTATGAGGGTGTCTCGTCTTGCTGAGGATCTAAAGGTTGAGGCGGTAGGACTTCAACTGTTCGACGTTGCCCACACTTGGTTTAGGAATGAGCCAATTCTTACTAATGCGGGGCAGTCTTAGGAGGTATTCAAGGATTGCTTTAAGAAGAAGTTCTTTGCTCGGACGGACAGATTAGAATTAGGAAGGTAGTTTGAGAGCCTTACACAAGGGAGCATGTCCATAGAGGAGTATGCCGCAGAGTTCGGGAGGCTGAGTCGATTTACGGAGTACTTGATGAGAGAACCAGAAGTTCGGGCTGTCACGACCCGCACCCGAAATTTGGGCATGAGTCGTGGGTACGTCCAGCCTACGCCGCAGCATCGGCGGTAGAACGCTGTCTAGGTCTAACATAAAATATCCTGTCAATAATCTCAACTCCGTATGGAGGACAATGATAAATAAACCACAGTTCTATGATATACTCAATCACAAGCTAATAGAAATCATAGCACGATGAGAATAGAAAAGAGTTCTAATAAAACCAACCACAATAATCCAACTCAAATCCTGGGTCTAAATGACCTCACAAAGTCACAAAATAATAAATACATCTCAGTCTCAGTCTAAAACAATAATGCAGAAAAATATAGTCTAAGAGCAGCCAGGTACGTTCTCCTCTAGGCTAGGCAACTCTTCTGGGATTTCCGGGGTGAAATCTCCCTCTAATCCTGGGCCATAATGAGTGGGGCAAAGATCCTCCAGGTCCTCTGAAAAATGTTATCCAGTCAGGATTGGAGCGAAGCACAAACACTAACAGCAGTTTCATTAAATTGACAAAATGTATAAACAGTGTAAGAGATACAAGATGGAAATAAATGCTGAAAATGAGAGGTACAGGAGAAATGAAATAGACAATAGAGCATCTAGCAATGAACAATAAGTAGTGAATGCTAGAACAATGAATCTGAATAAAGATAAACATCTAACTAAGTGTTTGAAATATTAGTTTATTATGTGATCGGCTTGGGACTAGATCAGGCTGGTTATATATGATTAGCTATGATTCTTGGAGGTCAGGCTAACCATATGGTTAGCTATGATGCATGATAATGGTCAGGCTAATCATATATAATAGCTATGAAGCACGATGATGGTCAGGCCGCACCCGACGTGAGAAGTGGGGTGAGCTATGATGCATGTAAAGGATTTGGATATGATCACATAATCTACTAATAGTTCCCCATCCCCCAGCTAGCACGATGGATTCCAATCACGACTCCTCATGATGGGGATCTAGGGTGCTAACCCGTGTACCCATAGTGTCGGAATCAAGTATGTAATACACTACAATTTATAGAAGTAATCAACAATGAAAACTGTCAGAGAATGTACTCGCCTGTGGTCCTGAGCAAAGTGTGAGGATTTAGGTCCAAAGCGGGATCACAATGACCTATTTGTGGAATATAAATGTCAAATACTGAATTTAAAGGAAATAACATTTTTAACTAAATTAAATATGAGGCCTCTAGGTCTTACTAAAATCTACTGGTCAATACTAGTCAAACTTGGTCGCACTCAGTCATACTAGGTTAAGTAGGTCTGCTAGTCCATTTATTCCATAATAGTCCATACTGGACCAAGCTAACTAAACTAGCCATTACTAGTTGACTGGGTAGTACTAGCAGCTAAGGTACACTAAACACCATACTAGAGATATTTATACTCATCTAAAATATATAGAATAGTATTTATATAGTAACTTAACTTTTTACTTGATATCTAGCAACTATCTTATACTAGCTCTGTAACTTAACACTTGACCTAAGACACCCAACTCAACTCACTGTACAAGTTATAGACACTGATACACTGGCACATAACTACACCTACACACATATATCAGATACTGATACAAGTATACATAGTCTAAATTCTTACCTACTTGGACTGACAGAATATCCTAGTGCCTGCACCAACAGGCCTAGACCTACCATGATTCTCACTGGTGCCACTCACAAATACTTGCACAAGTATACTCTCTCTTGCCCTTGTCTCAACTTTACATTCACCCCTCCTTAACACTAACAATGCACTATACTACTAATACTGACACAGTGATCCTTTAGTTGATACTACAATATTGATACTGCCACTGCAATGCTAATATATATCACTCCCACACACACAGTTGGAAATGTTCAGACTTACACATGCACTTACACACTGGTACATTCACTGGCATCCACACAGTCACTGATTCACTCACACACAGGATACTCAACACTGTCACATTGGGTTTTATGATACATCACACAGAATTACACACTCACTGTCACATAGACACATTAGTTCCTCACTGCACACAAACACAGTTTCCTCACTCTCATAATACCTCACACATATGTTTGTATAATTAATACAAATTCTGATACACTTACACACTTATATAAGGAATACCTGATACTAATAGCAGATACCACTCATTAAACAGTGGATACCTGTCTCTGCATAGCCACACAGACTCCCTTCATTAAGATACTCACAAAAGACACTCATAGACCTACACGATAGGACTCAACCACTGATACCCTTGCCCCAAATATTTAGATACACTACTAAATTCTGATACTCAGGTCTGACCTCACCATAATGATACAAACAGTCACCTACACACACTCTCCTGCACTCTAGAATTAACACACCAGTTCTCATACACCCACTTTTAGTACACACAAATTTCACACTGTTCTAACACTCATACACAACATAACTGACACACACAGATACATACCTACACACAGTTAGACACATAGGTATCCATAGACACACACACAACTCTCTGTTTACACACCCAGTGAACTCACTGAAATTCCCCAGATCCCCTCCCACACTGATACCATGAATTCTACACTACCACACACATAGTATTTACACAGGCATAGCAACTGGATTGCCAACTGAATCTATCACCTACTCACAGATACATGGACACAAGTAGACACAGGGATGCACAGGGTTTCCTACACTAAACTGAACTACACTGAGTCTGAAAAATACTGGGACACACAAAACTCCCCACCGTGTCCGTTACACTGAGACACGAGCACCAAACTCACATTGGTCAAGAACACCAACACACAATACCCGACTGCACACACAGGAAAACACACAAGTTCACACAGTTCTAAGGTACTGAACTCACACAGGGAAACGTGTAGCCACATACATAGTATATCTCTCCCAAACCCGACTGTACAGTGAATCCCCCTCTTCAAATCACACACCCATCTACAAACCTAGATATATATACAACACAAACCAAAACTATATACATATGTATAAATATTTATAGACATCATACATCATTCATCAAATTAATTTTATTAGAGTAGGTTAAATAGGTGTTCATCCTTCTTGGCATTTCATCAAGCACATGGTGTGCAAAAACAAAACCCATACTGAGAACTCCTGAAAACCTAAAACAAAACCCTAAATCAACATCTAACCTACACGTAGGAGGGTGAAATCAGTCGATAAGCAACCACCTAGGGTTAGGGTTCACAAAAATTGGGGAAAACCCTATGTTGGTCACCAAAACTCAAAACAAAACCCTAAAAATCGAACTACACAGCAAGGGTGGGTTCCTAATGGCCATGAACAACAGAAAACAGAATTAAAAGAATTAAAAATAGGGTTTTTACCTGCAAGGATGGTTTCTTCAATGAGGTTCTTCTTCCCCAAGGCTTCCTGACCCACGTTCCTTGCTTTTCTTGCTTGGAGGAGGAAGGTGGAAACCCTAGGGTTAGGATTTCGAAATCTGGAGGTGGGGGGATGGTTTTTCTCTTGTGGAGGCTAGGGTTTCTTCCCTCTACATGAAGAATGGCTTCCCTTTTTATATAAAGCCCAGTTAGGGTTTCTAATGCATGGTCTAGGTTTAAACCCCCCCCCCCCCCCCCCCCCAGGCCCTCTCATGTAGAACCTAATAACTCAGGTTTAGGCCTTCTAGGGTTTGAGGTCCAAACCTAAAATTGGATTCTAGGGTTTCACTAGAACTGGTTTACAATTAGGGTTGACTCACTAGGGTCTGTCCTAATGAGTTCTAGGGCTTGACCTAAAACCAAAAATCACTAACAATATGAATAGTTTATAAAACTCAACAATTTAATTAAATTCATAATTATTTAAAATAGCTAAATTATACAAATGCCCTTATATGGAAAAGTGGTAGTGACAAGTCTAACCTCCTAAAAGAAATTTCGTCCTCGAAATTGGACTGAACTATAACAAGAATGAAATCAGAAAAGGAATACCTCAAGTCTAGAAGAGATACGGGTATTGCTCGCGCATTTCGTCCTCTCTCTCCCAGGTCGACTCCCCTGGAGAGTGATGTCTCCATGCAACACGAACCAAAGGAATAGTTTGGTTCCGCAACACCTTCTCTCTGCGGTCCAAGATCTCTACGAGCTGCTCGGGGTAGCTGAGCGTCGGACCAACCTCAATCTCCGAGTGATCCAGTACGTGACTAGGGTCTGCCACGTACCGTCTCAGCTGCGACACGTGGAACACATCATGCACTCCCTCCAATACAGGCGGCAAGTCCAGTCTATATGCCACTGCACCTACCCTCGCGAGAATACCGAAGGGTCCGATGTAGCGTGGGCTAAGCTTCCCACCTCTGCCAAAATGAATCGTGCCACGCGTCGGAGAAATCCGTAGGAAAACTAGATCGCCAACCTAAAACAAACAGTCTCAACACGCAGTCTAACAAACAAACACAAGTCAGAAAACAACAATCTATACCTGAAACTCAAGGGGTCTACGGTGGCTGTCGGCCCAATGCCGCTGTCTGTCCTGCGCCACTTGCAGTCTGTCTCTGATGAGTTTCACCTTTTCTGCTGCATCCACGACCATTTTTGGTCCTAACAAGGCCCTCTCTCCAACGTCGTCCCAAGATAATGGTGTACGACACCTTCGTCCATAAAGAGCCTCAAATGGTGACATCTCGATGCTGGCCTGGTAGCTGTTGTTGTAAGCGAACTCTACCAGGTGCAGATGATCCTCCCAAGAACCTCCGAGATCTAGAACGCAAGTGCGTAGCATATCCTCGAGAGTCTGAATAGTCCTTTCAGACTGCCCGTCTGTCTGGGGGTGATATGCGGTACTGAACTTGAGCTGAGTGCCCAAGCTAGCCTGCAGACTCCTCCAGAAGTGGGAAGTGAAACGACTATCCCGATCCGAGACAATGCTCACAGGAACTCCATGAAGCCTAACAATCTGTCGCACGTACATCTCTGCTAGCTTCTCTGTCGACGTGCCCACCCTGAAAGGTAGGAAATGGGCTGATTTGGTCAACCTGTCCACGATGACCCAAATCGCATCTTTCCCTCCTGGAGAACGTGGAAGCCCTGAAACGAAATCCATGGTCACGTGCTCCCATTTCCATTCTGGAATCGGTAAAGGTTGAAGCAAACCACCTGGCCTCTGCCGGTCTGCCTTTACCTGCTGGCACACTAGACACCGAGATACGAAGCGTGCTACCTCGCGCTTCATTCCATACCACCATACGTGCTCCCTCAAGTCTCGATACATCTTGTTGGCACCGGGATGCATCGAGTACTGAGAGCGGTGTGTCTCCTGCAAAACCTCCTCGCGCAGCTCCCCACTCGGCACACACATCCTCGTGTCATGCCGTAAGGAACCATCCTCTGCGATAGTAAAGTCGTCCGACAATCCTGTCTGAACCTGTGCCCTGATACTCCTCAGAGCCTCATCCTCGTACTGCGCAGCTCTGATCTTGTCCATCAGTTCGGACTGTATCTGTAATCCCCACATCTGAATCTCGGTACCGGGAACTAACACCTCAATCTCCAAGCTCTCCAAATCCGCCAACAAATGCCTATCTGCCGTCAAGTACATAGCCGTCGGATACCTGCTCAAGGCATCGGCGACTACGTTAGCCTTCCCTGGGTGGTACTGCAACGAGATGTCAAAGTCCTTCATCAACTCCAACCACCTCCTCTGCCTCATGTTCAGCTCCTTCTGTGTGAACACGTACTTCAAGCTCTTGTGGTCCGTGAAGATCTCCACACGCTCTTCGTACAAGTAATGTTTCCACAGCTTTAGAGCGAAGATAACTGCTGCCAACTCTAAATCGTGGGTGGGGTAGTTCTTTTCATGAGGGCGTAACTGCCTGGAAGCATAGGCAATTACCTTCCCGTGCTGCTGAAGAACACATCCCAGACCCTTCCCTGAAGCATCACTGTAGATGGTGAAACCACCTGTCCCTGCTGGCAACGTCAAAATTGGAGCTGTCGTCAACCTCTTCTTCAGCTCATCAAATGCGGCCTGGCACTCCTCCGTCCATACAAAATCCACATCCTTCCTAGTCAGCCTGGTCATCGGCGCTGCAATCTTGGAGAAGTCTTGTACAAACCTCCTGTAGTATCCTGCTAGTCCGAGAAAACTCCTGATCTCAGCTACCGAACTGGGGGTAGCCTACGACTCCACTGCCTCGATCTTCTTTGGGTTAACCGAGATTCCGTCACCCGACACCACATGCCCAAGAAATTCGATCTTGTCAAGAAAGAATTCACACTTAGAGAGTTTCCCGTACAGCTTCTCCCTCCTGAGAGTCTCTAAGACCAACCTCAGGTGCTCTTCGTGCTCCTCCGGAGTCTTGGAATACACAAGAATATCGTTGATGAACACCACCATGAACTTGTCAAGGTACTGGTGGAACACCTTGTTCATCAAGTTCATGAATACTGCCGGTGCGTTGGTTAAACCAAATGGCATCACCAGAAACTCAAACTGGCCGTATCTGGTCCGAAAGGCTGTCTTTGGCGTGTCTTCTTTCTTCACCTTCACCTGGTGATAGCCTGACCTCAAATCTATCTTTGAAAACACTCTCGCCCCGCTCAACTGGTCGAAAAGATCATCTATCCTCGGCAGCGGGTACTTGTTCTTGATAGTGATATTGTTCAAAGCTCTATAATCAATGCACATGCGCACCGTGCCGTCCTTCTTCGGTACTAACAATACCGGAGCTCCCCATGGTGATGAACTGGATTTGATGAAGCCTTTGTCCTGCAGCTCCTCAACTTGCTTCTTCAGTTCTGCCAGCTCGCTGTTGTTGACTCTATAGACATGTTGTGAAATGGGCTCCGCTCCTGGAACCAAGTCTATAGAGAATTCAACATCTCTGTCTGGCGGCAAGCCTGGCAACTCTTCTGGAAATACATCCAGGAACTCCGCTATCAGAGGATGTGGCAACTCCTTTTCTTCTGCCCTGGCTCCGCAAAATGTGCCCCTGCTCTGTTCCGCTGCTCCTCTGACGACCTCAAACTCCGGCTCTCCTGGTGGTCTAAACAATACTCTGCCTCTATAACACTCTATAGTAGCATGATGTCTACTCAACCAGTCCATTCCGAGCACAATATCGTACCCCGGAAGTGGCATGACGAGTAAACTCACGCTCAAGTCTCGGCCTCCTACTGACACTCTCTGGTCCTTGCAGTGATCACGGACTAGGATAATACCTCCACCAGTCATGATCTTGCAAGTCCTAGCTTATGGTTCTGTGTCTAAATGATGTCGAAGTGCATATGATACAGACACAAAACTATGGGAAGCGCCAGAGTCGAATAAGGTAAATGCAGGAATACAATCGAGAAGAACCGAACCTGTGATCAAGTCTCCTGCTGGCTCGATCTCCTCGACTGCCATGGTGTATGCTCGCCCCTGGGGTGCACCTCTCTGCTGCTGATGCTGGGCGAACTTCTGATGTTGTGGTGGAAGTGGTCCCCTCTGTTGTTGGCCTCCTGGTGCGGTAGGCACCCTGTCTGATCCTCTCTGGGCGGCTGCTCCACCCTGACCTGGACGAAAGGTAGGACAATCCTTCAGCTGGTATGTCGTCGATCCACAGGATAGACATGAGCCCAATCTCTTCCTGCAGATATCTCTAGTATATCCCATCTTCCCGCAGTACGCACACTGGATGGCGGGCTGAGTCTGTCTCTGTTGCTGCTGCTGGACCTGTCCTCGGGCTGGTGCCTGATGCTGCTGCTGAAAGGGTCTCTGCTGTTGCTGCTGAAAGTGTGGACGCTTGCCCGGTCCCGTACTACTGTTTGCTCCTCCGGAACCATCGCGTCCCCTCTTGGGCCTGAGGCCCAAGTCATCCTCAGCTACTTGGGCATCCATCAATATGCCCTCGTAGGTAGCTGTGCGACGTCCCGACGTGCGAGACTTGATCTCCCTTGTCAGCCCCTTTCTGAATTTCCGGGCCCTGTCCCCCGGATCTCTAATCATCGATGGCGCGAAGCGGCTCAGGCGGGAAAACTCCGCGGCATACTCGTCGACGGACGAGCTCCCCTGGGCTAAGTCATGGAACTGACTCTCCAAAGCTCCCAGGGCAACATCAGGAAAGAACTTTTCTTTGAAGAGTTCCTTGAAATCCTCCCAAGTGAGTCCCCTGCGCAAGAGTCTCGGCTCCGTGCGAAACCATGTCAAGGCAATGTCGAACATCTGGCTGCCAGCGGCCTCGATCTGGAGGGCCTCTGGAAGCTGTGTCAAGCGTAAGTTCCTCTCGATGTCCTCTAGCCAATCATCGGCGTAGAGTATCCCTTCTGTCCCCTTGAACTCCCGAGGCATCATCCTCTTGAAATCCACAATGGTGCCCGGCCTCTGGTGGTGCTGATCAGGACGCTGCTGCTGCTGAGTAACTCTCTCCACAGCCTGGAGGGCCACTTGGTGAGCATTCTCCATGTTCACCCTCATCATCTCTGTCTGGGCCTGATGTGCCTCAGCCTGCACTCTCTGGGCCTCTGCTGACGTCCTCTGGGCATCGACCATGCCCTGAATCAAAGCGAACATCTGTGCCCCATCGACGGGCACACCTCCTGGATGCTGAACTGGTGGTGGTGGAGGGGGTGGTGCCGTCGTAGCTGTGGGGACCCTCTGAACTGGTGGTGGAGGACCCCCGAATGCTGCAGACACTCCCACATGCACTGGAGATGTAGGAGGTGCTGCTGATGTCTGTCCGGCAGCGCGAGAGGTGGCAGACCTCTCTCAATCTGCTGCTCCGAGTCTCTGGGACCTTCTTGGCGGCATCCTGAAGACAGATCGAAAGATTCAATTAAGGTAATAAACACGATATCATCAAGGAAGGACAGAAAAATTCTAAAGGAAAAATTATTAAGAGTAATGTCATAAGAATCAGAATTTCCTAATTGTGATTGAGCATATCCTCGGCCTAATTCCTATTTCCTAAAACAGGCTCGTAGTAATACTCTAAGAGAGACCACTACGATATCGCTCTAATGCGGTTCTAGGACTCGACTACAGACCTGCATGGGCCACCACTAAAAACGTGTCACGACCCGCACCCAGAATTTGGGCATGAGTCGTGGGTACGTCCAGCCTACGCCGCAGCATCGGCGGTAGAACGCTGTCTAGGTCTAACATAAAATATCCTGTCAATAATCTCAACTCCGTACGGAGGACAATGATAAATAAACCACAGTTCTATGATATACTCAATCACAAGCTAATAGAAATCATAGCACGATGAGAATAGAAAAGAGTTCTAATAAAACCAACCACAATAATCTAACTCAAATCCTGGGTCTAAATGACCTCACAAAGTCACAAAATAATAAATACATCTCAGTCTCAGTCTAAAACAATAATACAGAAAAATATAGTCTAAGAGCAGCCAGGTACGTTCTCCTCTAAGCTAGGCAACTCCTCTGGGATTTCCGGGGTAAAATATCCCTCTAATCCTGGGCCATAATGAGTGGGGCAAAGATCCTCCAGGTCCTCTGAAAAATGTTATCCAGTCAGGATTGGAGCGAAGCACAAACACTAACAGCAGTTTCATTAAATTGATAAAATCTATAAACAGTGTAAGAGATACAAGATGGAAATAAATGCTGAAAATGAGAGGTACAGGAGAAATGAAATAGACAATAGAGCATCTAGCAATGAACAATAAGTAGTGAATGCTAGAACAATGAATCTGAATAAAGATAAACATCTAACTAAGTGTTTGAAATATTAGTTTATTATGTGATCGGCTTGGGACTAGATCAGGCTGGTTATATATGATTAGCTATGATTCTTGGAGGTCAGGCTAACCATATGGTTAGCTATGATGCATGATAATGGTCAGGCTAATCATATATAATAGCTATGAAGCACGATGATGGTCAGGCCGCACCCGACGTGAGAAGTGGGGTGAGCTATGATGCATGTAAAGGATTTGGATATGATCACATAATCTACTAATAGTTCCCCATCCCCCAGCTAGCACGATGGATTCCAATCACGACTCCTCATGATGGGGATCTAGGGTGCTAACCCGTGTACCCATAGTGTCGGAATCAAGTATGTAATACACTACAATTTATAGAAGTAATCAACAATGAAAACTGTCAGAGAATGTACTCGCCTGTGGTCCTGAGCAAAGTGTGAGGATTTAGGTCCAAAGCGGGATCACAATGACCTATTTGTGGAATATAAATGTCAAATACTGAATTTAAAGGAAATAACATTTTTAACTAAATTAAATATGAGGCCTCTAGGTCTTACTAAAATCTACTGGTCAATACTAGTCAAACTTGGTCGCACTCAGTCATACTAGGTTAAGTAGGTCTGCTAGTCCATTTATTCCATAATAGTCCATACTGGACCAAGCTAACTAAACTAGCCATTACTAGTTGACTGGGTAGTACTAGCAGCTAAGGTACATTAAATACCATACTAGAGATATTTATACTCATCTAAAATATATAGAATAGTATTTATATAGTAACTTAACTTTTTACTTGATATCTAGCAACTATCTTATACTAGCTCTGTAACTTAACACTTGACCTAAGACACCCAACTCAACTCACTGTACAAGTTATAGACACTGATATACTGGCACATAACTACACCTACACACATATATCAGATACTGATACAAGTATACATAGTCTAAATTCTCACCTACTTGGACTGACAGAATATCCTAGTGCCTGCACCAACAGGCCTAGACCTACCATGATTCTCACTGGTGCTACTCACAAATACTTGCACAAGTATACTCTCTCTTGCCCTTGTCTCAACTTTACATTCACCCCTCCTTAACACTAACAATGCACTATACTACTAATACTGACACAGTGATCCTTTAGTTGATACTACAATATTGATACTGCCACTGCAATGCTAATATATATCACTCCCACACACACAGTTGGAAATGTTCAGACTTACACATGCACTTACATACTGGTACATTCACTGGCATCCACACAGTCACTGATTCACTCACACACAGGATACTCAACACTGTCACATTGGGTTTTATGATACATCACACAGAATTACACACTCACTGTCACATAGACACATTAGTTCCTCACTGCACACAAACACAGTTTCCTCACTCTCATAATACCTCACACATATGTTTGTATAATTAATACAAATTCTGATACACTTACACACTTATATAAGGAATACCTTATACTAATAGCAGATACCACTCATTAAACAGTGGATACCTGTCTCTGCATAGCCACACAGACTCCCTTCATTAAGATACTCACAAAAGACACTCATAGACCTACACGATAGGACTCAACCACTGATACCCTTGCCCCAAATATTTAGATACACTACTAAATTCTGATACTCAGGTCTGACCTCACCATAATGATACAAACAGTCACCTACACACACTCTCCTGCACTCTAGAATTAACACACCAGTTCTCATACACCCACTGTTAGTACACACAAATTTTACACTGTTCTAACACTCATACACAACATAACTGACACACACAGATACATACCTACACACAGTTAGACACATAGGTATCCATAGACACACACACAACTCTCTGTTCACACACCCAGTGAACTCACTGAAATTCCCCAGATCCCCTCCCACACTGATACCATGAATTCTACACTACCATACACATAGTATTTACACAGGCATAGCAACTGGATTGCCAACTGAATCTATCACCTACTCACAGATACATGGACACAAGTAGACACAGGGATGCACAGGGTTTCCTATACTAAACTGAACTATACTGAGTCTGAAAAATACTGGGACACACAAAACTCCCCACCGTGTCCGTTACACTGAGACACGAGCACCAAACTCACATTGGTCAAGAACACCAACACACAATACCCGACTGCACACACAGGAAAACACACAAGTTCACACAGTTCTAAGGTACTGAACTCACACAGGGAAACGTGTAGCCACATACACAGTACATCTCTCCCAAACCCGACTGTACAGTGAATCCCCCTCTTCAAATCACACACCCATCTACAAACCTAGATATATATACAACACACACCAAAACTATATACATATGTATAAATATTTATAGACATCATACATCATTCATCAAATTGATTTTATTAGAGTAGGTTAAATAGGTGTTCATCCTTCTTGGCATTTCATCAAGCACATGGTGTGCAAAAACGAAACCCACACTGAGAACTCCTGAAAACCTAAAACAAAACCCTAAATCAACATCTAACCTACACGTAGGAGGGTGAAATCAGTCGATAAGCAACCACCTAGGGTTAGGGTTCACGAAAATTGGGGAAAACCCCATGTTGGTCACCAAAACCCAAAACAAAACCCTAAAAATCGAACTACACAGCAAGGGTGGGTTCCTAATGGCCATGAACAATAGAAAACAGAATTAAAAGAATTAAAAATAGGGTTTTTACCTGCAGGGATGGTTTCTTCAATGAGGTTCTTCTTCCCCAAGGCTTCCTGACCCACGTTCCTTGCTTTCCTTGCTTGGAGGAGGAAGGTGGAAACCCTAGGGTTAGGATTTTGAAATCTGGAGGTGGGGGGATGGTTTTTCTCTTGTGGAGGCTAGGGTTTCTTCCCTCTATATGAAGAATGGCTTCCCTTTTTATATAAAGCCCAGTTAGGGTTTCTAATGCATGGTCTAGGTTTAAACCCCCCCCCCCCCCAGGCCCTCTCATGTAGAACCTAATAACTCAGGTTTAGGCCTTCTAGGGTTTGAGGTCCAAACCTAAAATTGGATTCTAGGGTTTCACTAGAACTGGTTTACAATTAGGGTTGACTCACTAGGGTCTGTCCTAATGAGTTCTAGGGCTTGACCTAAAACCAAAAATCACTAACAATATGAATAGTTTATAAAACTCAACAATTAATTAAATTCATAATTATTTAAAATAGCTAAATTACACAAATGCCCTTATATGAAAAAGTGGTAGTGACACGGGCTATCCGTTTTTGCGAGGGTCTGAATTGGGAAGTAAAGATTTTTATTCCGTCTTTCTATGAGACTTATTCTGAGATACTTTCGGAGGCACGTAAGGTCGAGCGGGAATGGAACTTGAAGCCGAAGAGGGACCGTGATATGTTTGGGGATGCTAGTAGCAGTACGGGACCGACAAAGAGACCGCGGTTCCAGCAACAGCAGTTTCCAGTACATTTTGGAGCTCATCAGCAGCAATATCAAATGCAAGAACCAATTATTGCTCCAGTACAAGCTCTAGTACAGTAGATACCACAGCAACCTCAGAGACAGGTGCAACAGTCTCCTCAATGCACTTATTGTAAGAAGACTGGGCATACTTGGGAGATGTGTCGGAAGAGACTTGGAGCATGCTTACATTGTGGATCAACGGAGCATATGGTGAAGGATTATCTCTGGACACTTCAATATCTAGGCTAGGGTGCAGATCGAGGGCAGAGAGGTGGAGTTAGGCCACCTGTAGCATCGCAGATTGCTCATCACCCGCAGAGGGAGCTACCTCGGCAGGGCGGAGCATTTGCGATGACGGTCGAGGGGACCAATACTACAGGTGATAGGTTAGCGAGTTCTGTTCTTTCTTTCTGTTTCTTCCATCTATTTTGATTGATTGCTTCTTTAGTACCTTTTAAATGCTTGTGTTATATAGTTAGTGTAGCTATATAATACCCTGACAGAGACAACAATAATAAGACAGACGGAGACCATGACCATGCATGTTATTCTTTGCATAGGACTGTTCTTCGTATAATTTTAGGTAAGACCTTATTAGACCATGATTGCTGGGGGTTTGACCTAGAAGGAGTATGATCACCCTTAAATTTCGAGGACGGAATTATTCTAAGGGGGGTAGACTTGTCACTACCGTATTTTCTAGGAAATAATATTTTGGTCATTTCATAATTAATTAAATATTGTGCATGTTGAATATTTATTTATTGTGTTATTTATTTATTTATTGTTAGCATGTTAGATTTATTTTGGACTTGTGTAGTGAACCTAACTAGTTAGAATAGATCCATGGACCCAACATTTAATTTTAGTTAGATTTGAGCCCAATAATTATAAGCCCATTTATTAGGAGGATGATTAATTAAGTTAACCTATTAGACTAGAACCTTTCCTCCTTAATTAATTTCTTCATGAGAGGCCCCAAGGGGTATTTTAGACTTTATATAGTAGCTTGAGGGAGGGGGCAAGTGAGGCCTATATAAAGGGGATAAAAACTTTCTCTCTTCATTTTTTATTCCAAATCTAGATCTAGAATTTCCCTCAACCAAATTCTATCAAATATCTACCAAATTTCCACCCAATTCCTTTCCAAATCAACCTTGGAGACTAGTGGAGCAAGGATCTAGAAGGAGGAAGTAAGGATCTACAAAGAGGAGCAAGAATTTACAAGTTGAAAGCCAATTTCACCAATTTTGGAGGTTTTATTGGGAATCTATCTCCCAATAGGTATAATTCAGTTTTTTCCCTTAATTTAGGCTCTAAATCTAAGATTTAACTATGAGAAATCAACCCATATGCATAGGCTACCCATAGGATTTGGTTTTGTGTTCATAGGAGGCCTATTGAGAAAGTTATGGTACTTTTTGTGTCAATTTTGGGGGAATTCCGAGATTGACAATTATTATATGTGTCAATTAGTCCTATATATCAATTTGGCATGTGCTTGTGTGTTTGGGGCTAGTGTCCTATCCACAATTGGGTACGTGTAGGTCGTATCCCATCAATTTGGTGATATGTGTTGATTTGTGGGTTTTTCCTCTGACACGGAACTTTGAGCATATCACATTTTGACACGGACATGTAGATTTATATTTGACTCTTCATATTGTTCATAAATAATATATATGACTTGTTCGTGTCCTTCGGGGTACGTTTGGATGTGTGGTGGACTCGTGTCGCATGTGTATCCTAGATCTAGTGGGATACGGGGTGATACGTTCCATGTGTGTGCTATTTAATTGTAGATCTAATTCTCTTGTGTTCTTATTTCATAGAGAAGTGTATATATATATATATATATATATATATATATATATATATATATATATATATATATAATATTGTGTATATATATTTATGTAATATTGTGTCTTAGATCTATGTATCTATATATATACCATATGTGTAAATATTAAGATGTAGCTACATGTAAGATATATTATATATATTATAGTATATATATGTTGTGGTTATGTATTATATATATATATAAAAATATATAAATGGTTATATTATACTTATATATATATGATACATATTATTGTATGATTATATATACGCATACATATATGTATAGTTATATATATATTACTATGTATGTGTGTGTATGTTACATATAGTTATTATGTACATATATATGTATGGGTATATGTATATTCATTAGTAGTAATTATATGTGTATATTTAGTAAGTATATTTATTTATGTGTTATATATATATATATATATATATATATATATATATATATATATATATATATATATATATATATATTATATATATGTCTTGTTATATATATTATAGAGCAGGAGCTACAGCGACAGATTACAGCATCACAACATCAGCAATAGCACACAGCAGCAGCAGCAGAAGAAACAGTGACAGCAGTTGGCGACAATTACAGAAAATTGTAGCTGAAACAGCAGCAATAACACAGCAGCAGGAGAAACAGCGACAGCAGTTGGCGACAGTTGCAGAAAACTTTTGCTGAAACAGCAGTAGTAACACAGCCGCAGGAGAAACAACGACAACAGTTGACGACAGTTGCAGAAAACTGTCGCTGAAATATCAGCAGTATCAGCAGCGTATCAGGAGCTTTAGCGATAGCTTTGGCGACAGTTGCAGAAAATTGTCACTAAAACAGCAGTGTATCAGCATCAACAGCAGTCTTCAGCGACAGCGGGCAGGGTTTTAGCGGCAGTTTGGTAGTTTTTATTAATAATACATATTTATATATAATAGTTATATATATAATATATATAGGGTATTAATATATATGTAAATATGTTCCTAATTGCTATTAGTATTTTAATATACTATATGTATAATATTTAGTGTAGCATATATTATATTATATTATGGGGTAATTTAGTATATTTGTATCATATGTTAAGTTAGTATCTATGAATTAATATATAAAATATGTTAGTAGTAATAGGTAGTTAGGTATTAGTAAATATTAATAATTATAGCTAGTAGTTGTATTTGATAAATACATATTAGCCTATAGTGTAGAGTTTGGGTAGGTAATATATACTAGATGGCATTACCTTGAGATACCAAGGTAAACACCAAGGCAATTGGGGATACCCAAGGTATTGGATTTGGGGATCAATATTGGTTTAGTTTTGTGATACCAAGTTGGTTCAAAACCAAGGTATCCATTTAATATTAAGATTGTATATATATATATTAATATTGTTTGACAATATGTGTATGTATGTTTTACCTATTGTATTTACGTATCCAGAGATACGGTATCCTAGTATCCTAAGATATAGCTTTTTGTGACCTAGACTTTAGTTTTTTGAACCCAATATTGTTGTATTAGACTTATGCAACCTAGAAATAGGTAGTTGACCATAGTTTGACCATAGTTTGACTTTAGTTGACCATAGTTGACTTAGAATTGACCGAGTTTGACTTTTGACTTAGAAATGACTTTATGACCTAGAAGTTGACTAGTTTAATTTATTCTCTTTCCCAAAAACTTGTATTAATGCAATATTCCATATATAGGTCTGTGACACCAGTTCGGACATTATTTCTCATCATTTGCTCTGGACCGCAGGCGAGTACATTCTCTGATAGTTTACATTATTTGATTACCACTATAATTCAAGTATTTAGAAATTTTACTTATAATTCTTGACACGATGGTACACGGATTGGTATTGTTATTGGATTGTCAGTCATGGGATGTTACCTTGATTATGGAGATGGTATCGGATATTGTCCTTGTTGGTATTGGATAACATTGAATATTGTAGATTAAATATTGTTTACATTGGCTAGTAACATGTCATGATTCGATCCATCATATCAGTCGGGACGGGGGGAAAATACCAATTAAATATGTGATCAAGAAACTATCGGCTAGTAGTGTAATCATTGGCTACTAACTAACCATGCAATTCATATATGGTTGAATTAGCTCCTTAGTGTAATCATTGAATCTCCCAGGCCGATCAGATATTTAGTTAGTATCTCAAAACACATAGTTATTGTAGATTTTATTATTCAGTTCATTGATTACCTTGTTCTATTCTGACATTTCAGTTCATTCCTTTATTCTTGTACGCATTGATTATATTTTGTTGCTAGTATTGCCTATTATCTCATTGTTCTTGATTATCAGTTATATTCTCATCGTAGATAGTATATTCTATTTTACTGCTTTATAGTTTTTGTCAATTAATTGGAACTGCTGTTGGGTTGTACTTCACTACATTCCAGACTGAAAAACATTTTTCAGAGAATCCGGGAGATTGGTGTCCGACATACTACGGACCTCAGCCTATAGATGGTGCAGACTTGGATCCACTAGTTCTGGAGTGACTGCCGGGAAATTTAGCCGGGTTTACTAGTTAGCATAGTTAGTTCTCTTTAGCATTTTGGTACCGGATTTATTTCCAGCATATATTTGTGTTTGGATATTATTTCTATTTGTTGTTGTTATATTTTAATTGTATAGTTATGTTAGACTTCTGTGATATATTCTCATGCCATAGAAATGTGATTGAGTATTGTATTGAACTAAGTTGATTATACTCTCATCTTGGAGTTAAGATATTATTGGAGGTTTATGCATTATTGTTAGATAGTATAGTTGACCAAGACAGTGTTCTACCGCCGATGCTGCAGCGTAGGCTGGGCGTTGTTCCCGACTTTCATCCCTACACCGGGTGCGAGTCATGACAGAAACCAACACTATCCCCACTCCTGCAAGGAAGTCGCCCTCGAGCCATGTTCTTGAAGCACCATCGAAGAACATTCGCCAAATAAAATCTTCCATCATCACATCGAATTCCAATACCTCATCTAGAATATCGTCATAGAGCTTTGACGTTTTGGGTACGGGATGAGCTGCCAGAAAGTTGGCCAATGCTTGGCCCTTAACCGCCTTTTGCAGGATAAATACTATGTCGTATGGCAACATCAGTATTCCCATGTGGCTAGACGAGAGTTAAGCGCCCTTGACTTAGTCATTAGGAGTTTGAGGGGATTAACTCGAGATATTACATGAATTATTTTTTCGACCACGTAATGGCGGGTCTTTTGAATAGCAAAGACCAACACGAGGTACTCCTTCTCGACAAGGTTGTACCTATGCTCCATGTCGACCATTATTCTACTGAGGTAGTAGATGGCCTGCTCATGACCCGCATCACTTTTTTGAGCTAATAAGGCACCAAAAGAATGATCCATTGCACATATGTAAAGTAAGAAGGGCTTTACCATGGCTTAAGCCACTAATCCTGGGGGATTTGTGTGGTACCTCTTAAGAAGGTTGTACCTATGCTCCATGTCGACCATCATTCTACTGAGGTAGTAAATGGCCTGCTCATGACCCGCATCACTTTTTTGAGCTAATAAGGCACTAAAAGAATGATACATTGCACATATGTAAAGTAAGAAGGGCTTTACCATGGCTTAAGCCACTAATCCTGGGGGATTTGTGTGGTACCTCTTAAGAAGGTTGTACCTATGCTCCATGTCGACCATCATTCTACTGAGGTAGTAGATGGCCTGCTCATGACCCGCATCACTTTTTTGAGCTAATAAGGCACCAAAAGAATGATCCATTGCATATATGTAAAGTAAGAAGGGCTTTACCATGGCTTAAGCCACTAATCCTGGGGGATTTGTGTGGTACCTCTTAATATTGTCGAACGCTCGCTAGGATTCTTCTGTCCAGACGAAGGAGACTTCCTTCTTTATTAGTTGGGTAAAGGATTGGCATCACCTGAAGAGGTTTGATATGAACCTCCGGATATACGCTAATCTTCCCAGGAAGCCACGAAGTTCCCTGAGGTTCTTCTGTGGGTTCATCTCAAGGATAAACTTTGTCTTGTTAGGGTCTATGTGAATAACCTTTAAAGTTATGATAAATCCTAAGAACTTGCCGCTGGAGACTTCCAGGAAAGACTTAGTTGGATTCATCTTGATTTGGTGCGCCTGCATTAATTTGAATACTGTCTTCAGGTCATGGAGGTTGTCATCCTGAAAATAGCTATTGACAGCGATGTCATCAACATAACACTTGACTATATTGCGCAGATGTTCACGGACTATGGTGCTCATAGCTCGCTGGTATCTAGCACCAGCATTCTTCAGACCGAAGGACATCATCATGTAGTAGTACACCCCTATTGACATTCAGAACGTGTGTTTCTCGTCGTCTAGGAACATCTTGATCTGATTGTAGACCGAAAACCCATCCATGAAGGACATACGCTCGAAACCACAAGTGTTGTCGATCATTATATCTGTGATCAGAAGGGAGAATACGTCATTTGGGTAAGCCTCGTTTAAATTGCGAAAGTCTATACAGACTCGGATCTTCCTGTTCTTCTTGATGATTGGAACGATATTGGCTACCCAATCTAGATGTTGCTATAAGTCTCTGTCCCAAAAAAAAAAAATTAGACTTTAAAATTTGTATTTAATTAAACTTGAAAATAAAATTATAGTAGACTTTAATTCTTGCTATTAAGAAATTCATTAATGAATCTCTTTCAATATTTTATTTAGTGTAATTAGGATTTAGTAAGATAAGAGAAATTTAATAAAGAATAATAATGATAATTATATACGTAAAATATTTTGCTAAATATAAGATCATGATAAGAACAAACCTACAGATACATTAGTTATAGAATTCAAATAAACATATAAATAGATAAATAAAATAAAATATATACATAAGTTTATTATTTTTCGTTGGGCAATAGGAAAGATGATATAAAACCTATAATGCAACTTATATATATATATATATATATATATATATATAAGTGAAGTCTGGAGATGGAGAGGAGAAGGAGAAGTAGGAGAAGAGAGAATATGAGAAAGGAGATTGCAAGGGCCTTAAACCCTAGGTTGCATCTCATGTCTATTTATATTGATATGCAATACATCCACAATTACTATTATACCCTCATATGATAAATACAAAATAAAATAACTCTAACACCCTCCCTCAAGCAGGAGCATATAGATCAGACATGCCCAGCTTGCTACATAAATCAGAAAATTGACCACGAGCAAGTGGTTTGGTGAGGATATCACCTAATTGATCCTCTGACCGAACATAAGGAGTGATAATCTGTTTTTTCAGCAACAAATCACGAACAAAATGACAATCCACCTGATATGCTTCGTGCGCTCATGAAACACCGGATTACTCGCGATAAACATTGCCGACTGATTATCACAATACATCTCCATCGGAATAGGAATCATGATTCCCATTTCATGAAGAAGAGACTGCACCCACATCATCTCAGAAGCTGTATGAGCCATCGTACGGTACTCGGCCTCTGCACTAGAACGAGCCACAACATTCGGCTTCTTATACGCCACGTGACAAGATTGCCACCCACAAACGTACAATAGCCAGAAGTAGACCTCCTATCACTGCGACTGCCTGCCCAATCAGCATCACTGAACCCAGTCACCGTAAGCAACTGGGAAGGTTTGTACAACAAACCCTTTCCAGGTGCACCCTTCAAGTATTGAAGAATGCGAGAGATAGCCTCCCAATGTGGTTGCCAAGGGGCATGCATAAACTGACTAACTACTCTAACTGCATATGTGATGTCTGGTCGAGTAACAGTAAGATATATAAGTTTGCCAACCAAACGTCTATAATATCCAACATCCTCAAATAACTCTCCCCTGTCAGCATCAAGCTTGTCATGATAATCCATAGGAGTCTCAACTGGCCGACACGCCAACATCCTAGTCTCGGAGAGCAAGTCTAGAACATACTTGCGTTGTGACAGATACACACCTTTCTTAGATCGAGCAACCTCGATTCCAAGAAAATAGCGAAGAAGACCCAAATCCTTAGTATGAAACTGACGACTAAGATATGCCTTCAAGTCCACAATTCTAGCATGATCACTCCCAGATATAATGATATCATCAACATTAACAATTAACACGATAATACCTGCTAAGGAAGAATGGCAAAATACTGAATGATCTGATGTGGTACGCCGAAAGCCATACTGAATGAGAACTGAACTGAACTTGTCAAACCAAGCACGAGGTGACTGTTTCAGTCCATATAATGCTTTCTTCAATCGACATACGAGTCTTTTATTTTCTGCTATAACATATCCCGGTGGTTGATCCATATAAACCTCCTCATGTAAGTCACCATGCAAGAAAGCATTCTTTATGTCCAGCTGATATATAGGCCATTGGTGATTAACCACCACAGAAATAAGAATCCGAACTGAATTCAGCCGAGCCACTGGAGAGAAAGTCTCCATATAATCCACGCCATATGTCTGAGTATACCCTTTGGCAACCAACCGTGCCTTAAGGCGCTCAATAGAACCATCAGGGTGGTACTTAACAGTGTACACCCATCTATAACCCACTGTTTATTTTCCAACAGGAAGTGATGTAAGCTCCCAAGTCTGATTTTGATGTAAAGCATACATCTCCTCATCCATTGCACTTTTCCAACAAGAAGATGACATAGCCTGCTTGTAAGTTTTGGGAATAAAAGTAGAAGACAATTAACCAACAAATGCATTAAAAGATGATAAAGCACGGTGTAATGAAACATAGTTAGAAATGGGATGCTTATTCTTTGTGGTACAAAGGCGTTGTCTTTTTCTAAGAGCAATAGAAAGATCATCTGGATCTGTGGTGATGGGAGCAGAAACCTCAGACACGGAAGATGATTGGTTGAAGGCTGAATTTTGCAGAACCACTGGCCTGTCCTTGGATCTCTGATAAACCTGTAAATGGGGAATGGAGACAGAAATTGATTCAGGAATGACCGAAAGTGGTATGGAAGATATCAAATCTGTTGTAAAAGGAATACAACGGTCTCCTGAAGGAAAGAAAGGGGTAGACTCAAAGAATGTAACATCCGCACTGACATAATATTTGCGTGACTGTGGACTGTAACAACGATAACCTTTTTGAGTATGGGGATAACCAAAAAAGACACACTTCAGAGATCTAAGAGCCAACTTATCTCGATTAGGTTCCAAGTTATGAATAAAAGTGACACACCCAAACACTCGAGGAGATAAGAAAAAGGGTGCGACATCTGTATGTAATATGGTAAATAGAACTTTGTTATTTAATACAGATGATGGCATGCGATTAATAAGATAACATGCAGTAAGAACGGAATTTGCCCAATATTATTTAGGGACATGCATATTGAATATGAGAGTTCGAGCCACATCTAAAATGTGTCGATGTTTACGTTCGGCTATACCATTTTGTTGAGAGGTGTGGACACAACTGGTTTGATGAATCATACCACGATCAACACAGAAACTGTTCACAGAAGATTGAGTATACTCCAAAGCATTATCAGAACATAGAATTTTGATACGTTTATTAAACTGAACATAGATTTCATTATAAAAGACAGATAACACATTTGGAAACTCAGATCTTTCTTTCATTAAATAACACCAAGTCATTCTGGAATAATCATCAATAAAAATAACAAAATACTGAAATCCTTTCGGACTTTTGACTCTAGACGGACCCCAAATATCAGAATGAACAAGATCAAAAGACTCTAATTGACGACTCTCACTACGACGAGGAAAGGAACTATGGTGATGCTTGCCTAACTGACAAGCCTCACATTCAAGACTAGAAATATGACTCAAACTAGGAACAACTTGATGCAACTTAGCCAAAGACGGATGTCCCAAACGATAATGCCACTGCAACGGAGAAGTAGAAACAGAAGTGAAGGCTTTTCCAGGTAGATCCAAGTAGTACAGTCCATCTTTCTCATGCCCCGAACCAATCATCCTCTTCGTCTTGAGGTCCTGAAAAACACACGAATTTGGAGAAAATATCACAGAACATTAAAGAGATTTGGTTAACTGGCTCACAGATAATAAATTAAATAGAAAATTAGGCACATATAATGAATCAAATAATGATAGTGATTGAGTAGGGTGAATGACATATTTCCCAAGCACAGGACGAGTAGACCCATCAGCCAAGATAATATTATGTTTCATGGAACTACGATTATGAAATATAGATGTTATACCAGACATGTGAGAGCTTGCTCCTGAGTCGATGACCCAAGAGGTGGATGGTGACTGGGTTGCCACAAAAGCAGGATTACCTATATGTGCCATGGTTGCAGTAGGTTGGGAGGTGGTACTAGCAAGCGCGTTCAACTTCTGGAGGATTTGTTGAAATGGAGATGAGGTATCGGACGTTGAAGTCTGATTGAAACACAAAGTATCATCTCTGGGAGCAGAAGTGGTGACCTGGGACTGCATATTTTCAGCATGCACTTGATGTGCATATTCTGATTTGCCCCACTTGTCCCAACAGTAGTCTTCTACATGACCGAGCATTCCATAATAGTTATACTTCCGTGGTTGACCACGGCCACCACCACCACCGCGGCCACCACCACGACCATTGTCTCTACCACCACGGCCTCCTCCTCGACCAAAATTACGACCACCATCTCTACCGCCACATCCAATACCACGTCCACCACCACGACCAACAGCATTAGAAACTAGGGCAGAAGAGTCAGTACTCGGCACCACAGAACTCTGTCCCAGAAAGGAACGATTGAGACGGGAGAAAGTATCTGCCACCGTAGGTAACTGCTCTCCAACAAGGATTTGAGCTTTATAAGGTTCGAGCGCAGGATCCAAGCCGGCTAGGATGAGTGAAACATGAAACTCTTTCTTCTGTCTCCGAGCTTCCTTCAAATCAGTAGTAACAGGATGATATTGAAGCAGTTCCTCCCACAAAGCCTTCTTTGAAGCCAGATATTCATTCACAGGCTTCCCATTTTGCTTTGTATTGAACAATAACTCATACAACTCATAGATATGGACAACGTTTCGCTTCTGCGAATATGATTCTTCCAGAGATGCCCAAATCTGTTTGCTTGATTCACACCACTGAACATTAGCAGCGATATGTGGTTCCATACTATGCCACAACCACGACATAACGTATGCATCTGCACTCATCCAATCTTCATACTCAGCGGACGTTTCAGGCAGGGGTTCTTCCGTCAAAAACTTCAACTTCTTCTTCGCCCTTAACACCACTTTGATAGACTTGGACCAGGCAAGGTAGTTCGCACCATTGAGTTTCACCGCTGTAATCGACTTTCCCAATTCATCATTATGAATAACAGTAAAAGGAGAACCACCTCCGCTACCACCACCACTATTAATCTCGCTAGAAGATTCGGTCCCCACCATACTTGCAGATGCAACAGAAAGACGAGATCTTTGAAATCCTAGATCTCACAACGAACCTCAACCGACGACGAATAACCAACGAAGATCTGTAGAAACCCTAGATCTCATAAACGAACCACGAACGACCACGAACAACGAACGACGAACGGCGAATCATGAAAAACAGCCGAAAATTTTGATCGGCCCTGTCAGGGATGGGATGTACAGTACTTACAAATATATGCTCTGATACCAAGTGAAGTCTGGAGATGGAGAGGAGAAGGAGAAGTAGGAGAAGAGAGAATATGAGAAAGGAGATTGCAAGGGCCTTAAACCCTAGGTTGCATCTCATGTCTATTTATATTGATATGCAATACATCCACAATTACTATTATACCCTCATATGATAAATAACAAAATAAAATAACTCTAACAATATATATGGAAAGGGATCAAATACATCTCCTTTTTTGTCCACTCCAAGCAACCTTCCTATTCACACCATTGGATGTTTGGGGTGGACAAAATAAGGAGTGAATCATGATCCCAATCCTCTCTCTCTCTCTCTCTCTCTCTCTCTCTCTCTCTATATATATATATATATATATATATATATATAAATATATAAATAAAGTAAACAAATTTTCAAATAATAATTAGTATTCTTTATATTTTAAATTGTTACTAGCTACAGATCTTTTCTTGGACCAAGTAAACCATGTACTTATTAAACATCTAGATTTATCTGTTTGTCTCTTTATCATCTTTCTATAGATTCGTAGAAAATTCATCACCATCCTTATAAACAAACTTAAATTCGTAAGATATATTTAAATGTAAGTTTTTATCCAAACCAAACAAAACCATAGTTGAACATTATTCTGAATTCAAACATTTGATTCTATTCAAAAAAATATCCTTATCTTAATGTTCTTCTCTGACTACAGTATATAAATACATATGCAAAAGACCCGTCATCTTCATTCTACCCACTATAATAACCTACATTCTGCAAACCACCGCAAGTTTCAAACCATGCTCACGACCACGCTGGGTCGTCACCACACCCTAGTGGTAGTGTCCCTTGCCGAGTCCGTCTCTCTCGAAGAACACGACCCCGCGTTGACAGAACGCCGTAAGCCGGACCCTGCACAGAAGCAGCCCTCGACCACCTTCACCTGCAACTTCCAGGATCGCTCACCGGTGAAACTGCGGACCTGTCTTCCATTCTTCTGGTGCAGCACCACATCAACCCAACCCATATGCAGAGTCGAACAATCCGACCTCTCATCCTCGTCCCCAGCCATTACCACAGTCGTCTGTACGAGTTGTCGTGTGTCGGCCTCGCCGTGGCAATGTAGGCCTCGCTAGCTCGACCAAACGAGCATCGGCATAGCCGGTCTTCCCGTCCCTGTCCCGTGTATCACCGGTCCCTACTATTCCGGTCTTTTTTGAGCTACTCCACCGGGTGTGCGTCTCTCTAACCGGCATTGGGCGGCTCCTCCGGCTTCGCACATGTCCCACTGGCGAACTCCGCAGAGCGCCAACTCCTCATGCCGAGACACCTCCATTCCGCCTATGGTCCCTTCCTCACAAGTGCGGTACCTCCATCCAATATATCTCCTGCCGAGCCAACCTTATCAATACTTTGTTGATGTTATCCCATCTTTAAGAAGTACTTGTTCCAAACTGCTGCTTCCAAAACAAATAAATAAAGAAAGAGAATAATAAAGAAGAAGAGAAAAAGACGAAGCAGAGGTTACTGTCCACGTAAAGTATGTGGTGCACATGGTGGCGAATTCTGACATCTTTTAAGACTTGGATCATCATAGACTTTGGATAGTAGCAAGAGTGCATGGATTAGTCAACTGACCAGTCGCATCCATCCGGAGACTAAGACGAGTACAGTTCTTGTTTGTTTCCGGTATTGCTAGTTACTATTTTTGCATGATAAGTGGTAGTATACTTGATTCTCGACACGTTTTTACACGGTTAGCATTATATGAGTCCATATTTCACGACATATATTGTTTTCCATATTGCCAAGTAGTTGTGATCTTCGTGCTCATGTTCCTTATGGTTATGACCATGTGTCATGATATTAGGATTTGTGTGCAGTAGTCGGGTGGGGAAGTACCAAGTAGATATATGATCAGATCAGCAGACCGTGCTGCTATTTTATTTTATATTTTATATTTTTTGTAGACCGTGAGGATAGCCAATTTTATACTT
Organism: Iris macrosiphon; assembly: GCA_036927795.1. Taxonomy (NCBI): domain Eukaryota; kingdom Viridiplantae; phylum Streptophyta; class Magnoliopsida; order Asparagales; family Iridaceae; genus Iris; species Iris macrosiphon. Next base: position 93,856,569 of record JAYESA010000008.1, read on the forward strand.
CACGTATGATTGAGCCAAATCCTATAATAAACCGTGTGGTGCAGGTACCTCAACCGATCACATATCGAAAGACATGCTTCAACACACTTAGATGGTTAGGTTTTCTTGTTCCATACTTTATTTATTGTTGTATACCATATTGCTCGTCTTACCTGTTCCACTTACTTTTCTTGTCATGTTTAGTTACTTATTTCATCATGTATTCCATGACTTTTACTGCTTTTATAGTCCCTATCATATATGTGAAACTGCATGCAATGAATTGTACTCGTTTCATCCTGACTGGGTAAACATTTTTAGTTGACTTTCTTCCTTGCTCCTTAGACATTGTTGGAGATCGAGATACTTTTGGAGGCCAATATTAGAATTTAGATAGCTTAGTACTTTCGTAAATTTAATGTTTAGCGGATTTTTTCACGAATTATAATTTAATTATAAATTAAGAATCTTTTAAAACTATGTAAATTTTGTGAATGATCAATAGATAAGAATTGTGATTAAATATTATCTATTTGGATTGATGGACCATTATTATCATAGACAGCGTACTACCGTCGATACTGCGGCGTAGGCTGGGCTTAGCCACGCACTAATATCCCGAAAAGCGAGAGCAGGTCATGACAGCTGCTCCTTGCGAATAAAGTCGCTTGCTATCATCTTATTCACTTCAGCTTCAAAGACATCTATGACGTTTGGACAGAATCTTCGTTGTTGTTGCTTCACTGGCTTAGCATTTGGCTGAATATTATGCTTGTGCACCATGATTTGAGGGTCCAATCCCGGCATATCCTTGTAGCTCCATGCAAAGACATCGATGTATTCCCTTAAAAGCTGGATAAGGGATTCACGATCTTCACTGGACAAACTCTTGCTAATGAAGATGGATTTTGGGGAGGACTCGTCGTCCAAGTTGACTTGCACGACTTCGTCTTCGGTAGGAGGTTCTCGTTGTTCAAAATGCAAATCCCACTAAGAGTCTAAGGGATGGCCCCATGGTTCTACCTTAAAAGGCTGAGATGGTTGGTCGTCATCTTCCTATGGGTGAGCTGACACCATATTGATGGACAGTGTTTGTTTGAGCAAATCTCTGATACTTATGTTGGAGTCCCAAGCAAAAGACTACGAAGAGTGAGATTGTAACTCGTCCTCTTCTTCTGAGCCATCGGGAGTTGTTGGTGGTATGACGTACCCCAAACCACTACCGGTTCGTTGATAGTACATTTCAGACTTGCACGCAGGGGTGAAGTGATGCAGAGGCAGATGTCGACATTTGCCATAGTTTAGGCCTTTGTCGCTTTTTAGGTAATATTCCATCTTTTGGACGATGTGCTTGTGTGCTGTAGCGGTAAAGTTGTATTCTACCGCTCTCGGTTTCTGATTCCTGAAGTTGTATTCTACCGCTCTCAGGTTCTGATTCCTCTGCGATAAAGCCTGGGCGACCTTCTACCTTCTCAAATATGATGGGTTTGTCACCCCTTTTTCCTGTCGAAATTATGAAGTAAGAGTCTTGGCAAGAAAAAATTTGGTCTACTACGTAAGTGGTAGTTATCTGTGTGTGCAGTTATAGACCTAAATTGTATTCTGAGAAATATATAGCATTCCAATGTGCAACAATAGAATAATTTAAAGATAGCCCTTTATTGAGAAAATACGGTATCTTTTCTTGTGGAATTACATCATCGTAGGAAGGTGCATTGGTGCGGGCATTGACATACTATTCTAGTTCATCTTATTCGGTGTTTGCCACCAACACCGGCGGTGGTCCTGGAGCTTTCTTGCGTAGTTTGACGACCAGAGGATTTGGAATTTTTAAAGCAGGGGGATCTTCTCTTGGCAGTCGTCCGTGCCTTCGGAGATTGACCACCAAGTGTTCAGGAGCCCTTCTGGGAAGCTTGACCACGAGGGGAGCAGACGTGTGGGCAGGGCGTCCTTTGAGATGGACCCTTAGGGGTTCGATTGGAGCTGTGTCATCTTCTGCTTCGTCATTGGTGTCGTTATCTCCTTCGTATGGAGATGTGCCAACGAGTCAGAGTAGTATGCTTCAACCTCCTTGAAAGGATCAACATCGGCGAACTGCGTCCTGACGACACCGTCGCTGTCAACATACTTCAGACATTGGTGTAGAGTTGATGGCACGATCTTATGTTAATGTATCCACGGATGCCCCAATAAGATGTTATAGAATACATCTATGTATTTGATGTAGCAAGTAACCTTTGTTTGCAGGTCGCCTATTTGATATTTCAGGCAAATCTTTCCAAGAGGGTAGCTCCTTCCGGCATTGAAACTGCTGATGGTGGTGTTTATAATAGCCAACCGGTGCATCAGAATTTCCAAGATCTGGAGTAGACTCCGTGGGATGATACTGAGAGATGACCTAGGGTCGATGTGCATGCGGTCCAACTTGATGGCCTAGATATATCTTGTATAGTATAGAGGTCTATCGTTCTTGTTGTTCTTCAGTAGCATATCATGTTGCAAGAATATGATGTTTGGGATTGTCTCCATCACATTGTTGCAGTGGGGACATATAGCAGGATTCTCGATCGACGGCTTGACTTGGGTCAAGTTGGAGTCAGCATTTTGCAATGCCTCACTCAGAATAGTACGGGTCCCTTTGGATAGACGAAGGAGCTCGAAGTGGGACAAATTTGCTGGATTATTGGAAAGTTATGCCAATATGTCAAAGTTGTAGGTCTTCTCCAACCCCTGAGTTGCATCCTTTATCAGAGGTTTGTCAAAGCGAACCTCTTTTTATTTTCGTTTATCTGTCGCCGGAGGTTGGGACGGGGCTACTTTAGATGCTACTGGAGCAGTAGGTATTGCGGCTGAAGGTGCATTATCTCTGGAACTGGATCGTAGTTACGCAAGTATATTTGTCCCAACCTTGTCACCCCTGCGAGGGCTTCATCGGTCGAGGGAGAGACCATATGACAAGATTTTGGCCTCTTTCCTTTAGACTTGCCGGTGGAAGGCGCTGCTTGCTGCGTCATGTCTTGGACAATTTTTGGGTGAACCCATATAACTTTGCCTCGCTGAGTAGTAAGGGGTACCATCTCGGCTATTTGGTTACGAGATGGAGGGAGGTTGACGACATCCATCTTTGCCTTTAGGATCGGGACAACCATCTTAGGCCTCCTTTAGTGGAAAGTCACCAAATTGGAGGGACACCATATTTGTAGCGACCGTCTTGTCCTCAAAGTCTAAGGTGAGGGCTTTGGAATTGATCAAACGTTGGATCTGTCTCTTCAATACGTAGATGTCCCATGTTGGATGGTGGATGTACCGATGGTAGTTGCAGTACTTTGGGTCATCGACCTTAGCTGCCTCTTACGGACATCTGATATCGGATAGCCGGATCTTGTTACCCTTCATCAGTACATCAAAAATCTCCATAATATCATCGTTATTGAAGGAGTAGGTCTCCTTCAGCCAGGTTTTGAGCTGGTGCGGTCGAACACTTATACACGTTGACCGTAAGAGCTTGCTTCCCTTTATTGTCAGTACGTTATTGTCGTTGTTGATGAAAGGATGCTTTACCCTGTCATCGGTGTTAGGAAGTTGTATTCCCAACAAATGGGCTTCCTTTGCATTCTTCTCAGTGGTGTCAACGCTTATGATGAAAGTTGTCCAGTCCACCAACGGGATCGAGGTTGTCCAGAGTTTTACCGCAGACTCAGGAATACCCGAGGTCTGTTTCATTACTGTTTGTCAGAATTGATCTATAAAAGTAAGAGTGGGCTCCTTTTTCCTTCTGAACTATGTCGATAAGGAAGGACATAGCCATGTCCATTCTACCGTCATAGAACCGAGAGAGGAAGAGGCACCGAAGATCGTCGAACGATGAAATAGAATTGTCCAGGTGGCTACAAAACCATTCATAGGTAACCCTTGCCAATGCTCTGACAAAGATCTTAGTATGGAGAGCGTCATCCCGGGGTAGATGTCCCATCATTGAATCAAAATAATTCATGTATTGATGAGGAGACGACTTTCCGTCAAACAGAATCATAGACTGTGGCTTGTACTTGGGCGGGTATACTACATTTCTTTACTTGAAAAGATAAGATTGTCGTATTTTGAGTTTCTAGAGCGTGTCTCCGTTATTCGTCGAGTCAAAATGAGCTCGCAATTCTTGAACTTCTCGGATTGCCTCCTGAGCATCATCTGACGTTGGGGGAGCAGATGATCATAGCAAAGTGTGGTTGTCACCAGTAGTGGAAGCTGGGGCAATTGCATTCGACTCCCCGTTGGTTCCTGGATCTTGCTTCTCGTGAGGTCATTGGGGGTTATGGGACAATGCTTTCCCTGAGCTCCAGGATTGTCTGGGTCAGAGCCTGCATCGAGGCACTCATGGTCTGCATCATGGCATTGAGTGCCTCAAGGCGTTGGCGATTACTAGATCTTATTCCATGATCATCCCCTGCCATGTATACATGCATTATATATGGAGAGATGGATGGGATCGTAGATGCCTCACATTCTGCCTCGATCCCCGAGTCTCATTTTCCTCGGGGAAGGCAGGCATCCTTATGTCATCTTCAGAGTCTAGGGGATTATTATACCCAGTTTTGGTCACTACATTGACCTGACAGGCATGGCTACCCCCAGTTAAGTTATCATCCATTCTGTGGGATTCACTATCCTCACGGAATGACGGATTGGTGCAGACAACCGGAGGATTACTACCCCCCATTTCTTGTCCTTGAGCGGGTGCCCTGGAACAAACCCTCGGTAGGCATCGCCAGCCTAGTACCGCGTTGTCAGTTCCTTGACACATGGCTGAGACCGACGGGTTGGACGAGTTCTTCTTCGAGATCTTCCTTATAGAAGGAGATCTTCATGTTGAGCAGCATGAGATAAAAGGAAATTCCTCTTCCTCCTTGAGCACTTATTTCCTGAGGTGCTGTCGAACCGATTTATCTGATGGCAGTCATTGGAATACCAACTATCTAGTTGGAAGGGCTATTGCTTTGGCACAACAATAGTTAATAATGATGTTGGCACAAGTGTGCCCAGGAGAGGACACTTTATGTGCAGCGGTTGCTTCACTCTCCTTGCACTTGTGATATGACTTATCACGTTGCACAGATCAGACGAGAAAACTTTACTTTTATACCCATTTCACACGCTTGGCCAAACCATGTGCGTGAGTGTGAAAGTGAATGGTTTGCTCCCTGACCCGGTTCTTGTGCAAAAGCTGCACCCAGGTCATTTGTGGAAGACTTGATGTAAGACAGACCCACTTCATGCGTGCAGCTAAGATAGGCGCATAGGTCTGTCAGCACAGTTTTTGCTCCCTAACTTGGTTCCAACGCATCTGATGCACCCAAGCTGTTTTGGGAAGACGTTAAGGGTTGGCCCAATTCTGGCGCTTAAGCGCATGGGTTAACCCTATATAATTTTCCATCAGCAGCGCGTGTAACAATTAGTGGAACATGCTTTTGGTGAACTACTTGCACATCCACTCGAGTGCGCATGGCTATTGCAGCTTTGGATTTCTTTGTACTAGCGCTCACTGGCGCATAGTACAAGGAATCCACGTTCTTCCAATTTCCATACAGTTGGTCATGGGGTCAGTACCATTGAATATCCTGTCAAAGATAGACTCTCTCCTTTTGGCTTTGTCGCATACAGAAAACCTTATGCGCCTGCAGCCCGATGCAACGTGTTTCTGTGTTTCCTCTTTTGCACATCCTGCTGTTGGCCATTTTTTGAGGGTCAGCAGTGACCGCGGAAATGGATACGAGATGCGCGTCAACATTATGTTCGCCCTCAGAGGAGAAAGTTGGCGGCACATCACTCGTAGTCTTTGGGTGTAGCACACTAACCTTGATGACCCAAGTCTTGCGAGTCATGTGAGGCTTTGCGAACCTCGATACGCGACTTGGCTTGTCCAACATATCTTTAAACGCTTGTTGGTCGAGGCGGACAACCAATATTTTTTGGGTTGAACACAGATTGGTCACATCGTACTACGTTACGACCGTCTCGTTGGTGGAAAAGGACATCCCCAGCAGAGTCACCACTTTTGTTGCCATCACAAAAATATAGGAAAGTTTTGCTAACTTTTGTATTAATTCGAATACAACAAAGGCGTAAAAAGAACCCTAACACCGAGAATTCTAAGTACAATTTTAAGAAATTTAGGAAAGCATAACGATGGAGATCGAGCACTACAACTGACTCCTTTATTCTGTTGATTGTTCGATAACGAGAAGAGAATTGCCAAGTCTCTAGGCATCTGAATATATGTCTCACTGTACGTCTCCATCTATGTGTTTGTGTGTGGGAAGCACATATTCCTGCTATTTATAGACCTTGGTGGATCATGCGCGTGCATGCATTTACAGCACATGCGCATGGGTTTTGAGTTGCTGCATGGCCTCCCCAACAAAATATGGTTTTAACTTTATGGGCGTATGCTGTACTGCGGCTGCCATCTGACAATAGTTAGAATTGGTTGTTTAATAAAATCTTCGGTTGTTGGTACCCATCATGTGCATAACCTGGTTAGCGTAACATGTGGCATGCATCGACTGCTTGAAAATCTTGGTTGTTTTCTAACAGAAAGATGTTGCCACATAGAGTTTTTAGGGGAACACTGCCGCATAACAACTCCGTCGTATAGGGATATGGTAATGTTGTTGTATGATGATTCTACCATATTGAAATGCTGCCACATGGGAGTTCTGTCGCTTGGGACACTGTCGCATAGGAATTTTGCCACATAGGAACATTATCGCATGGGAATATGGGCATATTACCACATAACAATTCTTTCTTTTGGAAGCACTAACGGATGGGAATCCTTGTCGTGTTGACATAGACGTTGCACGTTCTACGAAGTATTCTGATCGCTGATATAACAGTTAGTGGCTCAATATTTCAGAGCATTACATGCTCTTGTTAGTGAGGATGACATTTGTCGCATGGCTCTCAATCGCTTTTAAATATGCATAGCTTTTAACTGTGCAGGTCTTTTAACTATGCATGGCTTCTAGCTGCTTTTTCAGCATCAGAATTTGGGTTGCCTTTGGCGCATGGTTTGTAATTTTCCATGCTTCTACACCATGCAACTGTATTTGATCTAGGCTTTTGAGGGTCAGTATTTACTCGGACAAACCGTCGTATCGCATTGTTAACGAAGTAAGCAATGCTTGTATCGCTTATGAAACACGTTGAATCACCTCACTCAATAGCGACTCTGAATATATAGTCGATATGCACTCTTTTTCTCGATGCAAGGCGACATTAATCCTCCTGGCTAAACCGTTCAATAGACCACTACATCTTATCTATATAAAGGTCATTGTCCAAGCCAAAATGACTAAGTGGCGCTACTTCAGGGTATTCGGTTGTAATGCCTCACCTGTATAGGTCTCGTAAGTTCTCACGAAATGCGATTCTTAATAAGCGACGCTCCATTCATCCATAGGTTGTAATATCATGGATAGAATGTCTCGTTGTACCGTGCTCAATTTGTACTTTTGATTCCTCCTAGGTCAAACGGTCCTGGTGCCCTGGAATAATTACGTTCGAGAAATATTACCTAGCCCATGCACGGGCAGTCCGTGACCATGCAATATTTCGTATTGTATGTACGGTGAGGTACGAGTCTTCTTGCCCTACTATACTCATGTGCCTTTTTGTTTGTAAGTACGGTCGAGAAAATTGTCTACTCGCTCCACTAAATCTCAGCATCGTTTCTCTTTCGTCCTCCAAATAATTTTTTCGTCCCCGACCCATAGTCACCAATTATTCTAAGGCACTATGCCCTTTCCGATATAGTATTTTGCTTGACGACCTGTAGGTCCCAAAGTAATGAGTCACCATGCCGTTTCTTGACACAGTATTTCTTGGTTCCACCCCCTTCCGACACAGTTGTAATGACCTGCACCTGGTGTGAGGGCACGAGTACGTGGGTACGTATAGCCTACATTGTATCATCGATGGTAGAATATTGTCTAAGTCAACAATACTATTTAATCATATCACACAATAGTATATAAAATATGTCAATGATATCTCAACTCCATACGGAGGACAATATGACAATATATATGATAATCAATACTCAATCATAATAAAACTAGAGAAAGATAATGATACGATATCAAATAGAAGAAATGGATTCACAAAGCCTCAATCTAGACATCACAACAATATCCAAGTCTAATAGTCTATCCGCAAAACAAAAATAGTCCCAATATATATATATATATATATATATATATATATAACATGCCATAAGTCTAAGCTGGAGATATATCCAGTACAATAAGGAAAACTAGCTAAGTGTCTGGTATAACTAGTTGAGCCTCCTCAATGGCTGGTACTAGATCATCCTGCACTAAGGGTATGACCTCAGCTGGCTCATCATCTTGTGATCCATAGTATGTAGGATACCAGTCCTCTATAGAATCATCTAAAAAATATATCTAGTCAGGATTGGAGCGAAGTACAACCTAGAAGTTCTAATAAATGAGAGAAGCTATGAAACAGTAATAGCAATAAAAATAAATGATGGAAAGTCATTAGAATAGTAAACATCACGAAAGAAAATATCACGACAAGTAATGGAAATAACGGAGAGTAATATGGTAAGGAAACATCACCGAAATAAACTAGAAATAAAAGAAAATATAATAATGAGTGCCTTGAAATATTAGTAAGACATGTAATCGTCTTGGGCCTAGCAAGGTCTATATAAAAGGGAACTAGCTCAACCATACATAAAGTGCATGATCGGCTAGTTATCAAGGTCTGCACTACTGCACGGTCTGTAAGGTATGATCACATATCCAATAATACTTCTCATGCCCCCGACTAGTACACGGATCCAAATCATAACACATTCTGACACGATAATCACTATACACAGTCTATAATATCATGCACACTAATCACGGTCTAATCGTATAATCATAAAATAATAATAAAGTGATCACGCAGAAGAACATCTCATGACGGGGATGGAAGGTATAAGAATCCGTGTAACATCATATCAGGAATCAAATTTCTCAATACTAAATACATGTAATATATAAACTATCAAATAAGTAAACTATCAGAGAATGTACTCACCTGTGGTCCTGAGCAAATGGTGCAACTCTATGTCCGAACTGGTGTAACATAGACCTATATATAAGATTTTATGTCATTTTGGTGTATTGGAATAATAAATAACCTAAAATGAGTCAAAATATGATTTATAGGCCATTTCTATGTCATACTAGTCAAACTAGGTTAAACTATGGTGTAATAATAAATAATACACTCACTAATAATTATTACGTCAAACACCTTGAGTATAAGGTCAAGATACTCATTATGGTGTCATGATACACTCTCAACCAAGGTACTAAATTCCTCAATACTTAACCAATACTATATATATATATATATATATATATATATATATATATATATATATATATATATATATATATATATATATATATATATATATATATATAACTATGTATACCTAATGTGATTAGTTATAATGGACGTTAGAGAGAAAATACGCTAACAAGCACAAAATTCCTAAATTACCAATCTGTATCACAACATAGCACGATACGCCCTTCTCGTATCCAATTGTGGACACGTAGCTAGCCCTACACTACCAATACAAATCTAATTAGACCTAATTGATCCAATGACAAATACTTTGTACAATAATCTTGAATTTTTCCCAAAATGGGTACAAAACTCCAAATAGAAGTCACAATAGGGGTCATATGAACCTAGTTCTTCCTTCTATGGGTAGCCCTAATACATGGGTGGGTTCCTAATGCTCAAATATAATAATTATAATCTAATTAAAGGAGAAATTAAGGGTTATACCTATTGGGAGATGGATTTCCAATAAAATACTTAATTGACACAATTATGACACAAACTCCTAGTCAAATCCTTCTTCTCCAAGTGCTCCTTAAAATAAAAGCTCCTAGGCTCCTTAGATGATGAATATGGAAGGGATTGAAAGTGATTTAAGAGAGATTGGTGGAGGGATGAGTCAATTTGGGGAAGAACTTATTTAGGAAATAATTTGGATGAAGAAATAAGGAGGAGAGAGAATACCCCACCCCAATAGGGCCGGCCACTTCCACCCTCTCCCAAGTAATGTATAATATCCTATTTACCCCTACTAATTAGTCAAGAAGGGTATTTAGTTAAGAAGGTTTAATTAAGGAAGCTTCTATTCCTAATAAGGAGTTATTATAATCTCTAATTAATGAAAGGGGATGACTTAATGAGTCTAAAATGTTAGTCCAAATATTGGGTTCAATGTCATGTCAAGTCTAGTTAAGTTCACTAGTATCAAGTCCAATAATTAGTCTAATCTACCAATCAATAAACATTAAACACATTATATAAAATATAACAATATATATAAATAATACAAAATAACAAAAGTACCCCTATCTAAAAATGTGGTAGTGACAAGTCTACCATCTTTAGAAAAAATTCATCCTCACAATTTAAGGAACTAATGACTACAACAAACAATCACAGCAAGAAAAGAAAGATTACCTCACAGCTCAAAGAGATAAGTGTACTGTAACAACCACATTTCTAGATGAGAATATTTTTTCATTTTGTATATTAGACTATTTTTAGTCATCAATATTTATTTAGTGTGCTACGAATAATTATTGTTTTGTGTGGCATTTATTTTTTAGTTAGTGGGCAAGCATAATTATTTGGACTTGACACTAGTGGCTTCTAGCTGCTTTTTCAGCATCAGAATTTGGGTTGCCTTTGGCGCATGGTTTATAATTTTCCATGCTTCTACACCATGCAACTGTATTTGATCTAGGCTTTTGAGGGTCAGTATTTACTCGGACAAACCGTTGTATCGCATTGTTAACGAAGTAAGCAATGCTTGTATCGCTTATGAAACACGTTGAATCACCTCACTCAATAGCGACTCTGAATATATAGTCGATATGCACACTTTTTCTCGATGCAAGGCGACATTAATCCTCCTGGCTAAACCGTTCAATAGCCCACTACATCTTATCTATATAAAGGTCATTGTCCAAGCCAAAATGACTAAGTGGCGCTACTTCAGGGTATTCGGTTGTAATGCCTCACCTGTATAGGTCTCGTAAGTTCTCACGAAATGCGATTCTTAATAAGCGACGCTCCATTCATCCATAGGTTGTAACATCATGGATAGAATGTCCCGTTGTACCGTGCTCAATTTGTACTTTTGATTCCTCCTAGGTCAAACGGTCCTGGTGCCCTGGAATAATTACGTTCGAGAAATATTACCTAGCCCATGCACGGGCAGTCCGTGACCATGCAATATTTCGTATTGTATGTACGGTGAGGTACGAGTCTTCTTGCCCTACTATACTCATGTGCCTTTTTGTTTGTAAGTACGGTCGAGAAAAATGTCTACTCGCTCCACTAAATCTCAGCATCGTTTCTCTTTCGTCCTCCAAATAATTTTTTCGTCCCCGACCCATAGTCACCAATTATTCTAAGGCACTATGCCCTTTCCGATATAGTATTTTGCTTGACGACCTGTAGGCCCCAAAGTAATGAGTCATCATGCCGTTTCTCGACACAGTATTTCTTGGTTCCACCCCCTTCCGACAAAGTTGTAACGACCTGCACCTGGTGTGAGGGCACAAGTACGTGGGTACGTATAGCCTACATTGTATCATCGATGGTAGAATATTGTCTAAGTCAACAATACTATTTAATCATATCACACAATAGTATATAAAATATGTCAATGATATCTCAACTCCATACGGAGGACAATATGACAATATATATGATAATCAATACTCAATCATAATAAAACTAGAGAAAGATAATGATACGATATCAAATAGAAGAAATGGATTCACAAAGCCTCAATCTAGACATCACAACAATATTCAAGTCTAATAGTCTATCCGCAAAACAAAAATAGTCCCAATATATATATATATATATATATATATATATATATATATAACATGCCATAAGTCTAAGCTGGAGATATATCCAGTACAATAAGGAAAAGTAGCTAAGTGTCTGGTATAACTAGTTGAGCCTCCTCAATGGCTGGTACTAGATCATCCTGCACTAAGGGTATGACCTCAGCTGGCTCATCATCTTGTGATCCATAGTATGTAGGATACCAGTCCTCTATAGAATCATCTGAAAAATATATCTAGTCAGGATTGGAGCGAAGTACAACCTAGAAGTTCTAATAAATGAGAGAAGCTATGAAACAGTAATAGCAATAAAAATAAATGATGAAAAGTCATTAGAATAGTAAACATCACGAAAGAAAATATCACGACAAGTAATGGAAATAACGGAGAGTAATATGGTAAGAAAACATCACCGAAATAAACTAGAAATAAAAGAAAATATAATAATGAGTGCCTTGAAATATTAGTAAGACATGTAATCGTCTTGGGCCTAGCACGGTCTATATAAAAGGGAACTAGCTCAACCATACATAAAGTGCATGATCGGCTAGTTATCAAGGTCTGCACTACTGCACGGTCTGTAAGGTATGATCACATATCCAATAATACTTCTCATGCCCCCGACTAGTACACGGATCCAAATCATAACATATTCTGACACGATAATCACTATGCACAGTCTATAATATCATGCACACTAATCACGGTCTAATCGTATAATCATAAAATAATAATAAAGTAATCACGCAGAAGAACATCTCATGACGGGGATGGAAGGTATAAGAATCCGTGTAACATCATATCAGGAATCAAATTTCTCAATACTGAATACATGTAATATATAAACTATCAAATAAGTAAACTATCAGAGAATGTACTCACCTGTGGTCCTGAGCAAATGGTGCAACTCTATGTCCGAACTGGTGTAACATAGACCTATATATAAGATTTTATGTCATTTTGGTGAATTGGAATGATAAATAACCTAAAATGAGTCAAAATATGATTTATAGGCCATTTCTATGTCATACTAGTCAAACTAGGTTAAACTATGGTGTAATAATAAACAATACACTCACTAATAATTATTACGTCAAACACCTTGAGTACAAGGTCAAGATACTCATTATGGTGTCATGATACACTCTCAACCAAGGTACTAAATTCCTCAATACTTAACCAATACTATATATATATATATATATATATATATATATATATATATATATATATATATATATATATATATATATATATATATATATATATATATATATATATATATATATATAACTATGTATACCTAATGTGATTAGTTATAATGGACGTTAGAGAGAAAATACGCTAACAAGCACAAAATTCCTAAATTACCAATCTGTATCACAACATAGCACGATACGCCCTTCTCGTATCCAATTGTGGACACGTAGCTAGCCCTACACTACCAATACAAATCTAATTAGACCTAATTGATCCAATGACAAATACTTTGTACAATAATCTTGAATTTTTCCTAAAATGGGTACAAAACTCCAAATAGAAGTCACAATAGGGGTCATATGAACCTAGTTCTTCCTTCTATGGGTAGCCCTAATACATGGGTGGGTTCCTAATGCTCAAATATAATAATTATAATCTAATTAAAGGAGAAATTAAGGGTTATACCTATTGGGAGATGGATTTCTAATAAAATACTTAATTGACACAATTATGACACAAACTCCTAGTCAAATCCTTCTTCTCCAAGTGCTCCTTAAAATAAAAGCTCCTAGGCTCCTTAGATGATGAATATGGAAGGGATTGAAAGTAATTTGAGAGAGATTGGTGGAGGGATGAGTCAATTTGGGGAAGAACTTATTTAGGAAATAATTTGGATGAAGAAATAAGGAGGAGAGAGAATACCCCCCCCCCCCCAATAGGGCCGGCCACTTCCACCCTCTCCCAAGTAATGTATAATATCCTATTTACCCCTACTAATTAGTCAAGAAGGGTATTCAGTTAAGAAGGTTTAATTAAGGAAGCTTCTATTCCTAATGAGGAGTCATTATAATCTCTAATTAATGAAAGGGGATGACTTAATGAGTCTAAAATGTTAGTCCAAATATTGGGTTCAATGTCATGTCAAGTCTAGTTAAGTTCACTAGTATCAAGTCCAATAATTAGTCTAATCTACCAATCAATAAACATCAAACACATTATATAAAATATAACAATATATATAAATAATACAAAATGACAAAAGTACCCCTATCTAAAAATGTGGTAGTGACAAGTCTACCATCTTTAGAAAAAATTCATCCTCACAATTTAAGGAACTAATGACTACAACAAACAATCACAGCAAGAAAAGAAAGATTAACTCACAGCTCAAAAAGATAAGTGTACTGTAACAACCATATTTCTAGATGAGAATATTTTTTTATTTTTTATATTAGACTATTTTTAGTCATCAATATTTATTTAGTGTGCTACGAATAATTATTGTTTTGTGTGGCATTTATTTTTTAGTTAGTTGGCAAGCATAATTATTTGGACTTGACACTAGTGGACCTAATTAGACTAGTCATGACACATTGAACCCAACATTTGGGCTAGGCCCATTAGACTCATCCCTCTTGATTAATTAGGTGATTTAATTAAGCCTTCATTAGAGATTCCATAGCTATCCCTCCCTAATTATTTTTCTTTATGACAACTAGTGGGGCATTATAGACTTTGTGTAGTAGCTTGGAGAAGGGGCAAGGGGCCGGCCAACTAAATGGGGGGTTCTTTCTCTCTCTCCACTTTATTTCTTCATTCATTCTAGATCTCCAATTAATTTCTTTCCCAATTCATTCATCCCTCCATTAATATCCCTCAAAATTACTCTCAACTTCCTTCCAATTTTATTATCTAAGAAGCACTGGAGCTTGCTTTGTAAGGAGAACTTGAAGGAAGAAGAGTTGACAAGAAAATTGTGTCCTAATTGTGTCCATTGAGCATTTCATTGGAAATCCATGAAATAGGAATCCATCTCCCAATAGATAAATTCTGAGGCCACCCTTTAATTTTGACTCTAATTCATGTATTTAACCATTAGCAATCATCCCTTGGCTTAGTGCTACCCATAGGATCAAGAATTAGGTTCATATGACTTGTATTATGAAAGTTACATGGTAATTTGTGTCCAATTAAGGAGAATTATGAGATTGACACATCAAGTGTATGTCATGAGACCAATTAGATCTAATTAGACTTAGATCGGGATTGTGGGACTAGATACGTATCCATAATTAGACATGAGTAGAGCGTATCATGGTATTTCGTGATACGGTGTGATACGAGACTCATTTTGGGTGATTTGTGCAATTTCTATTGTAATAAGTTGTATTAGTTATATTATTATGTATTTGATATGTCTATATGATTATTATGGAGGATTGGGGGTTTTGGCATTCCTTTTGGGTGTGTATCATAGGATATTATATATGTGCATGCCAAATATTTGGGTTAATACCAATTGTGTGTGTGTGTGTGTGTGTGTATGTAATAAATAATATATATATAATATATATAGGGGTATCTTGGTGTTGGTATTGCGTATCACTAGAGTATCACACTTGATATTTGATACTCACCAAGTGTTTAGTAGAATGCCAATGGGTTAGTGTAGGTGTTTATAGTGGTTGTTGTGGGGTGTAGATAGTATGTTATCAGGTGGTGATGTAAACACCCTAATTTTCAGAGAAATTTTAATATAATTTTTCCCGGATTTTTGGTATTTTCTGGAATTTAAAACAAAGGTGATGGTGATCTAAAGAATTTTAAATGCTGTACATTGGTGTTAAAATATTATAGAAATAATATTTTATGGTTGCAAATGGAAAACCGGACGCAGGGTATTTTTCGGTAAATTTATTGGACTCCGGAAACGCGTTTAAAGCCTTAAAAACTATTGGCTTTATAAACCCAAACCAAACCGAGCTAAACCCAAACCAAACCGAGCCAAACCCAAACCCAAGCCTGAACCGAACCGCATTTGGGTTGGGTCGGGTCGGATTCGAGCCAAACCCACCCCGGATCCGCAACCCAACCGAACCCTAAAATTTATTTTGGGTCGGAACAGTGATTCTGACCAGTGTGCCTCGGCGTTCGTACCCTAGGCAGCCGACTCCTCGAGATCCCCACAGCAGCCGCCTCGCTCTTTCTCCTTAGTCGTCGCTTCCCGTCCTGACCAGAACCCTAGCTAGCCGCCAGCGACTCCCCGTACGCCGAGCCCGACTCCCCACCTCCGCCAGGCCAAGTTCCTCTCCGCCCGCCGTCGACTTACCCCACGGCAGCTTCCTCATCTCCCCACGACCCCGCCCCTCTGTTCGACTCCGCTCCCGTCGCCGAGCCCGACCCGACAGCATCCGCCGCCCCTCTGCTCGACTCCGCTCCCGTCGTCGACCCAGCCCCGCTCCGACCAGACTGTGTGGAGCCGCTGCCCCAGCCCGACCTCGAGCCCGACCCCTTCGGTGAAGCCCCCTCTGCGGTCTCGATCAGATCCCTAGCCAGGACTCATGGCAGATACGAGGACGCGGGAACTCTCGACCAGGACACGAAGTTGACTCTCGGACACGTGGAATTCAGCATCCGCGGAGCCCTGTTCAGGTATCATTTTCTCTCACCTCATAACTCTGATTTAGTTTTCGTCAGTTGCTACGCGTAGACTGTATAACCCTCTCGATGCCCGTGTAATCTGCTTGGTGCATCGCGTCCTGTGGTGATCGCACACCGTAATCCAAAAACAGGAAAAACAACGTCATGTTTCACCCCGGAACTGAGTGCGCCCCGCCAAACGGGACGACTTGGTCGTACGCGGTCTTAACCGAAACGTGCGCGCCGTTATACGAACGTATGGGATTTCGCAGAAGTCGATTCGGATGTGCGTGCACACCGGAATCAACGCGTATCCGCGGACACCGTTCCGTATCTGTCCTTTCTAAAAAATGCTGTAACTTTGTATACACACGTCGGATCGAGACGAAACTTGTGCCATCGGACTCGTAGCAATACGCTGGTCCTGTGACCCAAGTTTGGTTCGATTCTGAGAACGTTGACAAAATCGCGTATCGTGGGCCCCACAGGCTCTACTTGACGGGCGATTTTGTGATCGGCTCATCGGAATCCAATTCTAGAAGTTTTGTCGGGTTCGTATCATCGTTCCTAACTTGTAGACACTAAGTTGACAACTTTGGAGACCTTTGACCCTGACACGCTTTCCGGTGCAAAGTGGCCCACATATGGACCCCGCTTTGGCCCGGAAATGTCATTTTTGCCCTTGCGTCCAAATTGGACTTAAGGACAGACGTTTCTAGCTATTTGACATCTTCTGAGACGGTTGGTGATATTTATTACAGCTTTTGGAGGAGTACCCACAGGATCCACTGATACCGGGACGACTGTTGATATTCAAACATCAGGCAAGTGTACCTTGCCAATCTCTGCAGTATTGTTATTTTTTTTGCTTTATTTATATTGCTGTGCATGCTCAACCTAGGACCGTGTGATGTACCTAGCGTCTGATTATTAGTCGGGTGCCAACACTGTACGTAGTGTTGGGTACTGTCATTTAGAGATGGATATTCG
Organism: Iris macrosiphon; assembly: GCA_036927795.1. Lineage (NCBI taxonomy): Eukaryota > Viridiplantae > Streptophyta > Magnoliopsida > Asparagales > Iridaceae > Iris > Iris macrosiphon. The sequence goes on from JAYESA010000008.1 coordinate 93,874,124, forward strand.
TGACACTTTATATTCTCGTACTTGTCTTATCAAGTACCATACGACCCAGGACACTTGACACTGTTCATGAGACAGGATATTCCCGAGATATTCGTGGTAATTCTGTATAGGATACAGGACTTGACAGAGATATTATATTTATAGATACATATGACTTGTTGCATTAGTGATGATCCCGCTTGACATGGACATGAGACGTTATGGTCATGATATGCGTGGTTACATTGGATGGGGAGAGACACACAGGCTACAGGCTATTTTCTATATATATCTACTACTATTGTGAGGCCGTAGACTCTCGTAGCAGAGCTAGGCACATTACGTGTTTATTTCCACTACCGGCTCCCAGACACAGAGCTTGTAGTGGCACAGCCTGAGTACTCGTGCTGCTCTCACTTGCATTTTCACATAGATGGTTACTTACTTGCCCTGTTATTTTATTTATTTTCTGTACTGCATTTATTTTGGCATGAGCTTTCTTGTACCTTGCTATGTCCCCTGAGGACCTGGATCCGGATTATGTCCCCAGGATTTGAGGACGAGATCTATCCCGAGGTATACAGGACCGGAGCAGGAGCTGATCCAGGAGCTGTACCGCCTTCCAAGGATGCGGTGTTAGACGAGGACTTCTCCTGAGCATCCATGTTTCTTGCTCAGTATTTATTTATTTCAGTCATTTATTTCTGGTCTGTTGAACCATTGTATCAGATTATTTATCGGGTTGTTCCCCGAAGCACTTTGTGAGACTAACTGATGATTTATATTCCTTATTTATTCTGTGGATCATATTTTATATCTTGTGTGGATGAGATTAGTTGTGCCATAATTATCGTAGACTTGATTTTACAGCTTAAGTATGCCCTGATGGATCCATTAAATTAGGTTTGTCCATCGGTGCATGCTGCTGGCCATTATCACGCGTCCGGTCCCTCGGTATTTTGGGACAGGGGCGTGACATGGTTTTTGTGGGGGCCCATGCAGGTCACTGACTAAATTATTCGGTTTCAACTTAGGGACCGAACCAGCCTGCCCTAAGGATAGGATAAGTTATAGGATCTCATCCATTATTTAACCCATTGTTGAACTCTATATCGAACTCGAAATTGTTACTTGATTTGCATCATGTTTGATTCCTCTGAGCGTTCTTACAGTTTATCTTTTGGTTGCAGAGTAATGGATCCCAGGAACGGAGATGAGATTCCTTTGGATACGTCACACGACGCTGTGGTTACTTATATAGACGGAGTGACTCCAGGGAATGGAGGACAAATATCGCAGAGCGATCAGACCGGTCAGCCTAATCCAAGATTCCGGAGAGATGATATCCCACCTCCACCATAGTTCACTCCCCAGATGCCAGTTTTCCCGCCAGGACAAGCCATGGACGGGCAACAGATATTCCAGATGATGTATGCTATGATGCAAGCCCAGCAGCAGATTCAGCAAGAGGCCCATCGGCAGGAGGCCGAGTATCTGAGAACCAGCCTGGTATCCGCATTGGAGCAGGCAAATCCACCAACGAGGCGAACAGCGACGAGATCTATCACCGATTTTCGTCATCTCAAGCCTCGCATATTTTCTGGTAAAGAAGGGCCAACAGAAGTTCATGAATGGCTCACTAACATTCAGCATCAGTTGAAAGCCGCTGAACTTCCGAGAGAGAAGTGGATGACTGCAGTCAGAATGCAGTTAACTGAAAATGCACATCACTGGTGGTTAGCAGAAGAAAGGAGGCTCGGACAAGACCGAGTCACATGGGAAGAGTTCTCCAGACTCTTCCAAGAGATGTACATTCTAGCAGTTGCACGGTCAGAGCTTAGAGACAAGTTCAACCGCCTCATCCAAGACAGTATGACAGTAGAAGAATACAACGCAGAATTTATACGCCTAAGTCGCTTCGCTCCAACATTGATCTCGACAGAGGAAGAGAAAGCTGAGAAGTTCTTTGACGAACTGAAGTTCGAGCTCCAGAGATTGATTGGCTCGGTCGCACCTACATCTTATACCGACGTCCTTGCAGCAGCACGACGCATGGAGCGCGTCACTAGAAGAGAGTCAAATCTGAAGAGGCCAAACACATCCGCACTATCCAAGACAGCACCTAGAGATTCTACAAAATGATTCCAGAGGAGTATACCAGAGAGAGCAGCACACAGGGCCATATCTCTACCTACCTGTCACCACTGCGACAAGGTAGGACACATTGAGAGAGAGTGCAGGCGTAAGTTGGGACTATGCCTGCTTTGTGTATCAGACCAGCATCTATCCAGAGACTGCACTAAACATAGAGAGGGAGCACCGAGACTAGCCTTGCCTGCACCACGACCAGCTTATCCAGCAGTAGGAGCACAGCAGACAGGAGCTGGAGGAGTTAGACCACCAGCTACAGGAGGCTACTAGCAGAGACCACCACTGGCACCACATGCAGCTCTATTTCAGCAGACTCAGCAGTAGCAGAGATGTCCAGCTCAGGGACGAGACAGGCATTCACCTTAGCTGTTGAGCAGGAAGCTACTGCAGGCGAGATCATCGCAGGTACTATTTTAGTTGCTTCATTACCAGCTGTAGCATTATTTGATTCTGGAGCATCGCATTCATTTATAGCAGCTAGCTTTGTAGCCACCCATAGAGTAGCTACCGCACCCCTTCCGAAGATGAAAAGAATTCTTACGGGAGGTGGAATTATTCCGGTTAGTGACGTCTGTAGAGCATGTTCTGTAGTAGTTTGTGGAAGAGAGATGCGAGCCCAATTTCTGATCTTTTCTATGCCTGACTATGATGTTGTACTTGGTATGGACTGGTTAAGTCAGTATCATGCGACTCTTGATTGTCGGCTTGGAAAGGTTATATTTAGACCGTTTGGACATCCAGAATTTGAGTTTCTTCGAGGAGCAGTAGAGCAAGGAGTTCAGCCTACTCTTAGGGTACTATCTGTAGAAGGGGAGACAGGTTACCCAAGAGTCATATCTGAGTTTGTGGATGTATTTCCTGATGATCTTTTAGGTTTACCGCCTGATCGGGAAATAGAATTCATAATAGACTTAACTCCCGGAGTAAAGCCTATCACTTCATCAGTATATCGACTAGCACCTAAGGAGTTAGTGGAGTTGAAAGAACAGGTTGACGACCTTCTGGAGAAGGGTTTCATTCGGCCCAGTATTTTACCTTGGGGAGCACCCATATTATTTGTGCCAAAGAAGGATGGAACAGTACGGTTATGCATTGACTATAGGGCACTGAATGCTGTGACCATCAACAACAGGTATCCCTTACCACGCATTGATGATCTATTCAATCAGTTGAGTAGTGCAAGGGTATTCTCAAAGATTGACCTTCGATCCGGCTATCATCAGATCAAAGTAAGGAAGGAAGACATACCGAAGACAGCTTTCAGGACCAAGTATGGACATTATGAGTTCTTGGTGATGCCGTTTGGTTTAACCAACACGCCAGCAGTGTTTATGAGTCTAATAAACAAAGTCTTCCATCAGTTCTTAGATAAATTTGTGGTTGTGTTCATTAACGACATTCTCATATATTCCAAGAGCCATAAAGAGCACGAGGAGCATCTCAGAATCGTGTTAGAGATCTTGAGACAGGAGAAGTTATATGCCAAACTCAGTAAGTGTGAGTTCTGTATGGACAAAGTGCCTTTTTTGGGACATATCATCTCAGGAGAAGGACTTTCAGTGGATCCAGAGAAAGTTGCGGCAATAGAGACTTGGCCTACACCCACATCAGTGGCAGAGGTGAGAAGTTTTCTCGGACTCGCAGGATATTACCGAAGGTTTGTAGAAAATTTCTCGAGGATTGCATAACCGATGATGAAGCTGACACGTAAAGACCAGGAGTTTTTATGGACAGAAGACTGCCAGAAGGCCTTCGAAGAATTGAAGAGAAGATTAACAACAGCACCTGTCTTGACTCTTCCTTCAGGGTCAGGAGGTTTTGTTATTTACAGTGATGCATCAGGTAGTGGACTGGGATATGTTTTAATGCAACATGGCAAAGTTATTGCTTATGCATCAAGACAGTTGAAGGTCCACGAGAAGAACTATCCAACACACGATCTGGAGTTAGCAGCAGTTATCTTTGCATTAAAGATTTTGAGGCACTACCTTTATGGGGAGAAAGTAGACATCTTTACAGATCACAAAAGTCTGAAGTATGTATATACTCAGAAGGAGCTTAACATGAGGCAGAGACGTTGGCTTAAATTGATGGTAGATTTTGACATCGATTTGCAGTACCATCCGGGAAAGGCGAATGTTGTAGCAGACGCACTGAGCAGGAAGCCTACGGCTTATTTCTTGATAATGCAGCCCGAGTTATTGAGAGATCTACAGGAGCTTCAGATAGAGGTTGTCTTACCAGGACAGAACGGCTTGATGGCTAATCTTGAAATTAAGTCATCACTCGTGGAGCAGATTAAGGAGGCATTGCCCACCGATGCTAGATTTAGAAGATTGAAAGAGAGGACAGAAGCAGGCATACAGACAGGACTTCGCATACACGAAGACGGGACATTGAGGTTTGGAAATCGCTTGTATGTTCCAAATGGAGAACTGAGACAGGAGTTAATAACTGAAGCACATAGCTCTATGTACTCTGTTCACCCAGGAGGAACCAAGATGTACCGAGACTTGAGGCAGTATTACTAGTGGCATGGAATGAAAAGGGAAATTGTAAGATTTGTGGCCAAATGCTTAGTCTGCCAGCAAGTAAAAGCCGAGCATCAGAGGACTGCAGGTATGTTACAGCCGCTTCCTATACCAGAATGGAAGTGGGAACATATCACGATGGATTTTGTCACAGGATTTTCGAGGAGCCCCAGCGGAAGAGACGCAGTATGGGTTATAGTGGATCGACTCACTAAATCGACATATTTCTTGCCATTTAGAGTTGGACAGTCCACAGAGGTACTAGCCGACATGTATATGCGACAAATTGTCAAATTACATGGAGTGCCTGTTAGTATTGTATCGGATTGAGATTCGAGATTTACATCACATTTCTGGAGAAGCATGCAAGAGAGTCTGGGCACCAGACTCAAATTCAGCACGGCTTACCACCCACAGACAGATGGCCAATCGGAGCGCACCATTCAGATCTTGGAGGATATGTTGCGATCATGTATGCTAGACTTTGGAGGATCTTGGGAAGATCATTTGCACTTAGTGGAGTTCTCCTACAACAACAGTTATCAGGCCAGCATTCAGATGGCACCATTCGAGGTATTATACGGAAGAAAGTGCAGATCGCCTATATGTTGGAGTGACGTTGGTGAACGTCAAATCCTGGGTCCAGAATTGGTAACGCAGACAGTGGAAAAGGTGAAACAGATTCAAAATCATCTACGAGCAGCTCAAGACAGACAGAAGCATTGGACAGATACACACAGACGTCCCCTAGAGTTTAAAGAAGGAGAGCACGTGTTCTTGAGGATTTCGCCCACTCGTGGTACTATCAGATTCGGGAGCAGAGGTAAGTTGAGCCCAAGGTATATTGGGCCATTTGATATTCTAGAGCGCGTTGGTGAGGTGGCTTATCGTCTTGCATTACCTCCATCCTTAGAGGGAGTGCATGACGTATTCCACGTCTCGCAGCTGCGAAGGTACGTGACCGACCCAAGTCACGTAGTCGATCATTCAGAGATCGCAGTAGGCCCAAGCTTGAGATATGAAGACAACCAGTGGGCATCCTCGACGTCAGTGAGAAGATATTGCGGGGACAGACAATCAGACTGGTTCGTGTAGCTTGGAAACATCATTCTCCTGGCGAATCAACTTGGGAACGAGAAGATAGTATGCGCCAGCGTTATCCTCACTTATTCACGGATGCAGTGGTCACCTAAGAAATCTTGTAATTACCATAATTCTTCTTGTTGTAGCTTATTCTTTGATTGTGAGGACGTAATCCTCTTAAGGGGGTAGATTGTAAATACCCTAATTTTCAGAGAAATTTTAATATAATTTTTTTTGGATTTTTGGTATTTTCTGGAATTTAAAACAAAGGTGATGGTGATCTAAAGAATTTTAAATGCTGTACATTGGTGTTACAATATTATGGAAATAATATTTTATGGTTGTAAATGGAAAACCGGATGCAGGGTATTTTTCGGTAAATTTATTGGACTCAGAAAACGCGTTTAAAGCCTTAAAAACTATTGGCTTTATAAACCCAAACCAAACTGAGCCAAACCCAAACCAAAGCCTGAACTGAACCGCATTTGGGTCGGGTCGGGTCGGATCCGAGCCAAACCCGCCCTGGATCCGCAACCCAACCGAACCCTAAAATTTATTTTGGGTCGGAACAGTGATTCCGACCCAGCGGCGGCCCTATAAGTGTGCCTCGGCGTTCGTGCCCTAGGCAGCCGCCTCCTCGAGATCCCCATAGCAGCCGCCTCGCTCTTTCTCCTTAGTCGCCGCTCCCCGTCTTGACCGGAACCCTAGCTAGCCGCCAGCGACTCCCCGCACGCCGAGCCCGACTTCCCACCTCCGCTAGGCCGAGTTCCTCTCCGCCCGCCGTCGACATACCCCAAGGCAGCCTCCTCTTCTCCCCACGACCCCGCCCCTCTGTTCGACTCTGCTCCCGTCGCCGAGCTCGACCCGACAACATCCGCCGCCCCTCTGCTCGACTCCGCTCCCGTCGTCGACCCAGCCCCGCTCCGACCAGACTGTGCGGAGCCGCTGCCCCAGCCCGACCTCGAGCCCGACCCCTCCGGTGAAGCCCCCTTTGCGGTCTCGATCAGAGCCTTAGCCAGGACTCACGGCAGACACGAGGACGCGTGAACTCTCGACTAGGACACGAAGTTGACTCTCGGACACGTGGAATTCAGCGTTCGTGGAGCCCTGTTCAGGTATCATTTTCTCTCGTCTCGCAACTCCGATTTAGTTTCTGTCAGTTGCTACGCGTAGACTGTATAACCCTCTCGGTGCCCGTGCAACCCGCTCGGTGCATCGCGTCCTGTGGTGATCGTACACCGGATCCAAAAACAGGAAAAATAATATCCTGTTTTACCCTGGAACTGAGTGCGCCCCGCCAAACGGGACGACTTGGTCGCACGCGGTCTTAACCGAAATGTACGCGTCATTGATACGGACGTATGGGATTTCGTAAAAGTCGATTCGGATGTGCGTGCACACCGAAATCAACGCGTATCCGCGGACACCGTCCCGTATCCGTCCTTTCTGGAAAATGCTATAACTTTATGTACACACGTCGGATCAAGACAAAACTTGAGCCATCGGACTCGTAGCAATACGCTGGTCCTGTGACCCAAGTTTGGTTCAATTCTGAGAACATTGACAAAATCGCGTATCGTAGGCCCCACATGCTCCACTTGACGGGCGATTTTGTGATCGGCTCATCGAAATCCAATTCTGAAAGTTCCGTCGGGTTCGTATCATCGTTCCTAACTTGTAGACACTAAGTTTGGCAAATTTGGAGACCTTTGACCCTGACACGCTTTTCGGTGCAAAGTGGCCCACATATGGACCCCACTTTGGTCCGAAAATGTCATTTTTGCCCTTGCGTCCAAATTGGACTTAAGGACAGGCATTTCTAGCTATTTGACATCTTCTGAGACGGTTGGTGATGTTTATTACAGCTTTTGGAGGAGTATCCACAAGATCCACTGATACCGGAACGACTGTTGATATTCAAACATCAGGCAAGTGTACCTTGCCAATCTCTGCAGTATTGTTATATATTTTCCTTGCTTTATTTATATTGCTGTGCATGCTCAACCTAGGACCGTGTGATGTACCTAGCGTCCGATTATTAGTCGGGTGCCAACACTGTACGCAGTGTTGGGTACTGTCATTTAGAGATGGACATTCGTGACACTTTATATTCTCGTACTTGTCTTATCAAGTACCATACGACCCAGGACACTTGACACTGTTCATGAGACAGGATATTCTCGAGATATTCATGGTAATTCTGTATAGGATACAGGACTTGACAGAGATACTATATTCATAGATACATATGACTTGTTACATTAGTAATGATCCCGCTTGACATGGACATGAGACGTTATGGTCATGATATACGTGGTTACATTGGGTGGGGAGAGACACACAGGCTACAGGCTATTTTCTATATATATCTACTACTATTGTGAGGCCGTAGACTCTCGTAGCAGAGCTAGGCACATTACGTATTTATTTCCACTACCGGCTCCCAGACACAGAGCTTGTAGTGGCACAGCCTGAGTACTCGTGCTGCTCTCACTTGCATTTTCACATAGATGGTTACTTACTTGCCCTGTTATTCCATTTATTTTCTGCACTACATTTATTTTGGCATGAGCTTTCTTGTACCTTGCTATGTCCCCTGAAGACCTGGATTCGAATTATGTCCCCAGGATTTGAGGACGAGATCTATCCCGAGGTATACGGGACCAGAGCAGGAGCTGATCCAGGAGCTGTACCGCCTTCCGAGGATGAGGTGTTAGCCGAGGACTTCTCCTGAGCATCCATATTTCTTGCTCAGTATTTATTTATTTCAGTCATTTATTTCTAGTCTGTTGAACCATTATATCAGATTATTTATCGGATTGTTCCCCGAAGCACTTTGTGAGACTAGCTGGTAATTTACATTCCTTATTTATTCTGTGGATCATATTTTATATCTTGTGTGGATGAGATTAGTTTTGCCATGATTGTCGTAGACTTGATTTTACAGCTTAAGTATGCCCTGATGGATCCACTAAATTGGGTTTGTCCATCGGTGCGTGCTGCTGGCCATTATCACGCGTCCGGTCCCTCGGTATTTTGGGACTGGGGCGTGACAGGTGAGTAGACTGTTTTAAGAGTTGCAAGTAGAGGGGGATTCAGTAGACAGGTGCTGTGTTGGGTATTTCCAGAGTAGTGTTCAGGCACTGCATTAGCAGTAGTAAAGACAACAAGATTTGGGAAGTAACTGGCAATAAGGGTGCACCTTCTGGTACAATAGAAAAAACCTGATATCAATTTTGTTCACTGTGAGGTCAGGGGCAGTAAAGTTATTCTTGGGTTAACTCCCATATTCATGTTTGTGAGAATAGAGGAAAGGGTACTGCTAAGTACAGTTAGTGTAGTAGGATGTTGAGGGTTCAAGTGCGAAGAAATAGAGACTTTAGTAATCTGAATTGCAGTGGGCCTGTACAGGTTTTGTTCAAAGATTAGGGAAATCATGAGTGATATTGCATTCAAGTTGAAGGAGAGGTTCTGTAAAGTGGCAAGAGGATCAGTGAAGGATGAGATTTCGGGCAAGAGTCAGGAGCTAAGAAAGCTTGGTTGCTGTTGTGCATTAGTGCCAGATTTGTAGGGGTTCTTGGCCTTATTGTACTATAAAGGAATAATCTGAACAGGGTATTCAAGAGTATATGTGTACTGTAAGGAGTTTCTTGCCTGTGTGCATGCTAATTCTATAGGTTATATATAGAGATAGTGTTCAGGTTTAGATAGGGGAGTCTTGTTCAGTGGAGTGCAGATGCACATTAGTGCCGGATCTCTAGGGGTTCTTGTATGCACATGAGAAAAACTGGGTGTTGGGTGTATTGAGTGATGAGTGAGCTACAACCTGTAAAAATTCTGAGAGGTTTAATACCTTGATATTGTGAGTATCTCAGAGGGTGTTGTGAGGGTATACTACCAGGTCATTGAGTGAACCAGGTATGAGAGAGACCCATCAGATATATGCAGACTTGTGTGTGCAGCAGTGCAACTGGATGGTTGGCCTTGAGTTGGTTAAGTCCATGAGGGGAGATGAAGTGGCTCGGGTTACTGAAGTTCTTAGGGACTGATGGGTAAGTGTGGGAAATAATTTTAAGAGCAAGTGATACAAGAGGCTGTTCTACTAATATAAGGAGTATCACCCTCTGTTGATATCTGAGATATGATACTTGGGTATTAGTGGAATAATTTTGCGGTAGTAAGTGAAGTATTAGTTAGATGTGGGAAAGTATGACTGGATGAGGTTTAGTGAGATACTTGGGTATAGATGTAGAGTACTAGTATAAGTCTAGGGTAATGAATTAGAATATTAGTTAAGGTAAGATTTATATAGCTAAGTATTAGCTTGGTACCATGTATATGAGTATATATATATTAGTAGTACCTAATATAGCTAACAGTAACTTAGTTGGTAGTGATAACTAGTATAAGACTAGTATTGATTGGTATACCTTGGTATGACCGACGAGACTGAGTTTAGCAAGGTATTGACTAATTTTGATTGGTATTAGTTAGTATTGACTTGGTTAACCTAGTGTGGACTAGTTTAACCAGTATAAAGCTAGAATAGAGGTGATGACCTAGTTTGACCTAGTTTGGCTAGATGACCTAGAAATGGCCTAGAAATCATATCTTAGCATATTTTAACATGTTTATTACTTTATTATATCCAAATAATATAGAATTTCATATATAGGGTTGTGTGACACCATTTCAGACACCGATTTACATCTTTGCTCTGGACCACAGGCGAGTACATTCTCTGATAGTTTTTATTATTTGATTACTACTATAATTCAAATATTTAGAAATATTACTTATGATTCTTTACACGATGGTGTACGGATTGGTATTGTTATTGGATCTTTAGTCATGAGATGTTACCTTGATTTATCAAGATAGTATCGAATACTGCTCCTTGTTGGTATTGGATAACATTGGATAGTATTGGTTAAATATTGGATACATTGGCTAGTAACGTGTCATGGTTGGATCCATCGTATCAGTCGGGGTGGAGAAAGTACTAGCTAGATATGTGATCAAGAACTATTAGTAAGTAGTATAAATCATCGGCTACTAGCTAATCATGCACTTCACTTATGGTTGAGCTAGTTTTTCCCTTAGTGTAAATTATTAAATCTTCCAAGTCGATCCAATATCTATTTAGTATTTCAAAATACACAGTATATTATAGTTTTCATATTCAGTTCATAGATTACATTGCCTTGTATCTGATATTGTAGTTCCTTCTCTTTCTTTCATATATGCATTGGTTATACCCTATTGCGTTCATTTCCTATTACCCTTTACTATTTGCCATTGCATCAGTTTATTATTTTTCTCATCGTACATAGCATCCTCTATTTACTGCTTTATAGTCTTTGTCAATTAATTAGAGCTGCTATTAGGTTGTACTTCGCTCTAATCATAACTGGATATATTTTTCAGACAATAACTTAGAGGACAGTATCCCACGCACTATGGACCACAAGGAGGGTAGAAACCATGGGTCCTGATACTCAGGAGTGATTGTCAGGAGGTCTAGCAGGAATCACTAGTTATCATAGTTAATTTTTTTATTAGCATTTTGATACCGAATTTATTTTTGGCTTATATTTGAGACTTGGATATTGTTTCTATTTATTATTGTTATTGTTGTTGTTGTTGTTGTTGTTGTTGTTGTCTAGACTTTGTAGTTGATAGACTTCTTTGATATCTTATCATGCTTTAGATATGTGATTGAGTATTGTGTTGCTTTAATTATATTGTCCTCCTTCTTGGAGTTGAGATATTATTGACATATTTATACATTATTGTGTGAGATGATTAGATAGTATAGTTGACCTAGACAGGGTTCTACCGTTGATGCTGCGGCGTAGGCTGGACATGCCCACGTACTCGTGCCCCTTCACCAGGTGCGGGTCATGACATATTTTTTTGGTGGCCCATGAAGGTCTGTCTTTACAATTAGTGCGAAGTCGTGGTAGTACAACGGCTTAGTTATACTACTACAAGCATTCGATGGAATATAGGATATAGGATATAGGATAAAGAGAGAATACTCAATCACAACTAGAAAATTTTCTAATCTATTTAATTTGATATCCTTATCCATTCGGAATATTGCTTCTTTTGAAATATATTGTCCTTCTTTGATGATATCATATCTTGCGCAAGTATTGATTCCTTGGTTTTGATTTGTCTTCATGATGCCGTCGAGGACTAGGTCACAGTGTTCTGGAGCTGCTTCGGTGTGGTCGGTTACTTCTACGCCTCTAGCTTAGAGGGTTGCTTCACCAGTCTAGTTGGGGATTTTAGCAGCAGCTTTTGGGGGTTCTCCACCTCCAGTTCAGAGGACAGTACCAGCAGTTTTCGAGGAGCTTCCACCACCATTCGATGCCGTATAGATATTTATACTCTTTTGGGAGATGATGGAGGCCCAGAGGGCCCAAACGGAGGCTCAGCACCTCCAATCAGACGTGATGAGGCAAGGAAAAGAGAATGCCCATCAGTTAGCGCTAGCAGCCGTGGAGAGAGTAGCGCTTGCTTAGCCGCAAATTGTTCTATCCCCGCCAAATCCGCAGCAGCCGAGGTCGGACACTATTGAGGATTTCAAGAGGATGTTCCCCAAGGACTTCAAGGGCATCGAGGAAATCTTGTACGCGAACGACTGGATAGATGACATCGAGAGGATCTTGCAGTTGGTACAGATCCCAGAGTGTTTGCAGATAGAGGCGGCTGGTAGTCAGATATTCGATATTGTCCTTATATAGTATGTCACAGATCCGAGGATTGTGGTGCATGTATTTACTTGGAGAGCTTTCAAGGAGCACTTCAAAGAAAAGTTCTTCCCAGATATGGCTCTGAGTGCCCTGGAGAGCCAGTTTCAGAACCTAGTCCAGGAGAGTATGACGGTGGATGAGTACACGATTGAGTTTTGTCGATTGGGTAGATTCGCGGAGGTACAAAACCCATTGTCGAAAGCGAAGAAGTTTAGGAAGGGTTTGATTATGGAAATCAAATCGCACACCAGGGGGTCACCGCACTGCAATATTTGAGGAGATTTTAGCGAATTCCCAGGTAGCAGAGGATGACTTAGAGCTCAAGTCCAAGAGAGGGAGAGATGTATCAGGGAGGGCTAACAGCAGTGTGGGTCCAGCTAAATGACCCCAATTTTAGCAGCAAAGGGTATTTCAGTTGCAGCAGTTTCAGGTACCGATTCGTGCTCCAATTCAAGCTCCGGTACAGCAGATGCTACAACAGTCTCAGAGACAGGTGCGGTGGGCTCCTTATTGCACCTATTATAGAAGGACTGGGCACACTTGGAAGGTGTGAAGGAAGAGGCTAGGAGCGTGCTTGCATTATGGATCAACGGATCATCTAGTGAAGGATTGTCTCTTAACCCTTCATCGTCCAGGCCAGTGTGCAGACCAAGGTTAGAGAGGTGGAGTTAGGCCACCTGTGGCAACGCAGATTGCCCAACACCGGGAGATGGAGCCACCCCAGCAGGGCAGGGCATTTGTGATGACGGTCGAGGAGGCCAATGCTAAAAGTGATGGGTTAGCATGTTATTTTATGTTCCGTTCCTTTCCTTCCCGTATGTTGTTTTGTGTGCTTCATTAGTTCCTTATGGATTGCTTTGTGCTATAGTATAGTTAGTAGAATACCCTGACTAAGACTATAATACTATGATGGATAGAGACCATAATAATGCATATGAAAATATTAGTGATTTCTTTAAATTGCATGCTTGTATGATTTTCGACGGGTTGGGGGTTTGACCTAGAGGAGATACGGCAATCTTTAAATTTTGAGGACAATTTTTTTCTATGGAGGATAGACTTGTAACTAGCACATTTCTAGATGAGGGTATTTTTATCATTTTGCATATTATTTTATTTTTAGTGATCAATATTTATTTAGTATACTACTAATAATTATTGTTTTGTGTGCTATTTATTTTATAATTAGTGGGCTAGCATAATTATTTGGACTTGACACTAGTGGACCTAATTAGACTAGACACATTGAACCCAATATTTGGACTAGGCCCATTAGACTCATCCCTTTTAATTAATTAGGTGATTTAATTGAGCCTTTATTAGGAATAGAGATTACATAGTTACCCCTCCCTAATTATTTTCCTTCATGACAACTAGTGGGGCATTATAGACTTTGTGTAATAGCTTAGAGAAGGGACAAGGGTCTGGCCACCTATAGGAGGGTTCTCTCTCTCTCTCTCTCTCTCTCTCTCTCTCTCTCTCTTTCCACTTTATTTCTTCATTTATTCTAGATCCCCAATTGAGTTCTTTCCTAATTCATTCATCTCTCCATAAATTTCTCTCAAAATCACTCTTAATTCTCTTCTAATTTTACCATCTAATAAGCATTAGAGCTTGCATTGCAATGAGCACTTGAAGGATGAAGAGTTGACAAGGAGAATTGTGTCCTAATTGTGTCTATTAAGTATTTTATTAGAAATACATCTCCCAATAGGTAAATTCTGAAACCACCCCTTAATTTAGACTCTAATTCATGTATTTAACCATTAGAAATTATTTCTTGGCTTAGGGCTACCCATAGGATCAAGAATTATGTTCATATGACTTGTATTATAAAAGTTACATGATGATTTATATCTAATTAGAAGGAATTACAAGATTGGCACATCAAGTGTGTGTCATGAGACTAATTAGATCTAATTAAACTTAGATCAGGATTGTGAGACTAGATGTGTATCCATAATTGGACACGAGTAGAGCGTATCATGGTATTTCGTGATACAGTGTGATACGAAACTTATTTTGGGTGATTTGTGCAATTTCTCTTCTATTTCTATTATAATAAGTTACATTAGTTGTATTATTATGTATTTGATATGTCTATATGATTATTATGGAGGATTGGGGGTTTTCGCATTCCTTTTGTGTGCGTATCATAGGGTATTATATATGTGCATGCCAAGTATTTGGGTTAATGCCAATTGTGTGTGTGTGTGTGTGTGTGTGTGTGTGTGTGTGTGTGTGTGTGTGTGTGTGTGTATTGCTATTGATGTATATGTATATGTATATGTATATGTATATGTATATGTATATGTATATGTATATGTATATGTATATGTATATAGTGGGTATCTTGGTGTTGGTAGTGCGTATCACTTAAGTATCACACTTGATACTTGATACTTGATACTCACCAAGTGTTTGGTGGAATGCCAATGGGTTAGTGTAGGTGTTCATAGTGGTTGTTGTGGGGTGTAGATAGTGTGTTATCAGGTGGTGTGTAGACTGATTTGAGAGTTGCAAGTAGAGGGGGATTCAATAGTCATGTGATGTGTTGGGTGTTTCCAGAGTAGTGTTCAGGTACTACATTGGCAGCAGTAAGGACAACAAGATTTGGGAAGTAACTGGCAATGATGGTGCACCTTCTAGTACCATGGGAAAAACCTGATATCAATTTTGTTCACTGTGAGGTCAGGGGCAGTAAAGTTATTCTTGGGTTAACTCTCACATTCATGTTTATGTAGAGGAGGGGGTACTGCAAAGTATAGTTAGTGTAGTAGGATGTTGAGGGTTCAAGTGCTAGGAAATAGAGACTTTAGTAATCTGAATTACAGTGGGCCTATACAGGTTTGTTCAAAGCTTGGGGAAGATCATGAGTGATATTGCATTCAAGTTGAAGGAGAGGTTCTGTAAAGTGGCAGGAGGATCAGTGAAGGGTGAGAGATCGGGCAAGAGTCGGGAGATAAGGAAGCTCGGTTGCAGCTATACATTGCACAATACTTCACCGTGTACATGTATTTATATTGGCCTATGTCTGTGTGTGTATGCAGTCCTGTATTGGTGATGGGGGGATTGTCTAAGTGTGTGCAGTAGGTGCACAAGAGATTAACTGTGTTCTTGGCCTCACTGCACTATACATGAATAATCAGAACAGGGTATTCAAGAGTATATGTGAACTGTAAGGAGTTTTTTACCTGTATGCATGCTAATTCTATAGGTTATATATGGGAATAGTGTTCAAGTTTAGATAGGGGAGTCTTATTCAGTGGAGTGCAGATGCACATTAGTGCCAGATCTATAGGGCCGCTTGTGTGCACTTGGGAAAAACTGGGTGTTGGGTGTATTGAGTGATGAGTGAGCTACAACCTATAGAAATCCTAAGAGGTTTAATACCTTGATATGGTGAGTATCTCAGAGGGGGTTGTGAGGGTATACTACTAGGTCATTGAATGTACCAGGTAAGAGAGAGACCCATCAGATATATATAGACCTGTGTGTGCAGCAGTGCAAATGAATAGTTGGCCTTGAGTTGGTTAAGTCCCTAAAGGGAGATAAAGTGGCTCGGGTTACTGAAGTTCTTGGGGACTGATGGGTAAGTATGGGAAATAATCGTAAGAGCAAGTGATAGAAGAGGATATGCTACTAATACAAGGAGTATCACCCTTTGTTGGTATCTGAGATCTGATACTTGGGTATTAGTGGAATAAACTTGGGGTAGTAGGTGAAGTATTAGTTAGATGTGGGAAAGTATGACTGGATAAGGTTTAGTGAGATACTTGTGTATAGATATAGAGTACTAGTATAAGTATAGGGTAATGAATTAGAATATTAGTTAAGTTAAGATTTATATAGCTAAGTATTAGCTTTGTACCATGTATATAAGTATATGTATATATATTAGTAGTACCTAGTATAGCTAACAGTAACTTAGTTGGTAGTGATAACTTGTATAAGACTAGTATTGATTGGTATACCTTGTTATGACCTACAAGACTGAGTTTAGCATGGTATTGACTAGTTTTGATTGGTATTAGTTAGTATTGACTTGGTTAACCTAGTGTGGACTAGTTTAACTTGTATGAACCTAGAATAGAGGTGATGACCTAGTTTGACCTAGTTTGGCTAGTATGACCTAGAAATGACCTAGAAATTATATCTTAGCATATTTTAACATGTTTATCACTTTATTATACCCAAATGACAAGGAATTTCATATATAGGGTTGTGTGACACCAGTTTGAACACTGATTTACATTATTTCTTTGGACCACAGGCAAGTACATTCTCTGATAGTTTCTATTATTTGATTACTACTATAATTCAAGTATTTAGAAATATTACTTATGATTCTTGACACGATGGTACACGGATTGGTATTATTATTAGATCGTTAGTTATGATATATTACCTTAATTTATCGAGATGGTATCGAATATTGCTTCTTGTTAGTATTAGATAACATTGGATAGTATTGGTTAAATATTGGATACATTGGCTAGTAATGTGTCATGGTTGGATCCATCGTATCAGTGGGGGAGGAGGATGTACTAGCTAGATATGTGATCAAAAACTATGGACAAGTAGTGTAAATTATCGGCTACTAGCTAATCATGTACTTCATGTATGGTTGAGCTAGTTTTTTCCTTAGTATAAATTATTGAATCTCCCAAGCCGATCACATATCTATTTAGTATTTCAAAACACATAGTATGTTGTAGTTTTCATATTTAGTTCATAGATTACATTGCCTTATATCTGATATTGTAGTTCATTATCTTTCTCTCATATATGTATTGGCTATACCCTAATGCTTTCATTGCCTATCACCCTTTACTATTTGCCATTGCATCAGTTTATTATTTTTCTCATCGTTTATAGCATCATCAATTTACTGCTTTATAGTCTTTGTTAATTAATTGGAACTACTATTGGATTGTTGTAAACCCCCTGATTTTTTTCAAGAATTTTTAAATTTGAATTTTCACAATTTTCTGGAATTTTCTTAATTTAAAACAAGGATTTTAATTTTTAAATGATAATAAACAATATTAAAATATTATAAAAATAATATTTTTTGGTGTAAATGAAAAAATGGACTTAGGGTAATTTTTCTGGAATTTATTGGGCCCCGGACCTATTTTTAATCACCTAAAAATATTTATTTATTTAATTATTTAATTATTTATTATTTAGTTATTTATTTATTTAGTTATTTATTTTTATTTAAACCCTAGCCCAGCCCAGCCCAGCCCAACCGAGCCCATGGGCTAACGGGTCGGGCCGGCCAGACCCGAACCCGCAAGCCCTACCCGCTTCTGCAAACGGGTCGGGTCGGGTCTGCCAGACCCGAACCCGCCCGACCCGTTGAATGTTTCTTCTCCCCACGATCGACCCCGACTCTTCCGGCGGCCGCATCGCCAGAGCCCTCGCCGTCCCCTCCGGCCCACGCCCCATGACCCCGCCACATCCCCGCCATCCTCGCCCCTCCACCGCCTAGCCCGGAGCCAACCTCCCCTATATAAACCCTAGTTTCCCTCCCCTCCGGCCACTCCCTCACCGTCGCGCCCCGCCACCCCTCGCCAGAGCTCCGCCGCCTCGCCGAGCCTCGCCCTCGCCACAGCCCAGCTGCCCTCCACCACGCCCAGCCGACTCCTCCGCCTCCTTCTTCCTCTCCTCTCCTCCTGCCACCGCGAGCAGCAGCAGCCAACGGCAGCGCCGCCGCACCGTCCCCGCGCCGCCTCCGCCGCCTCCCAGCGCGCCGCCGCGGGCCCCCGGCCCCCTCCGCCTCAGCCCGGCCGCCCCAAGCTGCCGGAGTTCCGCCGCAGGAAGCCCTAGCCCTAACCCTAATTCCTTGTATCCGACACGTGTTGGACACGTGTCGGACACGAAAACCCAGTTTTCGAGGACCCTGTTCAGGTACTCATATCTTCTTGCTCGTAGCTCTGATTTCGATTCCGTAAATTGCGTTGCGAAGCCTGTATGACCCTCTCGGTGCCCGGCCAAACCGCTCGGGGCATCGTGTCCTGTGGTGATAGCACACCGCGATCCAAAAACAGGAAAAAACAACGACCTGATTCACCCCGGAACTGGGTGCGGCCCACCAAACGGGATGACTTGGTCGCGCGCGGTCTTCACAGATACGTGCGCGTCGTTGATACGGACGTATGGGATTTCGCAGAAGTCGATTCGGGTGTGCGTGCACACCGGGATCAACGCGTATCCGCGGACATCGCCCCGTATCCGACTTTTTTGCATTTCATCCTAACTTTGTGTACACATGTCAGATCGAAACAAAACTTGCGCCATCGGACTCGTAGCGATACGCTGGTCCTGTGACCCAAGTTTGGTTCGATTCTGAGAACGTTGACGAAATCGCGTGTCGTGGGCCCCATAGGCCCCGCTCGACGGGCGATTTTGTGATCGGCTCATCGGAATCCAATTTTGGAAATTCCGTTGGGTTCGTATCATTGTTCCTGACCTGTTGACACTAAGTTTGGTGAATTTGGAGACCTTTGACCCTGACACATTTTTCGGTGCAAAGCGGGCCCACATGTGGACCCCGTTTTGACCCGAAATTGCCGTTTTTGCCCTTGTCTCCAAATTGGACTCAAGGACAGGCGTTTCTAGATGATTGATATTTTCTGGATCTGATGGTGATGTTTATTTCAGCAATCGGAGTATCGCCTGCAATCTCTGCTGAAGTCAGAGCAGCAATTTGAACCGGAACCACAGGCAAGTGTACCTTGCCAAACCCTGCAGCTTGCTATTTATTTTCTTGGCTTAATTTAGCATCAGTGGGCAAGTAAGGCTTGCCAATTCTTAATAATTCTTGACATAGTATTTTACTTGATTTCTTGTGGATTTAAATGTAAACTTGTTTTAACTGCTTAACCTAGGAAACGTGTGAAGTACTTAGTGTCCGATCATAGTCGGGTGCCAACCCCGTACGCGGTGTTGGGTGCGTCATTTAGAGATGGACATTCGATACCCTTACTCTTTGTACTTGTCCTATCAAGTACAACAGAACCCAGGATACTTGACACTATTCATGAGACAGAATTCTCTTGAGATATTCACGGTGATTCTGTATAGGATACAGGTTTATGACATGGACAGTTTATTCATAGACATTATATGACTGCTGTATTAGTTATGATCTTGCGTGTCATGGACATGAGACGTGTGATTACATTGGGTGGGAGAGACACACAGGCTACAGGCTGATCATATATATATACATGAAACCCCTATTATTGTGAGGCACAAGACTCTAAACCCGAGCTTGGCCCTTTACGTCTGCTACCGGCTCCCCGACATAGAGCTTGTAGCGGTCTCAGCCTGAGTTCTAGTGATGCTCTCAACTTGCATTTATCACTTAGTTGGTTACATAGTTTACCCTATTGTTTTATATATATTTTTGTACTGCATTTATTTTGGCTTGTGTTATTTGTACCTTGTTATGTCCCCTGAGGACCTGGAATGGACTATGTCCCCAGGTATAGCCGAAGAGATCCACCCAGAGATACACCGTACAGGAGCACTTCCAGGAGCTGTACCAGGACCTGAGGACGAGCTCGCACCAGAGGACTTCTCCTGAGCAGTGGCTGTATATAGTCAGTTATTTCTGTTTCTGCTTCTATTTCCAGTTCCTTTACTTCACGTCTATTTGCATTTGATGTAACAGACTTGTGCTCGGATTGTTCACCGAGACACTTTTATTGAGATTTGATAGTTATTGCTATTTGCATTAATTCTGGCATTTAATCTGTGATTATCTGTTATGGATGAGATTAGAATAACCTGGGACTTGTAACATTTGCTCTATTTTCTGTTAGACTACAGCTTAAGCATGCCCTGATGGATCCATTAAATTGGGTTGTCCATCGGTGCGTGCTGCTGGCCATTGCCACGTGTCCAGTCCCTCGATATTTTGGGACTGGGGCGTGACAATTGTACTTTGCTCCAATCTTGACTGGATATATTTTTCAGACGATGACTTAGAGGATAGGTGTCCCACGCGCTATGGACCACAAGGGGGATAGCAACCATTGGCCCTGATACTAAGGAGTGATTGCCAGGAGGTCTAGCCTGAATCACTAGTTATCATAATTAGTTTTTTTATTAGCATTTTGGTACCGAATTTATTTTTTTCTTATATTGAGACTTGGATATTGTTTTATATTTGTTGTTGTTGTTGTTGTTATTGTCTAGACTTTGTAGTTGATAGGCTTCTTTGATATCTTATTTTGCTTTAGATATGTGATTGAGTATTATGTTGTTTTAATTATATTTTTCTCCCTCTTTGAGTTGAGATATTATTGACAGATTTATACATTATTGTGTGAGATGATTAGAGAGTATAGTTGGCCTGGACAATATTCTACCGTCGATGCTGCGGTATAGCCTGGATATACCCGCGTACTCGTGCTCCTTCACCGGGTGTGGGTCATGACATGTACCGCTCGCGCATCTCGGCTTCCCTCTCCCAGGTAGACTCTCCCGGAGAGTGATTCCTCCACCCGACGTGTACCAAGGAAATTATCTCGTTCGACAACACATTCTTTTTGCGATCCAGAATCTCCACTGGTTGCTCTAGATAACTGAGAGTCGGACCCACCTCAATCTCAGAGTGATCTAATACGTGACTAGGATCTGCCATGTACCATCTTATTTGCGATAAGTAGAACACTCCATGTACTCCCTCTAGTGTAAGCGACAAGTCTAATTTGTATGCCACTACACCGACCCTCGCAAGAACACTGAAGGATCCGATGTACCATAGACTAAGCTTCCTGCCTCCACCAAAGTGAATCGTGTTCCGTGTCAGAGAAATCAGCAAGAATACTAGGTTACCAACCTAGAATAAAATACAGCCTTAACACATAATCTAAAATAAAGTAATCATAAGCAATCATAAACAAAACCTATACCTCAAACTCCAAAGGTCTCCGATGGCTATCGGCCCAATATCATTGTCTGTCCTATGCCACCCAAAGTCTATCTCTAATGAGATTCATATTCTCTGCTACATCTATAACCATCTTGGGTCCCAACAAGGCTCTCTCACCAATATCATCCCAAGGCAAAGGAGTGCGACATCTTTATCCATATAAAGCCTCAAATGGTGACATGTCAATACTGGCCTGGTAACTACTGTTGTAAGAAACTCTACCAGGTGAAGATGATCCTCTTAAGAGCCTTTAAAATCCTAAACACAAGTGTGAAGCATATCCTCGATAGTCTGAGTAGTCCTCTCCGACTGCCTATCTGTTTATGGGTGATATGCAGTACTAAACTTGAGGAGGGTGCCCAAGCTAGCCTCAAACTCCTCCAGAAGTGGGATGTGAAGCGATTATATCGATCTGAGACAATGCTCACAGAAACTTCGTATAATTTGATAATTTGCCACGTGTACTTCTCTGTCAGCTTCTCCGTAGACGTACCCACTTTGAATAGTAAGAAGTGGTCCGATTTGGTCAACCTGTCTACGATAACCCAAATCGTGTCTTTCCCTCCTAGAGAAAGCGGAAGCCCCAAAACAAAAATCTATGGTCACATGCTTCCACTTTCACTCTGAGATAAATAAAGGCTGAAGTAAACCACATGGCCTTTGTCTCTCTATATTTACCTGTTGGCACACTAAACACCTGGATACGAAGTGCATCACCTTCCGCTTCATACCATACCACCATACATGCTCCCTCGGGTCTTTATATATCTTGTTGGCACTTGGATGCGTAGAGTAGTAAGAGAAATGCGCCTCCTGAAGAACCTCCTTATGCAACTCTCCACTCGGAACACATAACCTGGTACCGTGCTGCAATAATCCATCCATCAGAGCCTCATCATCATACTATGTAGCTTTGATCCCGTCCATCAGCTCTAACTATATCTGCAATCCCCACATCTGCATCTTGATACCAGAAACTAGCACCTCAATGCCCATGCTCTCAAGTTCAGCTAATAAGTGTATGTCTGTCGTCAAGTACATAGCCACCGGATAACTGCTCAAGGCATCGGTGACTACGTTGGCCTTCCCTGGATTATACTGCAAATATATGTCGAAGTCCTTCATCAACTCCAACCACCACCGCTGTCTCATGTTTAGATTTTTCTATGTAAACACGTACTTCAAGCTCTTGTGGTCTATGAAGATCTCCACACACTCTCCGTACAAATAGTATTTTATATCTTTAGAGCAAAGATGACCACTACCAACTCTAAATTATGGGTGGGATAGTTTTTCTCATGAGGACATAATTTTTTGGAAGCATAGGCAATCATCTTCCCATTCTGCTATAAAATAGAACACAAACCCTTTCCTGAAGCATCATTGTAGATAGTGAATCCACCTGACCCCGATGGCAACGTCAACACTAGAGCTGTCGTCAATCTCCTCTTCAGCTCATCAAAAGCGGCCTGACAATCCTCTTTCCAAATAAAATCAACGTCTTTCCTGGTCAGCCTGGTCATCGGCTCGGCAACCCTGGAGAAGTCCTCTAAAAAGCTCCTGTAATAACCTGCCAGTCCTAGAAAACTTTTGATCTCTGCCACTGAACTTGGAGTAGCCCATGACTCTATTGCCATGATCTTCTTTGGGTCAACTGAGATCCCATCTCCCGCCACCACATAACCAAGGAATTCAACCTTGTTAAGGAAGAACTCATACTATGAAAGCTTTCCATAAAGCTTCTCCATCCTAAGAGTCTTAAAAATTATCCTCAGGTGCTCCTCTGGCGTCTTCGAATACACAAGAATATCATCGATGAACACCGCCATGAACTCTCACTCCCCGTTCCCGATATACGTATTTGAAACATATTAGTTTTTATGCTTATATTATTTCTTGCTTGCATGGTTAATTAGGTTGCATGTCATGGAGACTAGACCCATTTTTTGGTTCATTTGGCTCATGGTTTAATTGTTGAGTTGGTTTAGTCATGAGAGAACCCATGGTCCAAACCTCAATCCTAGCTATATAAGCTAACTTCTTTCTCTCTCTTCCCTCATTCTTCATTTTTTTTACTCTTTCTTTTATTTCTAGACAAGTACACCTTGTATGACATAAAAAAACTCTAGATTTTAATTCTTGCTTTTTCCTTACATTTTATTAGCCTAATATGTGTACATTTTGATTCTAAGCACTTTTAATCCTTGGATTTTTCAGTTTTTATGGGTAAAATTTAGTAGATCTGCATTTTTAGTTGAGGGTTTTCATGGGTTCCAAAAATATTTCTTGGTTTTGATCTATTAAAACTTGGCATTTTAGAAAACCAATTTTTGTGGGTGATTGAGCATTCTATTTCAGGCATCTTGGCTTTTGGTTCACTTGATTTGGAGTTGAAATAAAGTTTTTATGGAGAAAATAATTTTTATTTTTTGAGCTTTTTCGTCATGGCTGAACTTGCTGCCTGGAGAAGACAAAGTGCTCATGCGGGCAGCACCATATGCGGCAAAGAGTGATATGCGGCATGAGTGCTATATGGCCCAAGCTCTATGCCGCATATACTTTCCAGCATGCGTCCATCTTATTGGATGCATAACTGATTATTACACAAAATATTCTGAAGCAAAGTGCTTGGAAAAGTCCTAAGTGACAGAACTCCTTGTGTTTCACTTGCTGAACAAATTAGAAACTTGTTACGTCTAAGAGACATCTATGAGGCAAGTAGAGCATATGGCAAAGTAGACTATGCGGCCTTGACTTATGCGGCCTCTTCTCTTCTGGACGAATAACTCTGTTTTGCCCTTGCACATTTTCTATGAGTTTGTATTTATCTTCCTGACACTTTATGTCTTATCACATTCATCACTTCGGTCACTTCACTGACACGCATTTAATGCACGTCACTCGGCACTTGTCCCAAGGAGTAGACTTTGCCTTGACCTATGCGGCCTGACTCCTATGCGGCCTGATCCCTATGCGGCACCGACCTCTATGCGGCCTTGACCTATACGACATTAATTTCATGCGTCTCTAGTTCTTATGCGGACCCATGTGCATGTTTTATTATTTTGCTTATTTCGATATTTTATTGGTCTTGTGATTCTATGCGTGTTATAAATGATTGTAAATGTATGAGAACTAAGTGACCATGTGTTGTACCTAACTATATACTTAACCCAATTATGAGTAGAAATAGATATGTCCAAGTGACTATGACTACCTATATGCCTGACTCGTTCTATGTGTTTCTATGTGCTAGAACTTATGCGATTTACCAATGATTGGCGACTTGACTCGACTATTGGTATCCGTGCTGATATACTTAATATGTGTTATGTGTTCCTACGTACTAAGTGTTCCTACGTGATTATGTTACATATTTTATATGGAGGTGTACCTACGTGCTATGCGACATATGATATAATACAATTCCTCCAGCATGGATATGATAGTTGGTTAATAATCAAGCGTGGCTAGGACTTGTGTTGATTGTTGCATCACGCTAGGATGAATCCAAATTGAACTACCAAGTGGCAAAGTGGATTCGTATCTAGCGTGCCCCTACTACGGTATGATATGTAAGAAGAATGACATGTGACCACGCCATATGATTCCAGCTAACCATAGGGTTAACCAGGCAACTAAAATATGTAGAGCATTAGAAGGGACGGAATCCCGAGATCGTGCTTAACTAGCCACCCTTAATCATATGGGGAGTGAAGGCTGGCCCCTATGGATATTATTTAAATCCTCATTAGTGGATGGCAATATCCGATTATTATATTGTGCAATATATTCTATACGATCTTAGCATGGTGTCCTTTCGAGGGATCGGTGCATACTACTATGTGCTACGCAGCGATTCATGGCTCGGATAGCCCCTGCTAGAATATGGCTCAACTTGAGGATTCCTATCATATGCATAATATTGCTGGGATAACCCAGATTCCACCCAGTAAGCCGTACAAGTGATTGGTCGATTATATAACTGAACTTGATTATGCATGGTACCTTCTGTTAAATAGTTTATGGACATGGACTATCATGATGTGATGGTCTAACCCTTGTCCTTGTTTGGTTGTAGGGTTAGATACGCTCACTAGTAGATTATTCCCTCCCAATGTACCGTATGAACCATATACGCGGTACAGACGTAATGTAATGACGTCAAATAAAATCTAAGAAATAGACCCCACACTAACTACTAACCCAAGACGCGAACTCACGTATCGAAGATCAGTCGACACGCTAGTCCATGCACTCACTCACTCAGACAGAAACGTGTTGAACATGTGTTAGGTCAAAAGATACCAAGTACCTACACAATATACCGGTAAGTCTGCTACTCTAAGATGCGTGCACACACTATCAACTAAAACTAGGCATATGTAAACAGAATAATACAATCTAGCAGGGTGTACTTGCCTTCCAAACCAAGCTGCAAGCACAACAAGTCTGGTCCGGAGCTCTCCATAGAAACGTCTCGAACACCTACCAATTAATAATTACACTAGTTAAACTCTAATTTTCTATTTTAATTAGGTTATTATCTAGTTATTAATTCTACATTGGTTGCACATGCAAGTAGCTACACCCCCAAAATATTATTAGTCATTAAACATTGCCAAAACCATTTTTAAATCATTAATTATTAAAAACTATTAATTCTAAAATTATTATTTATTTAGTGAAAAATACTGAAACAGTTGTTGTTGCATGCACAAAGTTCTATTATGCGTCGACTAGGAGTTCTAGCAACTTGACAACTAGTTTGTGCATGCAAGGTTGCCAACTTGCATAAAAAATCATTTAATATATAAAATATATTAATTAATATTCTAAAAATTATTATTTAATTTTTAGAAATTTATATTTTAATAATAAAATAATAGCATCTATCAAAACTAGGTTATTATGTTTACCACATTGTCATGTATTGGTTTCGTGTCATCAAAGAGTAGTTTTGCATATAAAATTAGGGTTTCTCATGCATGAAGATATCATCATTCATCATATATCATGTTTATGGGTTCCTACAAAGGTTCTCACATGGATATATATTAAAAAGAAATTATAAAACTTACTTGATCGTGATTACGGTGGAACTTTTTCTTGCGACACGGACCTTTTGGAGCGCCAAACGGACTCCAAACTCCACGAAACTTGAGAAAGCTCTTGGGGGCTTCAAGTATGATGTAAATCTAGGGTTTTTAGAGATTTTTGCTTCTATGGAGGGGTCTGAACTGTTGTGCAACTAGCAGCCAATATTTGGCCTAAAAGGAGGTTCGGTTAGGGTTTTTATAGAGTTGTGGACTGTGGAGAAGGAGAGAGGAAGAGGGAAAGAAGGAGGAGAGGGAGAGTTCATGAGAAAGAAGAGAAGGGTCGGGGGGGAGAGAGATTTATGTGAGGGAGAGAAAGTAGGGTCGGCCGATCCTATTAATTAGGTTTGTATATATATATATATATATATATAGAGAGAGAGAGAGAGAGAGCGAGAGATGTAGTTTGGTTGTTAGGATTTGTTTTAGTGTTTCCATCTATGGATATGATTTAAAGAGGCTAAAATAGGGTGAGAGGATGCTCTAAAATCTTTAAATTAGATTTTAAAAGATTTATTTTAGATTTAAATTGATATGCAACAAGATTGCATAGGGGTCTTTACTAATTTGGAAATATTGCATTTATGGACCATTTAATATATTTGTTCAGATTTTGTGGATATATTTTATTTGTGGGATATATTGTGGAGTAGGAAAAAGGTGTGGAGATAGTGTACGTATTTTATAGGAATTGGTTTGAGAGTCCGAGTAGGGTATTTGGGCTCGGTTGGGTTCAAATAGCCAAATAATAGAGTTTTTACGATAACGATAGTTCATGATGTTTGTCAATATTTTTGAAGCATGGGGGAGATCAAACTAATACAACACCTATGTCCCAAATTTACTAAGTAAATTCAAGGTCAATAATGTGAATTCGGTTGGAAGGGAAAATATCGTGCATTGCTCAAAATATCCAAGCCATGGCAAAGTGTCATAAATATTAAAAATAATTTTAGAAATTATTTCTTTAAATATATCTAATTAAACAAAATAATAAAAATAATTATAAATTACCAAATTATCCATATTCTAAAATGAGGGGGCTTATAGGCGTAGAGAGGATAGTGTAGGTCAGTGTCTAGTAGAGCTAAATACTTTGAGTTGTGTAGGTTTAGTTGTAGTGTAAGTATTGGTCTTTGTGTGAGGTATCCTTGTTATCAAGGTTTTGTAACTTGATATGAGGAGTATCTTGCTAGCATGAGGTAAGGTATTGGTGTCAAGATACTTAGGAATTGGGTATTGGTCAAGATATTAGAAATTGGGCTAGGTAATGGGTTAGATATTAGATATCGGGTTAAAGTACTTGGTAGGTAGTTAAGGTATTATAAGATACTTATATATATATATATATATATATATATATATATATATATATATATATATATATATATATATATATATATATATATAAGTCTAGGTACAAATATACATAGTACATGTTACCTAGAATACTTATACCTATAGAATATGACTAGAAAACCTAGAAATAACTTGATAATAGCTATATAGGCCAACAAATAGGTATTTGAGAACTCAAAAATAGGTATTGACCTAGTTTTACCCTATTGACCTAGAATTAACCTATAAACCTAAAATAAAGATAGTTAAGATGGTTATTATTATTATTTTAATTACTGACACTGTAAATTCATAATTATGTCACTTGGACTCCAGTTCGGACACTGATTTGTGTTTACAGCTCAGGACCACAAGCGAGTACATTCTCTGATAGTTTTCTTACTTGATAGCTTGTATGATACATGTTTATAATACTATTTTACTTGATTCCTGACATGCTGGATATACGGATTGGTATTATATGGATTTATTGTCATAAGATTCGTAGTTTCAGGCCTATTCATTACTGGTCTAATGTATTTATAGCACTATTGATTTTCTGGCCATGGCTTATTCTGGACTATTGAGATTCTTCGTGTTGGGACCTGGATCCATGAGTACTAGTCGGACGGAAAAATATCTAAGAGACGTGTGAACATACCCTTTTTATCCTATGATCTTACTGGAATAATAGCAGCCACACACGACATGTGTGGTTTGTCAGATTTTATCCCTTAGTCGTTTACATGTTGACTTGGTATTTCAAAATACTTAGATAGGTACAGTCTTACTCTTTTCATTCTATACTTGCTGGTTACTTATATTACTATTTTCACTTATTTGACTTGCCATTACTGACATACTTTTTATTTTTACTTCATTTACCTTACCATGATATTATGCTTATCTGTTCATCATGTATTTCATTACTATTTACTATTTTATAGTCTTTATCATGTATTGGACTGTTGTTAGAGTTGTAATCATTCCATCCTGATTGAATAATATTTTTAGGAGGAGTTGTGCTCTACGCTCTTGGACTTCAGAGTGATGTTATTGTCGAGACTGCTTTTGCACTGTTGTCACGCCCTAGTCCCAAAATACGTAGGACCAGGAATACGTAAGCATGTCAGCCGTATGTATATGGCAACTCCAATATATGGATACCATAATACACATGTACACTGTAATATGAATATTAACTCACATGTGGTATAGATTTATGTCATAAGTCACAAGGCATAACTAGATCTCATCCACAGAATCAAACAGAAATGAATAACCAATCAACTATATAACTGAATCGAGTATAAGATGCTTGATAAGAACAAGTAGTTGGGTGGAGACAAATCCACTACCAAACTAGAATATAAGAGAAACCAAATAAGTACATCTAATGAATAATGAGACTCGAAGAGAAGACCTCCTCGAAAGAGAGATAAGTAGCAAGTCCTGATCCGTGCTCCTGCTAATAGTCAAGATCGTCTACACCTGGAAAGGAACCAGGTCCTCAGAGGGACGTAACAAGATACATAGAAGCATAACAATTAAATACAGTAAAACATGCATAATAGACAGAAAATATATAAGTACGCTGTACCAGACAATCTATATAAAAATGCATAGTGAGGACAACTTTTTGACGTATGGGCATGTGTAGGCTACTCTATCTATCTCACAACTCACACACATGTCTATGAACATCAGAAACCGTCATACCGCGAGGGTAGCGACCATCGTGACACCATCAATCGACATACTGCGAGGGTAGCGACCATCGTGACATAACTACCGTAGTACGTGCTATTTACTACGGTTTACCAGAGTGGGTAGCCCATACGCCTACTGATTGTCCTCCCCTCCCATGATACTATGTGTTAAGTGTGTGTCAATATATATAATATATAATTATGACTGAAAGAAAATACATATATAATGAATATATAAAATATGATAAGCATGCAAAGTAATGTAAGCAATTTGGCAAGGTATACTTTCTTGGCAAGAAAGCTGCGAAGTGTAAGCGTCCAGACGTCAAGCACAAGGGATCAAAACTATGGCATCAGAATGAACGTCTCCGGATGCTAAAATAAACATCACCAACGTTTCCAGAATAAGTGAGATAGCTAGAAAATACTACCCTTTCGTCCAATTTGGACACAAGGGCAAAACAATAATTTCGGGTTAAAGCGGGTTCCACATATGGCCCACTTTGTACCGAAATACGTGCTAGAGGTAAAGATCTCTAACTAGGACAAATTATAGGTCAAACAAATTCTAAACGTCGATAAGAACTCAATGGTATGTCCAATTTTGGATTCCGATGAGCCGATCACAAATTCGTCCTTCAAGTCAAACCGTGGGGCCCGCAAATAGGCGGCTTGGTCAACTGTCTCAGAATCCAATGGCGCAAGTTCGTCGCATTCTGACGAGCGTACACAAAGTGGGGTGGTATTTTGTAAAAGTCACGATACGAGAACTTTTTACGGATACAGATTGATTCCGACGCGCACACACATCCGAATCAACTTCCACGAAAGCTTATACGTCAGGATATACCATACGCGCCTTTCGGTGCAATTGGTACGCGATGAGGCAGTCCCGTTTGGCTGGGCGCACTCCGTATCACAAAATTTTAGTTTTAAAAGATCAAGTTTTTGGTCGTTTTGGAGGTCAAATAATTTAACAAATAAAATGAATTAATAAAAACTAAAATAACAGTTAAATTCTTGGTTATATAGAGAAGAAAATCCTTCAATTAGATTTTGAAAATATTGAACAGATTGGTGGCAAATTGGGCATGAATATGGGGGTTTGGATCAAAATTCTGGACTATTTTTGGTCAGTTCTTCGGCCAATTTTCGGTCGATTTTTTGACCAATTCAGGGCACGAAAACTCGTCCCACTTGAAAGGAATCCTAGAGGGTTAGGTTATGAACGTACACGGACAAACTGCTCGCAAAAAGAATCAGAGATGAGGGAGATATAATAACTTGAAGAGAGGGGCAAAACTGCGCTGCTGTTGCACTGTGCGCGCGTGCGGCGGTCGGCGTGGGGGCCGCAGCGCCGGCGCTGCAGCGGGAGTGGCGGGCTGCGGTGTTTGAACACAAACTTTTTGGACGAGATTTTTAAATTTTATTGGATTCATGGATTAGTGTTTTTAAATGGGATTTCTTAATTTATAAAAGTGTGCATTGATTGAGTTTAAATTAGAGGATTGGATATTAATTTCGAGTATTTAATATGAACTTAAGATTTCGGAGGAGATTATGATAAGAATTGAATTTAAATTTTTAAATTTGAGGATTTTTTAGGAATCCAATAATTACGAAATTTTGAAAAATATTGAAATGACAATGTGGATTGATTATGTGGGTTTTAAATTTTGATGGAAGGGAATATAACGAGTAAATACTACTATTAAGGATCTTGAATTTCGAGGACGAAATTCTTTTAATGAGGGTAGACTTGTCACTACCACGTTCCAAAAACAGGGATATTTTTGACTTTTTGTATATTATTAAATTGTGTGTATTTAATTTAAATAATTGTATAAGATGTGTATTTAAATATATTATATATATATACAGTGTTCATTAATATTTGAGCTGGTAGACTTGACCTAGAGGCCCACTAGATGAACACCTGACCGAATTATAGGATTATGTATTAATTTGTATTAATTAGAATTTAATTAATTAGGATTGTGATTAATTATCGTAATTTTATTTAATTTCTGTGCCTTACCGTTGCTTCAATATTTGGAGCACTACCCTAGCTTTTGCCTTCCAACAAATTTCACAACCTTACCCTAGACGTGCCCGCCTTCCATTTTGACCTTTTGTAACTCATAATTATGCTCTCTTGTGCTTCATTTTAGCCGCACAATATTCGTCGCGGAAGTTTATTTAATTTCTAAATAAATTTCAACTTTGTATCGTTGTGCATTCCAATCAAAATTGGAGGCAATCTCGACCCATTTTTCGTGCAACCCAAATTAGGGTAATATTCTGTTCTGAGTCTTCTTCACTAATGATATTTGTGACCCAACCTAATTTTGGCCCCATGTATTTCTAATTAATTTTAGAACATCTCTTGCATTTATTTTTAATTAAATTAGGGATACCATTTTGACTAATCCCGTTTAATCCCGACTTAATCCAAATACCCCATTCATTAAGCCCATACAAAACACACAACACCCCCTCACCCTACAAAATACCAAACACCAAATCGCCCACCAAATTTTTATCATTTCGTGTGTCTGTGCAAATACCCAAATTTAAGGGGGCTAATTTGTAAATGTTGTATTAGGTGTCACCACCCCATTGGTTCAAACCAAATGGAGAGCCCAAATATTTGACTAGTCAATAACTCTCATCCTTGCATGAGTAAATTTCTTATGTCAAATCCTGACCACCCATTCAAAATGGGTGCATCATCACCATTCATTTCCACACACCCTTTCCTATTTAATGTCATTTCACATACTCTTCCCAACCATGACCTAATCACCAAACCTAGGGAAGCCCCCATCTTCTCTCTCCTCCTTCCTCACAAGCCCTAACCGTAGGTAATTTATTTTCCCAAAATTTTCTTCTTCTCTTCTTCTTCTTCCTTCTTCTTCTTCTCCTTCCTTTTTAAATTTGGAAGGGGGGAATACCCTTCACCACTGTTCACCCGGGGCACCCCGGCCCCCCAGCTCCGGCCGACCCGCCGGAGAGCACCCGTTTCTCCACCTCAACCCCCAGCTCTCACCACGACTGCTGCTTCTCCCCTCTTCCCGACCCCGGTCAACCTCCTCCGACCTCCTCCGGCCATTAACTCCGCCTACCTCCGCTGCTCCTCCTCCTAGCTCCTCGGCACCGCCCACGAACCCCCGCCGAGGACCCCGTTCCACTCCCCTGCACTCGGCCATCTCACTCCGGCCACATCGACGAGATCCGGCGGCCCACAGCACAGCCACGACTACATTGCACCCTCCAACCGGCGTCGAGCCTGCACCTCGCCTCGATCCTGTCCCACCGACGACGAGTAACAGCGCTCAACACCACCACCCTCGTCTTCGTCTTCCTCGACGAGATCCCCCGCTCGTCTCCGCCTCACCCATCCGACCCGAGCCCTTACTGATCCACCCCGCCTAAAGCTCCCCGACCCCGCTGCTCTTCTTCCCTCCGGCCTGGCGACCCGAAGCTCCACCCGGCCAACTCCCTGCATCTCCACCGAGCCCCGACCCCGCTCCCGGCCAGCCGACCCAGCACCACCAGAACTCACCTACTCCGGCGAGCCATTCCCCCTCAGCCGAGCTTCCTCCTCCCTACGTCCCCCGGCACCACCACCACCACCATCGGAATCACCACCACCATCATCACCAGTCCAGCCCTTCCACCAGCATCGACACCTCGCCATCATCGTCGTCTTCGCCAACCCCGTACACGCACACAGGTATGGCCTCCTTCCCTCGTGTACAAGTACGCGTGTACGTACGTATGTATGAATGTATGCATGTATGTATGTAGTATATACATTGAATGTGTAGGATTAGTATATGTATACGCATATACATATCTATATATTGTATTTCTCTATTTATATATATGTATTCAACGATATATTAGTATATACGTATTTAATGATATATGTTAATATGTTGTATTGGTATATATATATATAAATACGTATTTTTGTATATATATATATATATATATATATATATATATATATATATATATATATATATATATATATATATATATATATGTATGTATTTTGGTATGTATATATGTAGTATATATATATTTGTATTGGTATATATATATGTACTTATATACGTATATGGTATATGTATATTCTAGTATATATGTATTGATATATATATATATATATATATATATATATATATATATATATATATATATATATATATATATATATATATATATATATATATATATATAGTATATGTATTTTCATTGGTATATATGTACATATAAATATAGTATAGACATATTTTCACTAGTATAAGCATATGTATATATTCAATATATGTATATATTCAATATATATATATATATATTCTTTTTATACACATAAATAATAGTTGTTATATATATAATATGTGGTATGTATATTTATATATATATATATATATATATATATATATATATATATATATATATATATATATATATATATATATATATATATAGTATATTTTTATATTTAGTGTATATACATTTTATACATATTTGTATATCATTATTGGTATACCCATAAATATGTATTAAATTTAATTATTGATAATATGTATAATTGATGAATGTTTTAGGCGACCCAAGTGTAATTACGGATACCCCGTCTTTACATTGACCTGTAACCCTGTAAATGTTAGTTGACTGCCACATGTACACTGACGTACTGGCGAGCCCCGTATCATTTTGACCGTCTGTCTTGCACAGCAATCACAGACGCGACGCCCGTGCAACTTGACGCACTTGACCCTAGTTGACTAGTGCCATACCTGACATAGCCCCTGAGTTCAATGTATTATTATTGTGTGTTAGTATAGCATCTGATGCAAATATTATATTTATGATATGACTATAGGACTGTTGGATCATCCAGGCGATACTCTGGAACAGGACATTGGTATTACCAGCTAAGGACCCAAGGCGAGTACATTCTCTGATAATTTTCAATTATTTGATAATACCTATAATTCCAGTATCTAGAAATATTACATCTGATTCTTGACACTGTGCTACACGGACTAGTATATAGATTGGATCTGCAGTCATGAGCTGTTACATTGATTATCGTATTAACATTGTACACGATATTGATATTTAGACCTTGTACATTGCTCGTGTATCGTGACGTGTCGTGATTGGATCCACTGTAGTAGTTGGGGGCGGAGAAATATTAGTAGATTATGTGATCATACCCAACTCTACATGCATCATAGCTCACCCCACATCTCACGTCGGGTGCGGCCTAACCATTACATGCCTCATAGCTGTTATATATGATTAGCCTGACCACTACTAGCATCATAGCTAACCAAATGGTTATCCTGACCTTACATAAATCATAGCTAATCATATGTAACCAGTCTGATCTTGTCCCAAGCTGATCACATGATAGACTGATATTTCAAACACTTAGAATAGTTACAGTTCTCTATTTTATATCATATACTACATCACCCGTATATGATATTGTACCTCGTTCTCTTTGTTTCATATATGCACTGACTGTTTCATATTGTCTATATTGCATGTCTCTTTATACTGCCTATCTCTTTATTTTGCCATTATAACTATTCACTGTCTTCTCTCAGTATATAGCTGTCACGCCCCAGTCCCAAAATACGTAGGACTAGGAACACGTAAGCATGCCAGCCGTATGGATATGGCAACTCCAATATATGGAAACCAAAATCCACACGTACGCTGTAATATGAAAATCAAATCCACAAGTGGTATAAACATATGTCACAAGTCACAGGGTATAATCTAAATCTTATCCACAGAAAATCAATATAAATGAATAACCAGCATCTATATAACTAGATCTCAACATAAGTATCTAAGGATGATAGTTGGATGGAAACAAATCCACTACCAACTCGAATGAAAAAGTACAACACAATAAACATAATATAAGAATACCAGCTAATAACCATGAGGCTCGAAGAGAAGATATCCTCGAAACATATATAACCATCCAAATCTGCGCTCCTACAAATAATCAAGAACAGATATACCTGGCAGAGGACTAGGTCCTCAGAGGGACGTAACAAGATACAGAAAAATGAGCCAATTTGAATACAGTAAACATGCATAATGTTTAAAAATATTTAAGTACGCTGTACAAGACAATCTATATAAATGCAAATGAGAATAACTTTTCGACGTATGGGCAAGGGTAGGCTACTCGATCTACCTCACAACTCACACACCCGTCAATGGACATCAGAAATCGACATACCGCGGGGGTAGCGACCAACGAGACTCCAGAAATCGACATACCATGGAGGTAGCGACCAGCGCGACATACGCCTGTAGTGCGAACTATATACTACGGTTTACCAGAGTGGTTAAAAGCCCATACGCCTAATGAATGTCCTTTCATGATACTAAGTGTCAAGTGTGTGTCAATATATCTAATATATAGTAATGACTGAAAGAAACTATATATGCAATAAATAAATAGAAATATAATAAATATACAGAAATATACTAAGCATGCAAAATACTGTAAGCAATTTGGCAAGGTATCTTACCTGATAAGAAAGCTGCAAGGTGTACTGTCCAGAAGTCAAACGCACATGATCAAAAGCTATGGCCTCAGAACAAATGTCTCCGAATGCTGAAATAGATATCACCAACGTTCTCAAAATAAGCAAAATATCTAGAAAGCACTTCCCTTTCATCCAATTTGGACACATGGGCAAAACGGTAATTTCGGATAAAAGTGGGGTCCACGTGTGGCCCACTTTGCACCGAAAAATATGCCAAGGGTAACAGTCTCTAAATGGGATAAATTATAGGTCAAACAAACTCTAGATGTCAATACGAACCCAACGGTATATCCAAATATGAATTCCGATGGGCCGAACATAATTTCGTCCAAAAAGTCAACCGTGGGGCCTGCCAATTGACGACTTGGTCAACTATCTCAAAATTGCGTAAAAATTGGATCACAGGACTAGCGCGTTACCACGAGTCCAGTGGCACAAGTTTTGTCGCAATCTGACGAGCGTGCACAAAATGCACGCGACTTCCACGAAAGTTGCGACACGGGGTGTGTCCGCGGATATGAGCTGATTCCGGCGCGCACACGCGTCCGAATCAGTTTTCACAAATTTTTACGTGCCCGGTTACGCTGCGTGCACCGTTCGATACACTTGGTACACGGCGGGGTAGTCCCGTTTGGCGGGACGCGCTCCGTTTCACAACTTTTGGAAATTTGGAAAAGTGGGTTCGCGGGGTTATCCAACGAATTTAATTCTGTCTACAGCAGTTAATAATCTAGGGTTATTTAACAGAAATTAAACTAGGTCAAGTGGTCTACGCATACCAAAAAGAATCATCGAATTCGGATCTCTGTGGTGGGAGATACGAACTCGGCAATATGGATGGTTACCGTAATTTTCTGCGATCCCAGAATTCGGTCTATTTTTGCCAACTTTGGTGCTATTTTTGCCTATGGTTACGCGTTGTTCGAGGTCTACTAACACACAGATATGGAAGAAGGTTAATGGATGAGCATACAGGTGAAGACGGGGTGATATTTGGTTGAGCGAGTCGACGAAAAACAACTCCGGAACACAGGTACCTCGCTGTGGGAATCTGCAGTACGCGGGGTCGCGGTCGTCGGGATTTGTTTGGACGTATGGCCTGGCGGGGTTCTCCGGCTGCGGTGGCGGCGCTCTCTAGGTCTAGTGGGAAGAGAAAGGGTTTGGATGATTATAGGATTAGGGTTTTATTGAAATAGAATAATATATATATATGAAAGGGAGAGAGAGGAGGCAGGTCTAACGCGGGTTAACGTGGGGTATGGGAATTTAATTGCTACTGTGAGCAAACAAAGGGGGGTGGCGTTCACATGCAGCGGGTTTGCAATAGGAATTTGCTAGCAAAATAGCCAGCGACTGTGGTTGCATGGGAATAGGTAATAGATTTGCTTAGTAATTGAATGGTTTGGTTGCTTTAAGTTGTTTATTAATTATTATTCTTATTATTCTTTTCTTTTCTTTTCTTTTCTTTTCTTTTATACTAAATATATATATATATATATATATATATATATATATATATATATATATATATATATATATATATATTCTCATAAGAAAAATTCTAGATTATATTAATGCACACTATTAAGCTAGCAACTGCTCAAGGGGGCTCCTATATGAAATAAATTCTAAAAAATTCCTAATGGTCCTATAAATTCTTTAAATGCACCAACACCTAAAATAAAAATTATTAAAAATCTATTTATCCTAATTAGCCATTAATTACTATAATTAAATTATTAATTAATAAAAAAATAATAAATATGGTTTTTAGAAATAGGGGTTTTACAATAGCATTATCTGTTTATTGTTTTATAGCCCTTATCAATTAAATGGAAATATTATTTGAGATGTACTTTGCTCCTTCCTGACTGAAAAATATTTTTTCAGACTATGCCTTAGAGGAACTGGTGTCCGACATTTATGGACCACAGGGTGAGTAGCTGCAGTCTTGGACTTGGTAGTTCAGTTGTGATTTTGGGAGGTTTAGTCGGAATCACTAGTTATCTAGTTAGTTCTTTTAGCAGATTATTTTTGGTACCGGATTTGTCTCCGGCATACTCTTTGAGACTTGGATTATATTGTTGAGTTAGACTATTTCTATTTTAGACTTGTGTTGCATCTTACTTGTTTCTTCGAGATCTTATCGTGTTGTAGTTGTGATTGAGTATGTTGTTCATATTATATTGTGGTATCCGTGTCTCCTCATGGAGTCGGATGCTCGTGTGAGTTTGTTTAGATAGCATCAAGACCTAGACAGCGTTCTACCGCCGATGCTATGGCGTAGGCTGGACGTACCCACGTACTCGTATCCCAATTCCGGATGCGGGTCATGACAGTACGTGACGAGGCGGTCACATTTGGCGGAGCGCACTCCGTATCACAAAACTTTAGTTTTGAAAGATCAAGTTTTTGGTTATTTTGGAGGTCAAATAATTTACAAAAAAAATAAATTAATAAAAACTAAAAGAACAGTTAAATTCTCGGTTATATAGAGAAGAAAACTCTTCAATTAGATTTTGAAAATATTAAACAGGTTGGTGGCAAATTGTGCATGAACATGGGGGTTTGGATCGAAATTTTGGATTGTTTTTGGTCAGTTTTCGACCAACTTTCGGTCGATATTTTGACCAATCCAGGGCACGAAAACTCATCCCACTTGAAAAAAATCCTAAAGGATTAGGTTGTGAACGTACACGGACAAACCGCTCACAAAAAGAATCAGAGATGAGGGAGATATAATACCTTGAAGAGAGGGGCGGAACTGTGCTGCTGCTGCACTGTGCGCTGCGCGCGGCTGATTGGCCTATTCATTACTGGTGGCGGGCTGCGGTCGGCGTGGGGGCGGCGGCGCCGATGCGGCGTCAGGGGCAGTGGGCTGCGGTCGGCCGGAGGGCTGGGGTAGGGTTAGGGTTTTTTGATAGTTACACACACACACACACACACACACACACACATATATATATATATATATATATATATATATATATATATATATATATATATATATATAGAGAGAGAGAGAGAGAGAGAGAGAGAGAGGGAGAGCCGCGGGGGGGGGGGGGGGGGAGTTGGGTTGCTGCGGGTAGGTGTCGTGGGTTTAGGAGGGATTAGGAGTTTTAGGTTTAGGGGTTAGTGTTTAGGATTAGGTTTAAGAATTTTCTTTTTCCTTTTTTTTCTTTTCTTTTCTTTTTCTTTTTCTTTTTTTCCTTTTCCTTTTTATTTCTATTATTATTATTATTATTATTATTATTATTATTATTATTATTATTATTAACATATATATATTTACATATATATATGAGGTTATAAAAATTTAAAAAGAATATTTGCACACAAATAAATTCTAGAAAAATCTATCACCCTTTAACAAGGATTCCTAAAATAAAATAAAAATAATAATTTTGTGCAATAATTCTAAATGAGTATTTATCTAAGTAAATTAAATCAATACAATTTATTTTCTAATTAACTATGAAAATACTCTAAGAAATTCAATAATTTAATAAAAATACTTAAAATAAAGTTTAAAATTTTAGGGAGTTTACAACTGTGGACCATGAGGTGACCTCTATAGAGATCTAAACTAGTATTTCTTCTTTTTGTATCGTGCTCTAGTTCACTTTTCTTAGTTAGTTGTTTGGATTGCTTTCCTTATCATATCCTTCTTAGTATACTGTGATTGAGTTATGATGATACTAGTTGTTCTTGTAATGGTTGAAGATGATTTCCATTGAGGTCTAGATAGCGTTCTACCGTCGATGCTGCGGCGTAGGCTGGAGGTACCCACACACTCGTGCCCGAACATCAGGGTGTGTGTCGTGACAGGACCAACTATCATGGATACTACATTCAGAATAGTATTTAGGACCATACATAAGCATTAATTATAGTAGCATGGCAACTCAACATTATATTTATTTCTTATTCATTATACAATATGAATTGAAGGCAGACCTTAGCTTTTAGAAAGCTCTCCCTGTATCTAGATTACTTTTTTCCTTCCTAGAATCCATATAAAAACCTTTGCATAATGGCCATCATTATGCCTATGAAACGTGTCCTAAACATGGCTTGGGTGTAGCTATGAAGCCAACAAAATTTATACTAGTCTTGTAATACTCCACTCTCAAATAATTAGATATGAGTTCGTGAGTACGTTTAACCTACATAGCAGCATCGGCGATAGTACACTGTCTTTACTAAAATATCTTTTATTGGTCACAATAATCTCAACTATATGCATTCACAGATCTAACTATCAATAACTATATCAAGATCTATAAAGGAATAGGCTGAAAGCATACGAATGAAAGCTATGCATTTCAGACTATCACAGAAAGAGAAGATAACTAACCTCGACCCAAGCAGGAGCTCCATGAGAGAAGCATAAAATGTTAACTTATCCAGCCAAGATTTGAGCAAAGTATAATACATCTTAGTGTTATACTAACAATATGATGAAATAAAGTAGTAGAACAAGTAAGAAAACAATATTGGAATAAAACATGGATAAACTAAGAAGCATGGTAAAATAATCATGAAGTAATATGAAACTACAACTAAATTAATGTGCATTTAGAATTATAATTTCGGTAGTAGGGGCTAAGGCAAGAAATAAGGCGCGTTAGTTGATGACAGTAGCATTCACGTAGTTTGGACATAAGGCACGTCAGTTGATAATGGTTAGCATTCATGAGTTGTCTGGTAATATAATAAGTTATATGTCTACTATAGTATCCTTCCACCCCACCCTACCCCCACCCTCACCCCCACCCCCACCCCCACCCCCAACTATATCTTACTAGACATGAACAGGAAAAGAGCGGGAAACAGTAATACAAAATCATAATACGATATAAGCAACTCAATTGACTGTTATCTCACTTACTTTGATTAAGTTTCGTATAACATGCATCTAAGTAAATAGAAGATATCATGCATAAAGTAGAGTAATATTGAAAGCATAGTACTTACCTGAAATTATGTTATAGTCGACGTATCAGTCACAAACGAGTCGATACGGAATATGTCCTAAGCTAACTACCCATAAATGAATCTGATAACCCAAAAGAATATCACATTTGACATTAGAAGCCATCAAATATATAGAAACCATATAAAGTAGCCCATGATTCCGATGAAGATAAGAAAATACCATATATATATATATATATATATATATATATATATATATATATATATAGAGAGAGAGAGAGAGAGAGAGAGAGAGTTATATACCTAATTTGATTAGGAAAAAACGGTTTGAAAATTTAACGATTGGATTTTTGGGAAAACAAGCTCAAAGTTTGCCTCCCGAAAATAAATTTCTATAACAGTTTAAGAACAAATTTTTGATCGAACTTTGAAGGTAGATCCAAAAATTCAAACAATTGAATTAGAATTTGAAAACTTAACACATATATAGAAAACCTACCGATAGGATCGCTCTGTCGATCGAGTCAGCTCAATGGATGGATCAAGACCGGTTGCGAGTGGAAGGAACTTGACGAAGTCGTGCCGAGTTGCCTGGGATGATCTCCTAGGTGTGACAACCATGATTTTTTTATATATATTTTTTTGGATAAGCTATATGTAAAAAATAAGTTTTCAAAAAGTAGAAGCAACCATGATAGCGAATCCAAAACCTAACCCTATAGTGGATCCAACAACCATCCCTAAGAGCATCCCCAACCCTATTGTGACTTTGGAAAAAAAAAGAAGTTGCCACATAGGAATGACAAAGTTTTATTTAAAAATCTTTCTCCAATGCAGTTGTCAAATAAAATGTAAAGCTTGTGTGACAAAAGTTATAGAAGATATTATGAAGTTTGTTGTTTAGTTCTAGACAATGCACTTAATAATGTCTTCACCTCCATGTCATCAATTATAAATAAAAATATTTAGAAAAAAAAAAAAGAATATGAGAAGTTGTTTTGGAAGTTGTAAAAAAGTAAGTATCTCAATATTTTTGCATTGGAGAAAATTTTTCTACTTTATTGTCTTTTGTGAATATAGACTTGACATATAGAAAAAATATTATCTTTTGCCTCATACCACGTAAAAATCACAAGATATTGCGAGACAATATGATTGGAGATGCTCAAAGTTGTGTTGCTATGGGCAACTACAAAATCAAAAGCTTAACAGGGGCGTCTGCCGTGGGACTAATCAACCCGGCCCACTAATACCCCTTGCACACAAGAGTTGTACTATTAAAACCCTAGCTCATCCCCTCCACTCCGCCTCCTCCAAACCCTAGATTCCATCGACCTCTGCTTCCAGGTTTGCGCCTTTTCCTCAATTAAAATCCACATCTCCAATTCTCATTATAGGTTTAGAATTAGCACTTCGCTGTTGTTGGATCCGATCGAAATTTGTGATTTTTACGAGTGGATACGAGTCAAATTTCCCCTATTTTAGATCTATTGGTGATGTCGACTCAATTTCCTCTATTTTTAGATCTATTGGTGATTTCGCTGGATTGTTCTAGGATTTCTTTGTGATTTATGCTAGAAACTGCATACATTGTATGATTCGTTATTCGTTTCTTTTCGTACTAAAGTTCGTCCCTTTTACTCTATTTGTAAAAATTAGGATTATCATATACTCCAAAATTCGTTGTGTCGTGTCCTCGTAGGAAACGATACACATGCTCACTTGGGAGCCGTGTCTGTGTCACAGTCTCCTTTTTGCTTAGTATTTTTGCCCGTCTGCCAACTCTGTCAATGATTGATTTCAGAAGGAATAGATTTGGTGGGATCTTATACTCGATCAATCACAAAGGAGAATCAAACAATGCTATAAGGTTCTCTCCCGTGTTCATACTTGTGTATTTCTTTGAGAACAACCTCAATTTCATTTCACATATAAAATGCGTGAGTGACGTTACCGCAGAGTGAGGCAAACTTGAACCATTATGCTCACAAGCAGAATCAAATGGAAATTGCTTTCGCGTGATATGAATCAATCATGTTCATCGCCCTCCCCCGTCTAGAGCTAGACAATGAAATCGCTCTGGCTTAGCTAATAAAAAAATTGAGGCTTTTGGGAAGGTCTTTCCAGTGACAAATTCATGCTATTCAAAGCAAGGATAGGTGAAGCATACTTCATCCGTCCTATCTTTAGCCTATCATGTCGTCTTGCTAAACCTTGAAATAGTAAACAAGTCAAAGTCGTGCCTTCTTAAAAGTGTTGAGAATCGTCTCTTTGACACTACCAGTTTTGAGCACAACTTTTGAATCTAGACTCGGCATCAAATTTGTACTAGCTAGGCAAAATGGAAGTTTTCATGTCCCATAAGTGTTAATTTGGACTTTGGAGTATTTGGGTGTAATTTACTTCTCATTAATAAATAAGTTCAAGGCTAGTATGCCGAGGAATTGGGATGCGGGGAGTTTATGGCAATTTAGGGTTTAACTTTAGAGAGAGATTTAATTATTTCCATATAAAATAGTTATTTTGAGTTTGATGCCTTCTAGCTTAGGGTATTGGATGATTTCAGTCGGAAACCTTATAATGTTGAATGCACTTGATCGAGTTGATATGTTTATGTAGCAGGTGCTGTATAGTTAGAAACTTGCTCATAAGTGAAGGCTGTGGTACTGCTTTGGTTAGATCTTGGGATTCAAAAACACTTTTGAAACTTTTTAAGAACACTTTTAATTGCTAATTTGATCTTTAAAGACCTAGAGCTAGTCCAAATTGTAGTTACTTTTTATCTGGGACTTTATTTGGTGTTGAACCTAATGTGGGTGCCAAACGGCTTGCGTTACAGATGAACGTTTGGTTAAACATGTCATTCATTTAGGGGTTTAAATGAGTGTTTTCAAAACACTAGCCCAATACATTCCAGAAATAGGCATTTGAGCAAACATCCATACTCCAAACTTTGGTTGAAACTACACATGAGGCTTAGTTCGGCTTGTTGTTTAGTTTGAGACAAGGTAGTCAAAGGTGCAAGCAAGGTAGTCAAAGGCGCAAGGCGCACTCGAGGCGCAAATGGTCCAAATCACCCAAGACGCACTTAAGGCGCGTGCCCGAGCGACGCGAGGCGCAAAAATTATATATATATATATATATTCACATTGGATTTCTACATTGAGAAACATGTGTGCTTCAAATTCCCCCATGTCTAGGTTGCAATCACTTTGAATTGAGTGAGAGAAAAAACAGTAAAAAAAAGTACATCAGTTCAAAAAAGTCTAAAAACAGTACAACAGTTAAAAAAACAGTCTAAACATGTTATTTTTTTCACAAGATTTTCTAGGCGCGCCTTAGTTATTTCAAGGCGCACCTAGGCGCGCCTTAGGTGCGCCTTAATAATTGCGCCCCGCTTGGAGTGTCCTGAGGCGTTGTCCCTGCGCCTAGGAGCAAGGCGCGCCTTTGACTACACTGGGTGCAAGGCACACTCGAGGCTTAAACGTCCATTTTGGGAACGATCATTGGGATAATATTTGGGAATAAGAGCCCAAATGAATGGCATGTTTGAACAAATGCCCATACAAAAGGCAAGTTGGTTGGCTCCTCCATGACGTTTGAAATCAAATGGACTTTTAGATGAAGTGTAGCTATAATCCAAACT
The DNA here is from genome assembly GCA_036927795.1 of Iris macrosiphon. Classification (NCBI taxonomy): domain Eukaryota; kingdom Viridiplantae; phylum Streptophyta; class Magnoliopsida; order Asparagales; family Iridaceae; genus Iris; species Iris macrosiphon. The sequence goes on from JAYESA010000008.1 coordinate 93,918,899, forward strand.
GGCCCTAAATATTTAAAGGGTAAACTCCAATCTGAGACCTTGTATATGGTCTTTTATCATCAATTTAGCTTGAGAAACATGGTCATAGAAGTAAGTACAACGACTTACTACCTTCAAAATGATTTGTGGCTCGACTTAGCTTCAAAGAAGCTTTTTTTTTAATTAGGTTATTACTCAAGTTCATGAAAAGTTTATTTGGTCTTGTACTATTAAATCAGCTGTATACTTAACTTGCAAACCAAAGTTCCAATTACAAAGAAACGATTAACATCATCTAGATATTAGCTAATCATTAGTATTGCCCAAGAGAGTTTTCGATAAGAACTGTCAGATATGGAACACAAGAAACCTTTATATTCATCCCAAATTCCTAGCCAAGATAGCTATGACCATAATGCATTATGATTAGCTCGTGCAAACCTGTCTTTTGCTATGCAATTTAAGCTCCTGCAACCAAGAAGCACCTTTCAAGTTAAAAAGTTCATGAACCAAGAAGCACCTCCAAGTTCCCTAGACTATAGATCTTAAAAAATGAAGATTTAAGATGATACAATTTGTTTTTGGGAATTATAATAAACTCTGTGACACTCTTAAGCGCAATATTGAAGAATTATGACATTCCCATTGGCCAAATATTAGCTCCTTTTAAAGGGGACATTCTCCAAACATTCATGAATAAAGGGCACATACTCTGGAAGGAAGGAATTCTTCTGTAGGAACAAGCTAGTCTGTATGGATGCTCCCCCCCCCTCCCCCCTCCCCCTTCCCCCCCCCCCCCCCCCCCCCCCCCCCCCCCCTTTTCCTCTTCCTCTCCCCCCCAACCTTTCAGGGAAAAGAAGCTAAAATCAGGTGTAGACCATAGCATCTCCTATCTCCTTGCATGAAGTGAGATAGCCTGCCCTGTATTTTCAATAAACACCAAAAAGAACTTGCAACCCTTTCCTTATGTCAAACTAAAGTCACTTTTCTGCACATTTTCAGGGTTATAGCGAAACCCATGAAATATTTGTCATGGCATGCAGCATGCTCTTATGCATTTCTAATTTAGGGTCTACATACTTTTGTTATTTTATGACCTCTTGATAGTTTAGATTTTGTCGTCGTGCCATTCATGAACGTCTGCTCTAATTTTTGTAAGATTTATTTTTAGAACTCATGAGGCATGCCTGTAAGAATTTTTTAGGGTAATGCCCCGTACCTCTTCTGTGAGGTGTTTGACTTTGGCCTCAAGAGACATATCTTTTGACCAATGGACATGCTTGAAGCCTATGTTTCAAGCCTAGCAGCCTTGGCGAGGGGTGTGCCTTGTAGGCGCAGGTGTTTAACTTCAAAAGAGAAGTTACAAGAAATTTGATCAAATTTGCCATGGTAAAGCTATCAAATAGAAAAATAGAATGAAGACGCAACCACAATACCCAATGAGTCTTTTGAATTTTGGATGTATTGTTAATGCTTATATAACATTTTGGCTTTTCATAATAGCATGTCCTACTATTGTTTTGAAGCTGTGTTGGACTTTAAATCTAATGTGGAAGATTGAGAGTTAATACAATTGATCTGATATATATCAGTCAACCTTATTAAGCAATTTCACTGGGATAAAGCCATTGAAAATAAGGGATAAACGGGCATTCGGTTCCAGATGGTTCCTTTTAACAGGTGTAAATGTGATGGCAACATGCAGGTTAGTTCCTAGGAAGGGTCACTTGGGAGTGCATTATGCTAATTGACTTGAGTTGAGAATGATTTAACAGTAGGTTCTTTTGAGATGTTTCCTTGTGAATATGCATGTATCTTGGCTGTCCAATGATCATTCAGTGGATGGACATCTATCCTTTCTACAAATTATTGTATCATGTTGCACATGCATTGATACTGCATGATTTGGATAGGTCTACTTAGATTGACACTTTTTGGCATGTCCATGTATTGTGGTGCTCTTGTTGGAGCCTCTTAGGATCAACTTGAATGGGGACTTGTCAATTGATGAGCTATTGGTAAAAGTATAATAGCACGATCTTTCTTTTTGCACACTTTATTTCTAAGTCGATCATGTTTTTTTTTGTGACTGCTTGTTGTGTATGTTGATTCTTTACCTGGTTAATATCCATTTGGCTCCATAGCCCTTTTCATTTTCTAGCTGGTGAATTAGTTATCAGTTTGCAACACTTCAAATGTAATGCTAGGTGGTTGTATTCCAATTTACAACATGATCATTCGATTATTTGCAAATTAAGACCTAGGAGAGGACCATAGTTTTAGGAATGCATTTTTCCCTTCCTCTTATCAATATTGCTGTCTTTTAAATATAAAATTATTATAAATATTGTCGTTTCTAGGAAGCGAACTCAAGCAACCAAGAAAAATACCTCCCACCTTAACCACTTTGAGTTAGAATTGTTTAGTTGTAAATAAATTATATTAGATAGTTAAACAATTAGTTATTTAAAAAAAAATAGTTAGTGGAGTATTTACAAACGGTTTAGACGGCTCAATTTTGAGCCGTTTCCAAGCCTCATTATAAGAATAGATTAGTTGCTCTCCTTGTAACATTATTTCTCTCTCTACTGGTTTTTGCCCCTTTGCCCATCCATTTATTCTCCACCTTATATAGAAGTAAATAGGAAACTGAACTTTGATCAGAGGGTAAAATTAGGAAATCGTTGGATGTGAAAATGGTTTAAAGTTGTTTATAATGATGAGTCTTATGGCAAAGTCACTATTGGTTCTTCTACTAATTTTTGCTGGCATAAGAGTGCTTTCGCTATGTTTCTCTGATTAATGCTGAGCCTGCCAATTTTGCTTGCAGAAAAGATGGTGAGGATCAGTGTTCTGAATGATGCTCTCAAGAGCATGTACAATGCAGAAAAGAGGGGGAAGAGGCAAGTTATGATCAGGCCATCCTCCAAAGTGATCATTAAGTTCCTCCTGGTCATGCAAAAGCATGGTTAGTGCGTTATTAACTCCATTACCTTGTTTGTGTGCATTTCCTGATGCTTTGTCTAAACCTATTTACTCTTCGTTCATGCAGGCTATATTGGAGAGTTCGAATATGTTGATGATCACAGGGCTGGTAAGATAGTGGTAGAACTGAATGGGAGGTTGAACAAGTGTGGCGTTATCAGTCCACGTTTTGATGTCGGTGTCAAAGAAATTGAGCCCTGGACAGCTAGGTTGCTCCCCTCTAGACAGGTCAGTCAAAATATAGTTGGCAGTAGTTGCAGAAAACCATATTTAAAGATCATACAAGCTTTTTTTTATGCAACTTCTTGTGCAGTTTGGCTATATTGTGCTGACGACTTCCGCTGGCATCATGGATCATGAGGAGGCCAGGAGAAAGAATGTAGGTGGGAAAGTCTTGGGTTTCTTCTATTAAACAAGGTTTAAGTACCATGGTTATCAGCAACAGTATGGTTTGTGAGCTGTAGACTTTATATTTCTTATTAAGGTCATTTCAAAGTTGCTATATTTCGGATGGCGGAGGGCTATTGTTATGCTTTTTTGTTATAGGTACAGCATTTCATGTAAACCTAATGGGATTTTGGGATCCCTCAAGTTATTCTTCTGTGAGCTCTAGTGTACTCGGTTTTAATTTGATTGTGGATCTTAGTAATGTTTTCTAGTTGTCATGTTCAACATGAAATATCCTAGATATATCACGCTGTTAATGTGAATAGTGTGGATCAGTAAGCTCGAGTTGGAATTATTCTGATGTCAGCCCTGAGCCTCTGTTGGCAAGGTTGGGGAAAGACCCACAATATTTCAGAGTTGGTTTGCTTGCGGTGGTGGATTCCCTCAATTCAATATCCATGAATTTGTGTTTGGTTTGGTTTGGTTTGGTTAGTCGGATTGTCTTAGATATGCTGTTGAGACAACCTACTCAAAATTTTAGCAATTGTAAGCTAAATGCACGATAATCAATATTACCAGATATAAGCACACACATTTTATGTCAACTAGTCATCCACTCTGTTCTTGTGAAAAATGCTGTAACATTTAGTTTACAGAAAGAGGAAGTTTTTTTTTTATTAAATTGCTGGAAAGAGTAAAAATTTAGAAAAATTACGAGTAACGGGAGTTGGTGCCAAGACAGAAGGTGCCAAAAAAAAAAAAAAAATTGTAATCGGTCCCAACATAGTTGTTGGCCAATTAAGAAAAAGAAAAGGTGTTCGCCGTTGTTTTGGCTTAAAAGAATATTTTTTTAATTTTTAGTTCGGAGCCAACTACATTGGCTTAATTCCAAAATAAAAATAAAAAATGGGGGTGGCGTCAATGGGGTTGAGTCAGCCAAAAATTTGCAGATTTTTTTTTTTGAAGTCCGGGTGCCAACAATCTTGGTTCCACCCAAAAATAAAATAAAACAAAAAATTTGGCACCATTTGTGTTGGAGCCAAAGCAAAAAAATTAATTTAAAAATTCAAATTTTCTAAAAAAATTTCAAGACTTTTTTTCCTTAATTTTTTGGTTGGGGGTGCCATCTCTATTTTTTTTTTGAATGGAGGCAATGGAGTTCGTGTCCAACTAAATATGAAAAAAAAAAATTCTTTGGAGCCAAAGCAACTGGCGTCGAGCATATTTTTTTCCACTCCCATTACTCGTAATTTTTCTAAATTTTTCGTCTTACATACCAACATTGTAACTTAAACTACTATTGTGCTGACTTAGAAAATTCATTTTGTAATTGGCTACAAATGACCTAGGCGAAATATATAGTGTTCAACTTAGGGGACGTTTGGTATGCGGAATACTAGATAGCCGAAAATTATATATTTTCGGAAATCAAATTTCAAGGAATTAAATTTTCTGAAAAATTATATTTCCAGATTTGGTGACTATACGAGGAAAAACATGAAAAAGGAAAACAAACCGAAAGTAAAAATTAAAAGAACGAAAAAAGCAAAAAACAACCAAAAAAAAAAAAGAAAAAAAGAAGAGAAAAGAAAAAGAAAAAGAAAAACGAAAAGAGAACAAAAAAAAATTGAAAAAAAATAAAAAAATTGAAAAAAAAAAATACAAACGAAAAAATACAAAAAAGCAAATAAAAACAAAAAAACGTAAAAAAAAATTAATCCGAAAACCCAAAACCGAAAAAAATATCAAAAATAAAAAAATGATAAAAACCAAGCAAAAACTAAAAAAATATTAAATTTAATCCGAAAACCAAAAACCGAAAAAATGATTAAAAAAAAAAAAGTAAAAAAAAGATCAAAAACTAAAAAACGAAAAAAAAAACGACACAAAGCAATCTGAAACTGTGAAAAGGATCAAAAATGAAAAAATCAAAATAAAAAACGGAACAAAATATCAAAAGATAAAAACGAGAAAAAACTATAAAAACAGAAAAAAAAATCAAAAACTAAAAAATATCAAAAAAAAGATCAAAAAAGAAAAAAAATGATAAAAAACGACAATGATAAAAACGAAAAAAATGATAAAAACGATAAAAATAAAACCAAAAATGATAAAAATGATTAAACATGAAAAACAGGGAAAGAGACAAAAAAAAGAAGGAGAAAAGCGAATAAAAAAAAAAACAAAAAATAGGTTCAAAAATGGTTTTAAAAAAAACGACAAAAAATAAAACGATAAAAAACCAACAAAAAAGATAGCAGACGGCTGAGGCGGGTTGCTCGTCGATGTCGAGGGATGTGTGGTGCTCTCAGGACGACGACGACCAGCTTAGGGTTAGGGTTTTAGGACGACGATTCCTCCTCCGCTCGACTGCAAGCCGGCGGCGATGACGAGTCCTCGTCTAGACTCCGATCTTCCTGCACTGTGATCCGAGAAGTGTCAAATCTGTGGTGGACACAGTTAAAAAAATTATATTTTAAAAATATTTTACCAAACAGAATCTTTCAAATTTTTTTCTTCCTAAAATCACTTTTCAGATGAAAATAATCAAACACAAAGCCAACATTTCTATACTCAGAAAACAACTTTATAACTTACCTCCAAAAAACTGTTTTCAGAACAAAATTTCAGGAAACCTATCCAAACGGAACCTATGTCTCCTTCGTTTGCTACTAGGAGTATACAGTGCCTGGGTGAAAAGGCTTCAAGAGAACGGGCAGATGGTTTCCAGGTTTTTCTTGATTTGTCAAGCTCTAGTAGGCTTTCGAGCAAGGTTGTATTTGAGTGGCTGAACTCTCGAGTGTGGTGTGCACTGTGCACCATATTGTATACTTCCAACTTTCCGCAGACCGGAGAATAGCCAAACTCCTTGAATCACCAGATGCACAATAGGGTCCACTCATGTTACTACATACATCAGTGTTTACATAAGCCATAATATACAAGTACATAAATTATCGCTGGATCAAATCCTAGTTGCATTCAAGGTAAGAGATTAAACCCAAGCCAAGTTGAGACCTCATGGCCCAAGCTTGTTTACAAGCTCAGAAGCCAAACGCGGCTATGTCCTGTGCTGCTCGTTAACCAAATGAGCTCAATTCGAGCATCTCTGCTTGTTTACCATCCTATTTTCATAGCACAGACTCAATGGTATGCCATTTGGAATGTTGGAGCAATACAGTGTGATACCTGTTCTCTTACAGGAAATGTGACATCTGGAATGCAATGCATAATACTGACATTTACAACTTCCAATTGCAATTTGGCATCATGATCAAGACTAATCCGATTACATTTAACATCACTCACATATCTATATTGCTGTTCTCCACCTTTTGAACAATACAATTTATCTTAGTTACAGACGATGCCAAGTGGTTTCTCTCAAAGTGCAAGAACATGAAAACCACTTTGGTATGGAAAAGCTTCAATCAGTCCCAAGCTTCCAGGCTTCACAACAATATCACCAAAGTCCAAGCTTCCAGGCTTCACATCAATATCACCATTTTGGTAATTACTGTTCTTGTATCACAGTTGCTTCTCGAACAGCTAAATGTGACATTGTTCCAATCTGCCACAGATGCAAATTGTCAGTTCTTTTGCCAGTATTCACTGGCAGAGCAGCTAGTGTCCTGAAAGCTTTTTTTTCCCCTTGTATGAAGGTTGATACTTGAAAGTTATAAACTTTTTGCAGAATAAGAAAGCATAACAGATGTTCAACACACCATAGTAGTTGGAACCTTTTATTTATTTATTTATTTTGCTAATGTGCTAGGGTGGTATTAGGAAAATATGCTTGGAAAAATCTCAAGCCTCTAAAGAGATAGGAAACATCAACAGTAGTTATTAATCTTAGTCATTACAAAAACACCCCTTTTCTCCTTAATGGAGAATGCGAGATTAGAAATGCGCTGAAATGGTTAAAAGAGAGAAAGAAGTTCAGGGAACAGAGCAGTTAAACGCAGTAAAAAGAGAGATTGCCAACATAATCAGAATGGTTAATTGGAATTTTAAAAACTTGATTGCAACATGAATAGAGTGGTTATGCATTCTAAGTTCTGATAATAATTTGTTTGTTTATTTGGAGGTCACTTATCTAAACATAGGTAAGAAAGTTGATATGCTGACTGCAGAAAAGATTTGGGAATGAAAGTCACTGATGGAAGATTGTACAAGGCACCAACATACATCATCTAATTCTAGTTAGAATGATTGCTAACGAAGGTGGCCCTAGATTCACTTTAATATGAATTCACAATGGACTCTGGTGGCTTACAGCATTACAGTTTTCCTGAACTGATTTGCTATTATACTCCTTTTACAAAGTAGTTACAAGTTGGATAATCACATTTTATATCATTTTTACAAGCAGTAACCGTACCTAGTAAAATCCCGAATCTTGATATTATGAACAGCATTTTGGTTGGGGCTCTATCTCAGGTTTATCATCTACAATTAGGATGCCTTTCCTTGGTGGAGTAGGCAAGGCCCTCTCAGCACTTTCTTTCTTCTTTTGCAATAATCCTGGACAAGAGGAACTGTTAACTGCTAGTACCAACAAATAGACAAAAAAGCAAAAGCAATAAGAACAATAGTCACAATACTAAATAATACTTGCAGGCTTTTGAAAGAAATGACACGCCTTGAATTAGTTAGGAAGAAACCCATAAGTGTAGCAGTTCTAAATGTTGGAACAATAGTGTAATTGTTGCTCATGGCAAAATGATCAGTTAAGATATTATAAATGGACCTTCTAGAACTTTTATCTTTCTAGTAAACTTCTAAATGATATGATTGCCATACATATAAAAATCCTTATGAAACTGGACTTTGATGAGGTCACATGGTTGAAACATGGGACCTTTGCATGGTGACATTTCCGTCAGTCAAAATGGAAGGACTCAAAATGGAATTCTTTTTTTTCCTTTTCTTTTTCTTTTTCTTTTTCTTTTTCATGAAAGACTGAATACTTGCGTATTATCAGGAGATATATGCAGGCACACATAGCATTGCCGCTCGAAATCAAGATGTTAGGACTGTACTTGACAACTGGGCCTGGAAATTACTATGCTACTGTTAGAATAATATAAATGTGTCCCTTAACCCTCATTACAACTCTAGAGTTTTTTGTGTTGGGAACTTAAACAGAAACATCCACATAAGAACCTGGCTAGCATAAAATATAACAAAACCAATTCGCCTAAACCAGCAATAACTTGGTTTCTTGTCTAGTTAAACGAAATCAACCAGTTCATACATCTGAAGTTCTCAACAAAGATGATCCATGGCGCACGAACCTGAGAGTTGAGAAAGGTGTTTAAGAAGCAAAGGAAAACACAGGGGAAATGGATATCTCAGTTCCTCTTCGTTATTTCTTATTTTAATTATAGTTGTTCAATATCTTTGTTTGACTATGTATGAACTTATAAAGTCCAGTTTAACTCATCATGCAATATGTAATATGATTGTTTGAATGGTCATGTGTGGTCAGTTTGGTAAAGCTCACAGGTTCACCTTCTAGGGAGAAATTACAAGCCTTTCACTGGCATAATTCAGTATCAATTTTGTCATAAACTATGTTACCCGGACTCTCCCCTTTAGGAGAAGTACCCGTGTCCACCGGGTAGGACATGGATATGGGTATGGAATCCGTATCCGATCCTCCATAGTGACAATTGGATCCTTCATGGTCCTTTATGGTGACAATCGGAAGACTGGTAGTGAAGTAGATAGTTTATTTTAATATGGTGGATTTGTAGTAAAGTTATGAAACCTTACAAATTTAATTACATGATGTCTTTTTATGAAATCATCCAAATTTAATTATAAGCTTAAATATATGAAACAATGCAAACTTTATTTCAACTGTCTTTTTATGAAATCATACAAATTTAATTAGAGTCTTTTTATGAAACCTTGCAAATTTAATTATATGTCTTTTATGAAGTCATACAAATTTGTTGGTATATTAGAATATTCTTGGTATATTTGTTGGTATATTAGAATATTCTTGGTATATTTGTTGGGATATTAGAATATTCTACAGGGGGTTTTAATGTAAGATGAAGGATTGTAAGGCTATAAATAGCCAAGAGATTATCAATAAAAAAATATAATTACTCCAAAATATTCTACATGGTATCAGAGTCCAAACCCTAGACACCACCTCCCAAACCCTAGCCGCCACCACCTCCCAAACTGCAGCCATACTGCCCGTCATCACCGCTGCCGCCGCCACCACCGCTGCAGCGCCGCCCGCCACCACCGTCGCCGCTCGCCCGCCACCACCGCTGCGAAGCCGCGACTCCAGCAGAGCCTTCTGTCGCGGTTCCTGGCGTCTCCCGCGGGTCATTCCAGACGTTGACATCGAAGGCCTAGATCTGATGGGGGAGAGACATGATCGTGTCTAGGAGAGGACGAACATGAATCATGGGACGAGTGTGAGGTGATCGGAGAAGAGGGATCGATGGAGGAGATCATCAAGAAGTTGGACTCTGCGGAGGTCACAACGTTGATGAAGCTGATGAAACTTTCGGCTGGTGAGAGCACGACACGAACATTGGCGAAGTGGAACTTCATCCATCGATCTGAAGCTTGATCGATCGGCCACTTACCTGAGTTGGTCACGACGGGTGAGGAGAACCCTCGCAGGAAAGAACCTGGAGGGTTTCTTGTCAGGATAGAAGACAGAGCCGGATGAGGGCTCGGCAGGACGTGACGAGTGGAAGTCCACTTATATGATGGTATACATTTGGCTACTCAATTCTTTAGTTCAGTCAATCGCCATCACAGTGGATGATCTTGAGATGGTGAAAGACGTGTGGGAGAAGTTGAGGAGAACCTACGATGGTGTGGGGAATAACTTGAAAAATTTTCAGATCACGGGGGAGATCGACGACACCGTACAGGGAGAAGACAGTACAGGAGTATGCCACGAAGTTTGAGCATCTGTGGTTGGATTATGATCACTTCTCAGATCGGACGAGCTGCGAGGACCCGAAGTGTAAGGAGAGACATGTATGTCTGCAGGAGAGGGCGATAAAGTTTCTTAAGGTGCTGGCCGCAGTGTTTTCTCAGAGGACAACACTACTTCTAGCCCAATCGAAGATTCCTACACTTGAGGAGGCTATCTCGGCCATGATCCAGGAGGAGACTCGTATCAAGCTACAGGCAGGGACATGTGGTCCTCCTGAAGTGAAGACAACACTGACGGTTACCAATTCAGGTGGCACATGACCTAAGGGAGACCCCCGGCAGTGTTACAACTGCGGGGAGGTGGGCCATCTGAGGTATGCTTGCACCAAACCACCCAAGGAGGAAGATTCAGGTGGCGGACGTGGACAGTTTGGAGGACGTAGCCGTGGTCGTGGGGATCGACGGGGTGGTCGAGGAGGTTATCGGACGAACCTGCTAGTAGCAGAAGGAGAGGAGAGAGCTAATATTGCCTATACTGAGGAGGATCAGACACTACTGGGCATGCTGGAAGTACTCAAGAGAAAGCAGAGAGCGTCAAGCGATGGAGACAGGAGGAGTGGAACTGAGGAGGCGTCCACCTCAGTCTTCGCCAGAGGCAACGCTGTCATGTATGTCCATCCATCGGAAGGTACTGATGACTCACTCGCCCTTGCATCTATGTCTTCCCTTAGATCGTCGGACTGGATTGTCGATTCAGGTGCGTCTCGACACGTGACATAAAATGCTAGTGAGTTCTTTTCCTACACTCACCTAGTATCTACAGATAGCATTCAAACAGCCGATGGTACTTTCCAGCCAGTGATCGTTAAGGGTACTGTCGATTGTACATGTTCAGTAAGATTATCCAATATTTTACATGCTCCTTTTTCAGTCAGTCTTTTGTTCATTAGTTCTATAATCCTCCAACTAAAATGCATTGTCTCTTTTGATATTCCTAAGGTGATCTTCCAGGAGAAGGAGACGTGACGAAGACTTGGGACTGGCACTTGGCATGATGGACTGTGGTACCTGGATCGGGAAGGACTGGATTCGGCATTGGTGTCTGCGGCAGAAAGGGAAGGAATGAGAGGACCAAAGATTAGTACCGATAATACACTGATACTCCATCACAGGCGGTTGGGGCACTCCTCTTTTGGTATTTTGAGTAGGTTGTATCCATCTATTTATGAGAAGACAAATAAAGAGAAACTAGTATGTGATGCATGTGATCTAGGCAAACTTACTAGGAGCTCATATGTTGGTGCGGGCCATAGGAGCTCTTCTATTTTTGATATTATACATTCTGACGTCTAGGGGCCGTGCGCCACAACTAATATGAATGGTTACAAGTATTTCGTCTCTTTTATTGATTGTTCCTCTCATGTCACCTGGCTGTATTTGATGAAGAATAAGAGAGGTCTTTGTCTGTTTCCAGGACTTTCATAAACATGTCCAGACTCAGTACAGAGCAGTGGTGAAGGTACTAAGGTCTGACAATGGAACAAGGTATACCAAATACCTGTCAGCCCAATGGATACATCATACCACTTGTGCATATACACTAGCACAGAATGAACTGACAGAAAGGAAGAACAGATACCTTCTGAAGGTGGCAAAGAACATGATGATCGCCATGAATGTCCCACAGAGTTTGTGGGGGCATGCAGTGTTGACAGCAGCTCGATTGATCAACATGATGCCCTCGAAGGTACTGGGATGGAAGTCCCTAAGTGAGATATTGCAAGGAAATAATAGTGGAATATTCCCACTAAAGGTGTTTGGCTGCATATGTTTTGTGAACGACAACAGACCGTCTGTTGGAAAACTTGACCCCAAAGCAGTCAAATGTATGTTCGTGGGCTATTCGGCGACTCAGAAGGGGTACGTGTGCTGGAGCCCAGTAGAGAAGAAGTTTGTGAGCATTGATGTTCACTTCAGGGATTTTGAGCCATACTACAGTCAGGAAGGAACCTTATCCATAAGCAACTCACCTGATACTGAGAGTATGAGGCGAGAGTGGGAGATTGGTGAGTGTGGTGACCGATTTAGGAGTATGACATAAAAGAACGTTTGAGGAGGAGCAAAAGAGTGAAGAGGAACATAGGGAGGCGATGAGAGGTGTTAGGCCCACGTCTTAGGGGAAGTTACTTACCTACAGCAGGAAAGGGAAGCAAACTGTAGGACCAGTACCTATAGTGCCAGTGCCAAGTCCCTTGCCTGTGTCCGTCTCAACTCCTGAGACACCTACACCACCACCAGATTCTCCTTCAGGTGATATCATTCTTCCTACTCCTCCCACATCATTATCAGTACGGAGGACCACTCGCAGCAATACGAAAAATCCTCCTGATAGATATGGTTGGGACCTTGCTCAGTTTGTTTCATATAATAACATTTCTTCTTTTCATGGAGCATTCATTGCATCTTTGGATAGAATTACTGTACCTAACAATTGGCAGGTTGCCAAGAATGATCCAAAGTGGAAAGCGTCGATGCACGAGGAGTTAGACGCTCTTGAGAAGAACCACTTGGGAACTGGTAAAACTGCCAGAGGAAAAGAGGGCAATCGGATGCAAGTGGGCCTTTACTGTGAAGCAGAACCCAGACAAAAAAGTAGAGTGCTACAAGGCTCGACTGGTGGCAAAAGAATACAGTCAGACGTACGACATTGACTATGATGAGACATTTGCACCAGTGGCGAAGATGAGCACCGTCATGACCCTGATTTCTTTGGCAGCGAATGGTGGATGAAAGCTACACCAACTGGATGTGAAGAATACGTTTCTTCATGGGGATCTAGTGGAAGAAGTGTACATGGAGATACCACCAGGATTCTGCACCGATAAGACAGTGGACAAGGTCTGCAGGTTGAAGAAGTCCCTCTATGGACTGAAGCAGTCTCCTCGAGCGTGGTTTGACAGATTCAGGAGGGCGATAATAGGGATGGAAAATCAGCAGATCAATGCTGATCATACTGTGTTCTTCCATCGGAGTGGAGGCCACATCACCATGCTTGCGGTGTATGTGGACGATATGATTATCACAGGAGATGATGAGCAGGAGATTGCCCGATTGGCAAGGAGTTCGAGGTGAAGGACCTTGGCCTTCTTTGGTACTTCCTTGGGATTGAGATTGCTCGATAAGCAGAGGGGATTGTTCTTTCTCAGAGAGTATACGCTGGACCTTCTCACAGAGACAAGGATGTTGGGATGCAGACCTGTAGCGACGTCGATCAACCAGGGGTTCAAGCTGTGTGCTGAGGCTGGAGAACCAGTTGACCGAGACAGATACCAGAGACTGGTGGGCAAGTTGATCTATTTGAGCCACACACGTCCTGATATCTGCTTTGCAGTGAGTGTGGTGAGACGCTACATGCATGACCCAAGGAAGGGTCATATGGACACAGTGTACCAGATTCTGAGATAGTTGAAGGATGCCCCCAGAAAGGGGTTAATATTAAGGAAAAATGATCACTTGAACATCGAGGACTAATGTGACTCTGACTGGGCTAGCTATAATGATTACAAGAGGTCTATCTCGGGCTATTGCATATTTGTAGGAGACAACTTGGTCTCTTGGAGGAGTAAGAAGCAGTCTGTGGTAACCAGATCGACAGCTGAAGCGGAGTACAGAACTATGGCCTTAGGAGTTGCAGAGCTGCTATGGTTGAAGAGTATGCTGGTGGAGCTGAAGCTGGATCAAGGAGCCAAGATGAAGCTGTGGTGTGACAACCAGTTAGCCATCAGTATCGCTAACAATCCAGTGCAGCATGACAGGACCAAACACATCGAGATCGATAGGTTCTTCATCACGGAGAAGTTGGACCGTGGACTACTAGAGCTAGGTCATATTCCAACCAAGGAGCAGGTAGCAGACAGTATGACCAAGGGACTTAGTTCTGCAGATATGATTAGAGGATGTGACAAGATGGGCTTAGTGAATATCTTTCGTCCATCTTGAGGAGGAGTATTGGTATATTAGAATATTCTTGGTATATTTGTTGGTATATTAGAATATTTGTTGGTATATTAGAATATTATTGGTATATTTGTTGGTATATTAGAATATCCTTGGTATATTTGTTGGTATATTTGTTGGTATATTAGAATATCTTGGTATATTTGTTGGGATATTAGAATATTCTACAGGGATTTTTAATGGGGTATTAATGTAAGATGAAGGATTGTAAGGCTATAAATAGCCAAGAGATTATCAATAAAAAATATAATTACTCCAAAATATTCTACAAAATTTAATTACATGATGTGTCTTTTTATGAAACCATATTCAAATGTATTTATTTTAATAGTCGTATCCCCGTACCTGTATCCAAATTTTGGATCATTTTTAGCCGAGTCCGTGTGTCCTTCAATTATGAGTTTGAAGGATCCAACTCTTGGATATGTATCCGTACCCGACACCCGTACCCGACACCCGTACCCGAGTCCAAGTAACATAGGTCATAAATTGAAGATGCCCCTTGAAATAATGTTTCTGGCTGGAATTAGGAAATATGTTTCCAAAACCTCAGCATGACTCAGCAAGGCACTCAGAATAACTGGTAGATGAGACTCAGCAAGGCAACAATGGTCGGCGCGACTTTGACAATTGACACAATGACAATGCACTGATCCTAAAATGATATGGCTTTGCCTAAATCCAGGCTGACTTGGCTTTATCTTTCCCATGAGGTTCTTCCAACATTGTTGGAATGGTGGTGGCAATTGCAACACTACACTACGTAGGTACCTGTGCAGGTGAGGCCTCAGTCAATCCTAGAAACTGCGGCAGCGTGTGACCATCATTGTTGGCAATTGAATCACCAGAGATAAAAATGATCAAGGTACAGCTGGAGTTTGCCAAAGCTAAAATATAGCTGCAAACAAATTGATCTCCACATTCCTCTACATATCCATCAGTTTGAACTTTCATCTTATCAATTTCTCCTTCCTCTTCCGGAAAAAAAAAAGATGACCATTTCTCATTCCTCTGCAACAGAAAGATCATCCCACACTTACCCATTGCTGCCACTGATATGCTCCTGAGGACCAGGGATAATATTCTTAAATTCTCATTTAGTTTTGAATAGGTACCCATTATCTTACAACCGGAAGCTATTTAGACTAGCTTGTAAAAAATGAGCAGTTGTAGTGCATACTATATATATCCCTAGTACTCTCCTGAACCTTAAGAGTTAAGACCTACATACTGATATTTGTTATCCAACTCAGTGATCTCTCTCCAGAAGTAGATTATACTTGCATTCTAATTCCATATATACACATACAGTATACTATTATGCATAGGCGTACGGAAGGAGGGGGCAGATGGGGCATGTCCTATCTGATTTGAAGAATTCTTCACATCACAAAAGTGCCCCACCTGCTAATGAATCCATGATGATCCTCATAAATGTTCTTTAAAGAAACAAGGTGAGCACACATTCTGAGTTTTTAAGAAAAACTTTAATCTTTCAATCCTTCTGTTTCCTTCACCCATCGGTTGAATTTTCTTTAAACGTCCAAATCTTTTATATATGAATCAATATATAACAAAATCTTAACAACTAACGAATTCAAACTTCTCTACCTTAACTAATTCGTCTGGAAATTACAAATCTCTTATAATATTTGTTGGACTCCCATAATCTGCAACACCACATCCCACATTCTATTTTTTCAAATTACATCCTATCTCTTCAAGCCAAGAGATAGAACATAGGTGAAAGTCTCATATGCCATCATTGGAACATTTGTATTCCTAATTCTTATAGAATATCAATTCTTGGTTGCCATTATCTCCAAGTGTTGGTATATCTTTTGCAGGCTAATTTTTAATCCCTGAATTATAGACTTTTGGCACTTTAATATCCTGAACTATTTTTATTGACACTTAGATACCATGAACTTTTCAAGTTTTGGCAACTTAACCCATCTGTTAGTCTACCATCTCACATACCAATCATGTGGACCATTTGAGACATTTTTGCCCCTAAACACTCAAAAGTTACATTTTAATTAATTAAGTCATTTTCTTACCTTAACCACAGCCCCTTATCACCCACCCAACCTGCCTGTCATCGCTCCCGCCTTCTCTTTCGTAATTGTTGAAGCCTTGTCCTGGCCCTTCCACTCATGAGCTCCTCTCATGGCTGTTGCACGAATTGGCAGTACAATTCGATGAAATGTTGCAGTAAAACTCGATAATGGCAGTAAAATTCGTCATTGTTGCAGCCTCGTCCTGGCTCTTCCACTCATGAGCTCCTCTCATGTCTGTTGCACGAATTGTTGCAGTAAAGCTCGATGAATTGGCAGTAAAATTCGACTAGGAGTCTAAGATCTGAGCTCCAATATCATATACACAACGGATAATGTCGCATTATATATAGCCTAATCTTGGGCAAAAGCAATGCATGTCTGAAAGTCAAAGGTGGTGTCTTTGTTCAACACTAAGTATGTAGTGTATGGGAAATGCATAAGACTTGGGCATCTCCATGCATCTTTCCTTCTAGTTGGGGGTTGACATTAGTTGTGACCAGGGCGCCCCTTTGAGGCATCAACTTTCTCCAACCTTAATATCATTAATCCTCAGTTTTGAAGCAGTCGGAGAGTGAAGGTCAGACAAGATAATTTAAAAGTACAGTTTTCCGTAAAACAACTAACAATAAACATAGTTTGTATTTATAGAAGAATGCAACAGGTAGTGTCAAGTCAAGTATGCAACAAATTCAAATTTTACAGTACCATCGTAGCAAAATATTCAACTTGGATCAATACATGCAGAGGTATACAGTGTCAATTTATGCAGGGGCTTCCACCAGAACCTGTGTGTGTGGGGGGGGGGGGGGGGTGGGGGGGGGGGGTGGGGGGGGGGGGTGGCTAAACAAACAGAGGGAGAGAGAATGGTGGCAAGCCAAAAGGGTGAGTTGGCAAGGGGGGCATGATTAGGATAAAAGGAAGGAGAAGATGATCTTTTAATTTAACTTAAATTAACTTTAAAATCTGATTATTATTAGTATAGGGGGGTATTATGGTCATTTGGCATTTGCCGATAGTACCAAATTGAAAAGAATGATAGCTAGTTCATGGTATTTAATTGAAAAAAAATAGGGTATTGAAGTGACAATAAAAGTACTTTAGGTATTAAAGTGTCAAGAATTGATATTTCATGGTATGTAAGTGCAAATTAGCCTCTTTTCATTGTTCATTTGGATTTATTAGGTTTCGTTATATGGAGTAGGGTCTGAATATTTCATTTTGAATTATGATGTGGCTATGCATCATAATGCCTATAAAATTTCACTTGGATAAAAATGTGAAACTTTGATGCGGATACGATTGGGGCTCGAATCGGAGTTCTAGTGACCTGCTCTGGTCAAGTTACTTATAATTTTGATTCATGTTCACTTACTCAAATTTTGGTGTTGGAAAAAAAAAGGTATTCTAGTTGGTCAAACCGGAATATCGATTCGAAGTGGTTGAGTCTATTTTAGACTGTTTTTGGATGAATCTTTTGACATATTTTTCCTATTTTTTTTATAGTTTGTTTAAGAGCCTTTCTTAGGATTTAAGTTATCTTTTCTTATAAATAGAGCTATATATAAGACAACAAGTTTGTTGTTATTATTTTCAGTTATCAATAAGAGTTCTCTTTTGATTTCGTGCGTGGAATTGAGGTGCTAGTCCTCATTTTTTGGGTCGATGGTTTCAATTAGGGTTATGCATTTGTCCGTGGTCGACCTATTGGTTACAACTGCAGCCAAACCAAAATTATTCAATTGTGAAATAATGATAGCCGAATCAAATCAACCAACTGGTTGGTTCGGTTTTGAAATCGATCGACTTGGTTCGGCTTCGCTCGACTCAGCTGATCCGTTTTGTATTTTAACACAACATATTTAAAATCAACAAAAAATTAAATATCTTGAGCAATCATTTGTCACATGTTTGCTAATAACTCATTTCTATCATTTTATCATTTCATTATTCCATCTCCAAAAAACACAATAGCTCATTGCTATCATTGTATCTCCGATAAAAAAAAATAAAGTCTAAAAATAACAAACAACAAAACAAAATAATGAAAAAAATACATAAGGTCCATCGGTTATTCGGTTTCATTGATTTTTAATATTATAAATCCATTGACCGAACCAAACCGCTCGGTTATTAACACCAAACCAACCCAACCCAAACAGTCCATTGGTTCGGTTAAAACTCGATCGGTTCAGTTTGGACGGATCAATTCGGTCCAAATTTGCACAGCCCTACTTTGACCTGACCGATGTCGATGAAATGGAGGAGAACGATTGACTTATCTGAAGAATTTTCTATCCAATCTAGAAAAAAATAGGACATGGCAAGCGATCGACAAAAAATGCCGAAAATGGGATAAAGACGGTCTTTGTTGATTGCTCCGTGATCTAAGAGCCCACAACATGTTGCAAGGCATGTAAGAAACCAACGACGATGATGACGACCAACTTCTCCCTAACGAAGTGTAAAGGGTTATAGACCTCTTTGCGGCGATTCGTCACATTGAATCTTTAAACTGATTATATGAGTCCAGCGAGTTGAGCAGGCGGTAGGCAATCAGGAACCGTTGAGGCAACTAGTTTGAGATCCAGAAACGACTTCACATTTAAGCAATGCCTCCGACCTCCCGAAAATGTTCCGATGTGAGAGAACCGTCCATGGAAGGCTCGTGCAGATTCGTCAAGCTCAAGCGAGGAGTTCGATGATCTCGCTAGGCAGGATCTTGATGACGATCTTAGCGGTGACATTGCATGACTGACAAGACTACGACGATCGGTGCGGCATCGGTGGACGCGATCGCTATGGCAACTATGGGAGTCTAGAATAGGGTAAAGATATCATGTTTTTCATATATTAAAGGAAAACACACTTACTTTTTATAGACATATTACAACTAAAAAAAGTAGGGGATAATCTTGAGCTAAATCTAAAGTTGTATACCCAGATTTTTAGAGAGAGTAAAATCTCTAAATTTAAAATATACAACAAATTGTCCTTAAAATCGAGTAACAATCATATCAGAATTTTTTATAATTTGATCGAGATTCTCAACACTCCTCCTCAAGCTAGCTTGAAGATGTTATTCATGCCCAGCTTGCTTACTAAATCATTAAAGTGCTTCTCTGGCAATCCCTTAGTGAGTATATCTGCAA
Organism: Iris macrosiphon; assembly: GCA_036927795.1. Taxonomy (NCBI): domain Eukaryota; kingdom Viridiplantae; phylum Streptophyta; class Magnoliopsida; order Asparagales; family Iridaceae; genus Iris; species Iris macrosiphon. The sequence goes on from JAYESA010000008.1 coordinate 93,938,391, forward strand.
CCTGTTCAAATGTAGGGATATAGGGCATAATAATCAGCCATAATCCAGTTTCTCCTTGATAAAATGTTTGTCAACTTCCACATGCTTAGTTCTATCATAGAGTACTGGATTGTGTGCAATGGCAGTGACAGCTTTATTATCACAAAAGAGCTTCATAGGTAACTAGTAGTTTTAAGTTCTTCAAGTAACTGTTTAATCCACAAAACTTCACAAATGTCATGGGCTATTGCTCTAAACTTAGCTTCAGCACTACTTCTAGCCACAATATTCTGCTTTTTACTCCGCCAAGTCACAAAATTGCCTCCAACAAAAGTACAATACCCCGAAGTTGATCTCTTGTTAGTAGCAACTCCAGCCCAATTTGCATCAGTAAATATACATCCACTTGGAGATGTCCTCGGTTCTCATATAAAAGTCTTTTTTCTGGAGTCCCCTTTAAGTACCTCAAAATTCTGTAGAGAACATCTAAGTGTCCTTGATTTGACGAGTGCATGAATTGAGTCACCATGCTTACCGCAAATGCAATATCACGACGAGTATGAGAGAGATAAATAAGCCTCTCAACAAGCGTTGATATTTCTCCTTGTCAATTACCTCTTCCTGACTTGCTAGTTGGAGCTTTAAATTCAGTTCTATAGGTTGGAGCTTCAAATTCAGTTCTATAGGAGTTTCTGATGCCTTATACCCAAGTAACCATGTTTCACCTAATAAGTCAAGTATATATTTCCTTTGAGAAATTAAAATACATTTCTTTGATCTAGCAAATTCCATACTAAGAAAGTATTTCAAAGAACCCAAACCTTTAGTTTCAAATTCACGGGCTAGAGCTTTCTTCAATTTCTCAAGTTCTGGAATGTCATCACCAGTTAGGATTATGCCATCGACATACACTACTAACACAACAATCTCCCCTTCTCTTGAGTGTTTGTAGAACAACGTATAGTCAGCTTGACTTTGAATATATCCTTGAGGCATGATCGACTTTCCAAATCTTTCGAAATGTAGCCTAGGAGATTGCTTAAGGCCATACAAGGACTTCTTTAATCTGCAAAGCTTCTCTTTTCCCAGCTTTTCTTCAAAACCTAGTGGCAAATCCATAACCACTTCTTCCTCCAAATTGCCATTTAAGAAAGTGTACTTCACATCTAATTGGTGTGAAGGCCAATTAAGATGTATTGCAAGAGAAAGTAAAACCCAAATGGAATTGATCTTTGCAACAAGTGCAAAGGTCTCTTGTAGTCAATTCCATAAGTTTGTGTGAAGCCTTTGACTATTAAAGATGCAGGACTTGATGCAGAAGGGATACCTGAAGAAAGTTTTGGATGGGTCAAAGAAGAGCACAACAACGAAAAATTTAGCCGACCGAATCCATAGAGTTCACGAGGAGATTCGAAAGCGAGTTCACGAGGAGACTCGAAAGCGACTGGGTTAGAGCAAGATGGTGTAAGTTGCAACAAAACTTCCTATACCAGCACGTAAGCACAAGGTTTTCAACGTTAGTGGTGACGTAAAGGTGCCTTCAGAAGGAGCTGATATCGAATAAGAAATGCAGCAAGTATCAACCTAAGTAAGTTTGGGCCATTCAAAGAGTTAGAAGATTCAAAGTATTGAAGAGAAAAGTTTTGTTGGAGGACGGAAGTCTTAGCGACCTTTGCGGTGACTGATGATGAAACACTTGATCCAGACGACAGCACAAAGAACTAAGACCGAGTTCTCTACAAGAGGGGTCGGACTCGGATTGGGGCTTTAACCGGAATTCTAGTAACCCGTCGGAATTCCAAGCTGGTGCTCACTAGCTCAAATTTTGGTATTGGAAAAAGATGTATTCCAGTTGGCCAAACCGGAATATCGATTCGCGACGACCACTATTGTTAATGGTGCATCAAGGTGCGCATCATTGGCGCGAGGTGCAACGTGGCACACAGAGGCGCCTCGCCATAACACGAGGCATTATGGTGGCGAGGCTCATGGCGCATTGAGGCGCCGCCTCATGAAATCTAACATGAAATAAACATAACCTTTTAGCATAGTTAGTGAAATTAAACAAAATCGACTATTATTCATAATATAAATTCAGCCTCCAATAGAACAAAATTTATGTATAACCAATTTCAAACAAACAACAGATGACAATGTCTAGTAACTCACTTGTTGCAATATCAAGAAAGACTTCATCTATTCCTTCCCCAGATTTGGCAGATGTAACAAAAACCCTTGCTCCAATGGATGCTGCATAACTGCATTCAAACGGATTTCAAATATATTGCAGAGAAGAAATTTTTAAAAAGAATATATCTTTTTACAGAAACAAAAAGTATGTGACTACTAATATTTATGCAACATCAACTTCATCAAGACAATTGCAAAGGAAGTACAGAAACACTTATAGTACATGGGGCACCAAACATATATCTATATCATTCTTTTGATATTAAGATTAGTTGCCAATAATTAAGTATAGGTTCAATTTCAGTGCATATCTCATTATTTAAAATGTAGGTTTCCCAGTGCTACTGATTGCTGGTTGTCCAAGATATAATGGGGAAAGTGCATGAGAATTAATCAGATAACCAATTCTTCACAAATAGTACCATTTGATTGAAAACTCTATGAGTAGACGTAGTAGGCAAACGGTGTTGATCTCCTTTTAGAATTGCTCTAGAGATATCAATTTCTACTTGAAGGTCGAAAGTACAACACATTAGATCAGAAGAACTAAGAGTCTAAGACAATCAGGTCAGCATTCAGAATAATTTACAGGAATCAGTCTAACACCAAAAAGTTGGGAGAAAGTCTGATGTTCAGTTAAAAGAATAAAGCACAGCAGGAAATATGGTTGATGACTTTCTTGTGACGTGTCAATAAACATTTGACTTGTATAGTAGTACAAGTATCTAGTTGTTTCAATCTGTAATCTATACAAGTGAATTACATTATATGCTTTAACATAAAGTTGGTGGCTACAGAATGTACCCAAGAGCTTCAAGTATAATATTAATTCATAATATTGAGAGAGAGAGAGAGAGAGAGAGAGAGAGAGAGAGCAAACCTTTCAGCTTCTTGAATATCAAACTTCTTTGATCTAATTAAATCACTTTTATTTGCAGCTATGGCTATAATTATAGTTTTGGATGCCATTTGTTGAAGTTCTTTAACCCACTTTCTAACTCGAACAAAACTATCATTGTCCATCATGTCGTACACCAACAGAGCTGCTGCAACCACCAATTAAGACACATCATGTAAGGTCTAAATTTTGCATGATCAAGAAACTTCTTCAGATAATCATTTTAGATTCTTCAGAAATGCAAAATTGTGTTCATGCAAAAAAGACAATAAAGTCAAATACGAACCATCTGCATCGCGATAGTATATTGGACCTAAAGCATGAAACCTTTCCTGACCAGCAGTATCCTGCAATAAAACAAATCGTTAATGAACTTACGCCAAAGAATTGATTGCAAAACCTCCAAAATTGTTAGCCCCTAAGTTACAGAATATACATCATATCTTAGCATATCCACTTTTCAGAATAGAAGTGCCGTAATACATTATGCACACTTGAGTTCGAAAATCAAATATCACAAGTATATAAGATACCGGAAACCAGGTATTCAAGCTATGGATTATGATGATTTTCCTCACAAGTAAGAAGACTTGGAATAAAATGAAATGGAAAGGTTTTAAAGAATACTATCATTTCTAAACTCAAATTGTTAAAGACCATGGAAGGGCTCTGATGTTATTTACTTCAGGATATTGAGTAGTTTGAACCTTTAAGGAAGACAAGATTGAAGTTCACATTAGATTTAAACAATTAAACTAACAGTGAAGATGGATACATAGGGGAGGAAACCATATCAATGACTTAGAATATATTATTATCAAATATGGTTAGGATTGATACTGGGTGGCCATCCACATGTTTTAGCTTCTCAAGTTCTGATATCAGAAAAATTATAAACATAACCAAAATTTTAGCTAGAATTTTGACCAGTAATCATAAAGCTGATCAGAAGACCTTTCCACCTAGTAGGGTGCATGACAGGCACAAAGAGATCCTATTTGGCACCAATTTTCAGTAGATTTAGGGATCTATGTTGCACGAACACGATACGTAATTCACAGACGAGACTATTTTGATGTGTCCTAGTGTACATTGGAGTAACTATTTTGTGTCTACTCAGTGTTTGGAAAGGCTTATGCCTCGCCACCTAGACACCGGCTAGGGGTTTCAGATGCTTTAACACTTAGGCAATCAACATTCACGAGGTCCTAAGGCGGCCGCCTTGGCACAAAAGGAAGCAGCCTTGACTTAAATGTGACCCAACCTTGGCTAATTTATTTTTGAATTTGAAATCAACTCCATGGACAATAACTTAAAGTCATTGACATTATTAGTAATTTAGTATCACTATTAGAGAATATAAAAGGAATAATAGCACTTTCCCTCAAAAGGGATGCAAAGGGTGTCATGTCCGGCGGAGCTCCGATCCATCAGTCTCGACTCGGGATGAATTTGGAGGTAAACTTAGTGAGACGGAGACAGATATGGAGACAAGTTTCAACCTTCAAAGCGGAGTCAGAGTTTGAGGCGGATATATCTACCTTCCAACTCATCCCCGCTGGACATAGATGGAGCCAAGCTTCCTCCTCCAACGATCGAAGGGAAGGATGAGGTTGTTAAAATCTCAGAGGAAGTGTACGAAAAATTTGTTGAAGAATTCAAAAGCAACTTACTTAATAGGGAGAATATTGCACCCTAAAGGATCTACACCTATCTCAATGGATGCTCTACATAAATTTCTCACATCAATTTGGAAGACAATGGGAGATTGGAAATTGGTGCCAATAGGGAAAGGATATTTTGACATTCATTTTGATACGGTTGATGAGATGCAACAGATTCAAAAGCAAGGTGTATGGCCTTTGGAGAAAGGGATCTTCAGAGTTCTGCCATGGAAGCCGAATTTCAATCCTCACTCTGCCAGATATACTCGTGTTTAGACCTGGGTTAAACTACACAACCTTAGCCAAGATTAGTGGCACCCACAAATTCTTATGGAGATAGCAAGAGGAGTGGGTATACCCCTGCAACTAGACTATGCTACTCGTGCTCGAAAAATTTGAGCAGTTTGCTAGAGTTTTGGTGGAGGTAGATATGGCAACAACTTTTCCATCTGCTATCTGGGTCGAGAGGGAAAGAGCTAATTACGGATTTTATGTAGAAGTTGCCTATGATAGTTTACGTCAGTTTTGTAGCAGTTGTGTTACTATTGGACATACTATATCCAATTGCAGGCTGAAACAACAATTGGGCAAGGAGAATAGAGCACAACAAGATCCTAAGCTCATTAATCCACAATCTCAATGGAGAGCTAAGAATGGAGATAAAATTGCAGTGGAGAAAGGTAATCATGCTGAGAATGAACACATTTCAGTGGAGTCTCCTAAGCAGATACAGAATACCTCAAGTATAGAGATTTTGTTACCAAACAATTATGGAAAAAGTGATGAGGTCAATACTATAACAAAAGGAAATGAAGCTGATAAAGGTCTTGAATCTGTGGCAACATCAATTGCACTGGCTAATGCTTTTGAAGTATTAGGAAACTCCAATGAAGAAGAGCTAACAGTAGTGCAGGGAAGAGTTGATAAAGACAAGGATAATAATATAGGGGTGGAAACTATAGATGGCAGCCTGGAGAAAGGAGCTAGCTGCAAAGAAGGGAAAGTTCTTGCAGAAGAAATACAGATGAAAATGAAAATTCAAAGTCAGTTGATTAAAAACAGTTCTAACACCCTTCTTTCTGAAACGGATACTTCATTATCTGATACGGGATCGTTGCAGGAGCAAGATGTCATAATTTTCCCTCAAGCTGAGGGTGGAGATTCTAATATTCAAGAAGGTAATCTTATAGAAGTAGAGGCAGCCGGGGAGAAGCAAAGTCTACAACAGCACAATGCAATGTCTCATAATATCTCCAGTACTTCTGATACTGATAATATAGCGCCTGATACTGATGTTGAGGGTGGAGATTATACTATTCAAGAAGGTAACCTTAGAGAAGTAGAGGTAGCTGGGGATAAGCTGCAACCACAAAAACAGAATGCACTGTCTCATATTATCCCCAGTACCTCTGATACTGATAATATAGCGCCTGATACCGATGCTCAAGGTGAGGGGGGAATAGTAAATGTGCAGTTACCTAGAAGTACAGTAAGGGAAGTTGAAAAAGTTCTCTCCTGGACTGACATTTGTGAAGAGAGTGAAATTGAAGACTCACATAATGCAGTTGTTACCGGCATCAAGAATGCTAATTTCTTGCAGAAACACAGACAAAAGAAAGCTGCTGCTGCTAACTCCAAGGCTCCAAAATTATATAATACTAGGGGAAAAATTCCCCAACAACCTTCCCAATGAAAGTTTTATTTTGGAATGCTAGGGGGTTGGCCAACATGGCAACCAAGAGAGCTTTAGCTCACCTAGTTGCTATAAACAGGCCTTGTTTAATAGGAATTGCTGAACCTAAAACACTGATTTCAAAAGTTCCTGCATCTTATTGGGAGAGGATGAATATAGAGATAATTGGTACGAATGATAAGGGGACATCTCTACCTACTCTCTGGATCCTTGCTGACGGAGGATTTGCTGCTAGTCATCTGATTTCTATACATTCTGTGTCAGATCAACTTGTCACTGTGCAGTGTGATATTTTGGGTACAACGGGATACATATCCTTCATATATGCATCTACCTCTTATATTGTTAGAAGATTGTGGGCAGATTTTCTGGCTTTTAAAAATGCTTGTGCAGAACCTTGGGCCCTCGTAGGGGATTATAATGCTGTGATTGGAGCTCATGAGTGTAAAGGGGGTTCTCTTCCTTCTCGAATTTCTTGTGATGAGTTTAAGTCATCTCTGGATACCTGCGAACTTTTGAATGTTACTACGCAAGGTAATCTTTTCACTTGGACTAAATCCACCACTTTCCCTGGTAGAAATGTTGAAAGAAGAATTGACCGGTCACTATGCAATGAGAGTTGGATACATAGGTGGTCCTCCACTATTGCTCGAACTCATGTGCGGTTAGAATCAGATCACAATCCCATTATTCTCCAATTTGAGGAGTCTGGTCAAAAGGGTCCCATTCCACTTCGCTTTCAAAATATCTGGGTCACTCATTGCTCGTTTAAAGACACAGTCAAGCATGTTTGGTCTCTGGTTCCTTTCACAGAGTGTCATATGAAGACTATGATCTTGAGTTAAAAGCAGTTAAGAATGCACTCAAGAATGGAATAAAACAGTTTTCAGAAACATTCATAATGTAGTATTGGAGGCCACTGTTAAGCTAAACAATATCCGGTCAGATATAGCTAACAATACAGGCGGAGAAGCTAAGTTGGTGGAGGAGAGACAAGCAAAGTCTCATCTTCAGGCCTCTCTTCTACTTCAAGAAATTTTCTGGAAGCAGAAATCCCGCATAAAATGGCTCCAAGAAGGGGACAGGAACACTAGATTTGTTCATACCTATGCTAAAGTGAAGGGCACCAAGTCTATTATATCCGTGCTAGTTGATGGTAATCGGATTATGACAGAGCAGCAGCAAATCCAGACACATTTTGGACTTCTACACATCCCTATACTCATCAGATTCTATCAATCAAGATCTTAGAATGGTTGAGGAGCTTATATCTTATAAAATCACCGGTGAAGAGAACGAGGCTCTTACAGCTATGCCTAGTGAGAAGGAGGTGAAGAGAGTTGTTTTTGGGCTTGATCCTAATAGTGCTGCAGGGCCAGACGGCTTTAATGGGACATTTTATCATGAATGTTGGAAAATTATCAAAATTGAGTTAGTCGTGGCGATCGGAGAATTTTTTGCAACAGGTAAGATCTTGTCTGGCCATAATTCCAACCTATTTATCCTTATACCTAAGATCAAGGGGGCCAACAGCATTTCTCAGTATAGGCCTATAGCCCTAGCTAATTACTTGTTTAAAATCATCCCAAAAATTATATCCACTCGTATCTCTGTAGTTGCAGCGAGGATTCTATCTCATAGTCAAAAGGAATTTGTAAAAGGGAGACATTTCTGAGGCGATAAGTGCAGCTTCAGAGTGTGTTAATCATTTGGATAGAAAGGTATATGGAGGTAGTATGGGGATCAAGATTGATGTCTCTAAAGCTTTCGACACAGTGGAATGGCCTTTCCTTACCAAAGTATTGCAATGTCTCGGCTTCCGAACATATTTGTTCAGTGGATATTTGAACTTCTTCATTCTGCTAAGATATCTATATTGGTCAATGGGCACAATGTGGGGTATTTCTCTTGCTCCAGGGGAGTTCGACAGGGAGATCCCTTATCTCCAATCCATTTTTGTCTCGCTCAAGAGATGTTGAGCAAAGGCATAGACAGGTTAGTTCAACAAAGCAAACTGCATCTCATCAGCTCGCCTAGAGGGTGTGTTCCCCCATCTCACTTGATATATGCAGATGACTTAATGGTTTTCTGTAGAGCCAGCCATTATTTATGACATTCGTCACTTCTTGTCCTTTATAAACCTATATGGGGGCTGCTTTGGACAGAAAATAAATGCTGCCAAATGCAACATTGTCATTGGTAATGGGGCATCTTCTCGTGTTCAGGCAATTGAACATGTCTCTGGAATGAAGATAGTCCCTCTTCCCATGATATACCTAGGAGTCCCACTGTTTAAAGGCAAGCCTAGAGCTTGTCATCTGCAACCCCTATATGACAAGATTGTTGCCAGGATGAAAGGGTGGAAAGGAAATCTCTTTATCAATGGCAGGTAGAGTTCAGCTTATCAAATCTGTTATATATGGAAAATTACACTCCTTTCATGTATATAAATGGCCTATCAAGATGTCACGACCCGCACCTGATAAATTCGGAAACGAGTTCGTGAGTACGTCCAGCCTACGCCGCAGTGTCAGCGGTAGAACGTTGTCTAGTAACACACAATTATCCAACAAATTACGTAATTTATATATGAAATAAATTAATGTACTCAAATACCATTTCTAAGGAAGATAATACGAGAATGAACAAACAATAGTACAAAGTCTATAGTCCCAGTCCAAGTTTAGGTAATGACTACAAAAGGCTGAATCCAAAATATTATATAACAATAGACTACCGGAGACAGTCCGGACAAATATAATAGAGTCTAAGCTATACTAAACTAAGTAGTCGCAGCCTAGATCTCCGCTACGAAGGCTTTCTGATCCTCCTGTAGGGCAGGATCAAGCTCAGATATTACTCCTGAGCTCCGTAGTAGGTAGAGAACCGATCCTCAAAATCATCCCCTAATATTTTCAACATATCCAAGTCAGGATTGGAGCGAAAGTACATCAATGAAAGCAGTTCCAGATATATGGTAGAGACTATAAAACATGTTAAGCATATGTAAAAGAAATAAGATAACTAGAAAGACTGGGATCATGCATGTCACAGATAAGAGGAATAGGCAGTCTAGTAAGTAAAGTGGTGTGACAACATGCAATGTAATGATAAGTAAAACTGGAACTACTCTAAGTAATTTAAAATACTACATTAGATTTGTGATCGCTTGGGAATAAGGCACATCTCGCATCAATGGCTAGCATTCTAGAATGGTACGGCATAATCATATGTGAATGTATGATTAGATATCAATCATGATAGTAAAATCAACTAGACGTTCGATCATATATCAATATCGCATTTCCTCCATCCTGACTAATATTCATAGATTCTAGTCTGGATATAGTGATTTCTAGAAACATGTAAACATGAAACTAGATAAATTGGAGCAAGTCAACACGAACAAAATGACCTCACACAAGTAAACACGTATCCTGAAGTGAATCCATATAATATCAATCCGTGAACAAGTCAGTGACGATTATCAAGTAAAATATAACTTAGAGCACGAAGTATAGAAGCTATCAAATACTAAAAACAATCAGAGAATGTAACCGCCTGCCGTAGTGTGATGAGGATATGGAAAAGAGTCTGAATCGCAATCCAAATGACCTATATATGAATGAAGTATATCAATAGGTGTTTTGGTATTGTAAACAAACCTAATTACTAAGTTCAATTGGGTTTCTAGGTCAAGACTATACTAGTTAAGTTATAGTTGGTTTTACGTTTACTATTACCTACTAGTGAACTCAATAAGTATTTTAATACTAAAATATAGCTTATATAGTTCAAAGTAGCATATATATATATATATATATATATATATATATATATATATATATATATTTATTAATTAGGTTAACTTAACACTTATTATACCTTATATAACACTTCCAGTTTCCTAATTCAATATCTTGGTATTTATATATATATATATATATATATATATATATATATATATATTAGGTTAATATAACACTTATTATACCAATATATATATATATATATATATATATATATATATATATATATATATATATATATATATATATATATATAACACTTATCTAACAAATACCCAACTTACCTTGACACTTACCTATTAGTCAACACCTTACCTTGACCATACCCTCAAGGTAATGGTATCTCGTGGATATCGCATACTCATCCTAAACACTTTAGCACTAACTATTACTTGAGTACTATTGGTATATTGATACCAATTCAATACATTGGTATCTCATGCCTATACTAAACACTACTCATCACAATACCAATTTTGGTTCTTTTAACTTATCTATACACTTTACCTCTTGAACACTCAACCACTTAATCCCTCGTACTAACACTCAACTCACACACATACACACTCACTTGATCATGATTGTGATGGTGATGGTACTGATGCTGCCTACACTGTTGCGCTATATTGCTGCTACTGCTGCTAATGCAATTGTTGCTGCTTTGCAGCTGCTGCAATTGTCCCCCTACCCCTCTTAGACATATGTATTTATATATATATACCTATGTATATATCTATCACAAAATACATACTTAAACCTATGATACTCTAACACCCTCAACACTAAGCATCAATTACCAATTACCCAAAGTATATATATATATATATATATATATATATATATATATATATATATATATAGCACAATTTAACAACTATAACTACGATTACTAGTATATAACAAAGCCTAACCATGTGTATCCTTTTTATGACACCTAGACACAAGCTTATCTCAAACATGACACAACATTCCTTTGGGGATACAACACAACACTTTGTTGATACCACTCCACTAGTGCTATAAATCACTAATTAAAACACATAGATCTATTACCTAGGAGTCTAGTAGAACCTAGTATCACCTTTAGAAAGTTAGGCCTAGTTATTAGTGAATTTTCTATTGGTTTAAATTAGTGTTTCTACCATGGAAACTAAAGGAAAGTATTAGTTACCTATTGGAAATGGCTCCCAATAAGAATCCTCTCAAATGGATGGTGAATGAAGAAAATTGAGTTCAATCCTCCTTGATAGTGCTCCCACCTACCTTTTTAATGATCCTCAAGCTAGGCTCCTCCTTGGAAAGGGAAATGGTGACGTTTGGATGGTGGAATGGTAGTGGAGAAGAAAGTTTGGTGTTTGGGAAATGGTGGAGCTAGTTGGAGAAGAAGAGACTTTGGAAAAGATGAAGCTTTTGTGGTGAATGAATGGGTGGAATAGCCTAAAGGGGCAAGCCATATATAGGTGAGGTGGGGTGTGGGTTAGCTTCTCTTGTAAGCCTCCTAGATATTTACTTTGAAGAGGTAGGATGATATTTAATTTGAAGAGGTGGAAGACTAATTACAAGTTTACCCTTAGATATTTCCAATGACTTGATATTTAGGAAATTATATCTAGATACTTAGGGATTAGAATATCTAGATATTAATCTTCCACAGACCTAATCCAAGGTTAACCTTAACCTAGATACTAATTAGAATTAATTAACTAATCAAACTATCTAGATATTTATTAATCATGACAAAAATCAATAAATAAATAAATAAATAAATAAATAAATATAAATTATAAATTTGAAAAAAAATGGTGGTTACAAATCTACCCTCAAAATAATTGTCCTCGATATTTAAAAAAAGGGTAGGCTCTAAAAGAAATGAAAGAATACTCCATGGCTCAAAAGTTAGGCTATCGCTCATGCATGGCTCAAAAGTTAGGCTATCGCTCATGCATTTCATCTACTCTCTCCTAGATAGATATAACCTATTATCATATTCCTCAGAATTCAAATCTTAAAACCACTAGTGTATATTAGTTACATAGTTTCATGATATGGTAACCCCTATTACATCCATCTAGTCTCTCGATTTTAACCTTATAACCATAAACTCTTTTGGAGTTGGCTCTCCTTTATTCTCTGATATTATGTATCCTTATTTCAAATTGAAACTACTTCACTACTCATATCCTCCTCTCGTATCTTAGCCTCGATGGATACAGTACATCATCTAGTTATACTTCCAATCATGTGTTTTTATTCCGCAATTCTCAATACTCTGAGTTAGAACCACTCTACTTAAAATTTTCAAAATCTCTTATCAATGTTTGATCAAAATCTCATTTTCTCAATTAACCTTGAATGCTCTCATTTATTTAGGTTCTTTAAATTTTCTCTTTTAACATTCACTCAAAAGTTCCTTATTTATCTTTTGACTTTATTATCCTAATGCAAATTCTTTTCCATTCAATTCTCCAATATTTAGGATACTCAAAATCTATTCTATGTATCTAACTCAAGTAATACCCAAGGGTCACAACATGTCCCATAAAAACGTGTCACGACCCGCACCCGATAAATTCGGACATTAGTTCGTGGGTACGTCCAGCCTACGCCGCAGTGTTGGCGGTAGAACGCTGTCTAGTAACTCACAATTATCCAACAATTCACGCAATTTATATATGAAATAAATTAATGTACTTAAACACCATTTCTAAGGAAGATAATATGAGAAGGAACAAACAATAGTTCAAAGTCTATAGTCCCAGTCCAAGTTTAGGTAATGACTACAAAAGTCTGAATCCAAAATAATATATAACACTAGACTACCGGAGACAAAGTCGGAAAAATATAATAGAGTCTAAGCTATACTAAACTAAGTAGTCGCAGTCTAGATCTCTGCTATGAGAGCTTCCTGATCCTCCTGTAGGGCAGGATCAAGCTCAAATATAAGGTCCTCCTGAGCTCCGTAGTAGGTAGAGAACCGATCCTCAAAATTATCACCTAATATTTTAAACATATCCAAGTCAGGATTGGAGCGAAAGTACATCAATGAAAGCAGTTCCAGATATATGGTAGAGACTATAAAACATGTTAAGCATATGTAAAAGAAATAAGATAACTAAAAAGACTGGGATCATGTATATCACAGATAAGAGAAATAGGCAGTCTAGTATGTAAGTAAAGTGGTGTGATAACATGCAATATAATGATAAGTAAAACTGGAACTATTCTAAGTAATTTAAAATACGTTAGATTTATGATCGCTTGGGAATAAGGCACATCGATGGCTAGCATTTTAGAATGGTACGACATAATCATACATGAATATATGATTAGCTATCAATCATGATGGTAAAATCAACTAGACGTTCGATCACATATCAACATCGTATTTCCCCCATCCCGACTAATATTCATGGATTCTAGTCGGGATATAGTGATTCTAAAAACATGTAAACATGAAACTAGATAAACTGGAGCAATTCAATATGAACAAAATGACCTCACACAAGTAAACACGTATCCTGAAGTGAATTCATATAATATCATTCCGTGAACAAGTCATGACGAGAATCAAGTAAAATATAACTTAGAGCACGAAGTATAGAAGCTATCAAATACTGAAAACAATCAGAGAATGTACTCGCCTATCGTAGTGTGATGAGGATATGGAAAAAGAGTCTGAATCGCAATCCAAATAATCTATATATGAATGAAGTATATCAATAGGTGTTTGGGTATTGTAAACAAACCTAATTACTAAGTTTAATTTGGTTCCTAGGTCAAGTCTATACTACTTAAGTTATAGTTGGTTTTACGTTTACTATTACCTACTAGTGAACTCGATAAGTATTTTAATACTAAAATATAGCTTATATAGTTCAAAGTAGTATATATAACTCATATATATATATATATATATATATATATATATATATATATATATTGTAGGTTATTATAACACTTAGTATACCTTATATAACACTTCCAGTTTCCTAATTCAATACCTTGGTATTTACCATAATACTTATCTAACCAATATCCAACTTACCTTGACACTTACCTATTAGTCAATAACTTACCTTGACCATACCCTCAAGGTAATGGTATCTTGTGGATATCACATACTCATCCTAAACACTTTGACATTAACTAATACTCGAGTATTATTGGTATATTGATACCAATTCAATACCTTGGTATCTCATGCCTACACTAAACACTACTCATCACAATACCAATTTTGATATTTCTAACTCACCTATACACTTTACCTCTTGAACAGTCACTCAAATACTTAATCCCTCACACTAATACTCATCTCACACACGTACACACTGTCACGCCCCGATTTTCGCTAATTCGATAATTGTCCCCAGGACGTGATACCGTGCACGTGTAAGACGCGCGTGCACAAGGCCTAGGCATAATGATATACTTTAGAACACATGCAACAGAGTACGAAATAAGATATCACACATTGAGATATAGAAAAGTTCTCTTTATTGATAATGAACATCTGGTTACAGACTCTTGACCTAAAAGTAATAAGGACGCCGCACGGACTTACAACTTGGATGCAAAATGAGATAACCGATCCATACATTACATTCTTACTAATATTTCAAAATGCTCAAACCACTTTGGGTGCGAGTTAGCACTATCGCCTAGGAGCTTCAAAAGGTATGTGCGGGCTCCTTATGATTATGTACTTGAGCTCCAAAAGTCACAAACACGAACGCGCCGGATCAGTGAAGGGTTGGGGGAAGCGTCAGCTCCTCGCCGCGTCGCCCTGGCTCGGGGAGCCTGCTGCAACGAGGGTCAGTACTACGAAAAGTACCGGTGACGGCGAGCTAACCCAAGATACCAAAATCGATATCGTATTCATGTGAACATGCAACATTATTATTATGTGATCTTTCTATCTTGCCATAGTTCAATTTTTTATATACGATAGAATGGAATGACATAACAAAATATGCCACCGTTCGGTGGCTTTACCTGTACTGTCTGAACCACCTGTACAAAACTTACCATGACCTTCCCTGCCACGAAGACATATTTAGTCTGCACAGTTTAAATATACATAAGGATCACTGTCTTGACTAGCCGTCATGGACTATAGTCTGAGTAGACGGCGATGCTTGCAGCGCAGGTAGCCCCGCTACAAACTTCCGTCTCACCCGTGCTAAATTGCTAGCACAACTAACTGTTGTTTCGCTCGGGACGAATCGGCCCCGGTGCCCCGACGACCGTTCGCAGGAACCATATACCTTTTGCACAAGTTGTCCATGACCATTGACGATCTAAACACTAAGTTAACATACGAAGCATTTCAAGACATCAACATGAGCATAACGACTTTTAGCACAGTGCTATGGCATAGTCTACTAGCTGATATGATCAAATCACAAGTTTGTACTACCCATTGAACAGTTATAGATGAATAAGTTCCAACAACAACTGAACACAAAATAGCTACATGTATAGCGGACAAGCACGGACAATGTGACTGTGTGAAATTTTATGTGACAAGTATTATAAGTGTTTCAAGTCTACTTCTTTTATCTTGACTCAATTTTATCCTTTTTGTATCGTTGATCGGAATGCACAAACGAGTCAATTTTATTAGGAATGAACACTAGAAAGAAGGGCGCTAATCGAAGTAAAGCCACTCACAGGTTGGTGAATCGGAAAAGAGAGAAAAATGAGATATTCAAGACTCCGCTTGCGCGTCGCCTACACGATCACCTGCACGCACCAACAGATGATCAATATCTCCTGCTTCGGTCTCCAAGTGTTCGATACGAAATGCGAAATCCAAAGAACAAAGACAATGAAATCCATCGAAACCGTTCAAGAAAACGCAAGTCATAAAACCAACAAGAAAGCAACCAAGCAGCATCGAAAACGGGTAAAGAAACTAGCGCAACGGAAAGGTCCCTCTCGACTCTGCCGTTGAGTCCTTCCTTGAGGCACGACCCGTTGAATGTGGGACCTAATTCCGAATAAACCAATCCATAACGAGGAAAGGATCTTGATTCAATCTGTCCCGATCGAACGATACCAAGTATTTCTTAGCCGCGCTCACCGAATAGGGGGAATGGGGTACTACATCTTAACCAACTAACAAAAAGTTTCGTCCTCGAAACTTAGGAATATAACCTACCCCTAAGGAATAATGAGGGAAACTTTTCCTTCATGTCCGATTCGAGTTCCCTGGTCGATTCCTCGACCGAATGGTTCCGCCAAAGAACGTGCACAAACGAGACTGCACGATTCCGTAACTGTTTCTCTTTTCGATCTAAGATCTGAACGAGTTCTTCGGCGTACGACAAGTCTGCCTGCAGATCCAGCTGACCGAAATCTACCACGTGGTTCGGGTCATGTACGTACTTTCTAAGCTATGACACATGAAAAATATCATGCACATCTGACAGGGCTGGTGCCAATACAATTTGATAGGCAACTGAATGACACGTTTGAGGACTTCGAACGGGCCAAAGAATCTCGGACTTAACTTCCCTTTTACTCCGAATCTCATAACTCCTCGCATGGACGATACCTTTAAAAATACATGGTCACCTTCGAAGAACTTAAGGGGTCGACGACGAATGTCGGCATAGCTCTTCTGCCAGCTTTGTGCTACTTTTAGTCGCTCTCGGATCAACCGAACATTTTGGACTGTTTGTTCAACTAGTTCCGGCCCAAGGATTTGACGCTCCCCAACTTCATCCCAGCAGATCGGTGACCTACACTTCCGTCCATACAGAGCCTCGTACGGAGCCATTTGGATGTTGGACTGATAATTGTTATTATATGCAAATTCGGCCAACGGTATGTGGACGTCCCAACTTGACTTCGAATCGATTGCGCAGAGACGCAGCATGTCTTTGAGTACCTGATTCACCCGCTCTGTTTAGCCATCGGTTTAAGGATGGTAGGCTGAGTTGAACTTCAACTTGTCCTCGTCGCTGACTAAAGGCTTTTCCAGAAACGTGATAGGAATCGTCCGTCCCGATCTGACACTATAGAAACTGGTACTCCGTGCAGCCGAACTATCTCATCAAGGTAGGTCTGGGCGAGGCGATCAATGCTCCAAGTAACTCTAATGGAAATAAAGTGCGCTGACTTGGTTAACAGGTCGACGATGACCCAGACTACATCATTCCCCGTTGCGTCTTTGGCAACCCAACAATGAAGTCCATGCTTATGTGCTCCCATTTACATTCTGGGATAGCAAGATTCTGCATCTCTCCGCCATGTCTCTGATGTTCTGCTTTCACCCTCTGACAGGTTATGCATTGCGACACGAAGAGCGCCACATCTCTCTTCATGTCGTGCCATTAGAAAATAGTGCGAAGGTCTTTATATATCTTCGTGCTCCCGGGATGGACTGTATAGGCTGCATAGTGAGCTTCCTCAAGGATCTCCTTTCTGAGTTCTGTGTCGTTGGGGACGCATAGCCTTCCCTTAACTCGCAACACTCCATTCTCATCTACTGCAAAGTCCTTCGCCTTCTCCGCTAGAATCTACTCACGCATTTTCCTTAGGAATGGGTCGTTCCTCTGAGTAGATGTGACTCTCTCTAACAGGTTGGGTACGAATCGCATCTGAGCAACTCGCGCGCCGGAGTTCAATGTCCATTTCCTTTAAGTCCCTTTGTAACTTGTGATCAAAACGGACAGGGATCCCGCAAACACTCGACTCAACGCATCCTCTACAACATTTTCCTTGCCAGGTATGTAGTCGATCGTCAAGTCATAGTCTTTGATTAATTCTAGCCAACGCCGCTGTCGTAGGTTAAGGTCCGTTTGGGTGAATGAGTACTTCAAGCTTTTGTGATCAGTGTAAATTTGGCAAGCCAGTCCATAGAGGTAGTGTCGCCACAATTTCAGCGCGAACACAATTGCTACTAGTTCCAGGTCATGCGTAGGATAATTTTTCTCGTACTTTTTCAGTTATCTGGATGTGTAGGCTATCACCCTATCCTGTTGCATGAGCACACACCCCAAGCCTTGTCCTGACGCATCGCTGAATATTTGGAATCCCGAGGTCTCATCTGGTAGTACAAGTAGTGGGACAGAGGTGAGGCATTGCTTTAACTCTTCAAACGAGACTTCGCAGTCGGCGGACCACTCGAATACGACTCCCTTCTGTGTAAGACAAGTCAGAGGTGATATTAACTTGGAAAAGTCTTTTACGAAACACCTGTAGTAGCCCGCTAGCCCGAGGAAGCTTCGAATCTCACCGACGGATGCAGGCCACTTCCATTCGACGATGGCTTCAACTTTCTTTGGATCAACTGAAATGCCTCCCGCAGAAATGATGTGCCCGAGGAAAGATACACTGCTCAGCCAGAATTCACACTTACTCAGTTTTGCGTATAGCTTGTTGTCCCGAAGGGTTTGTAGCAAGGTCCGCAAGTGCTATGCATATTCCTCCCTATTCTTCGAGTACACCAAGATATCATCAATGAACACTACTACAAACTTATCAAGATATGGCCGGAACACGATTCATTAAGTCCATAAAGGCGGCAGGGGCATTGGTCATGCCGAATAGCATTACCAAAAACTCATAGTGGCCGTAGCTAGTGCAAAAGGCTGACTTCGGCACGTCGTCCGGCTTGATCTTAAGCTGATGGTAACCCGAGCGAAGATCAATTTTCGAAAATACCGTCTCACCTTGTAGTTGATCAAAGAGATCATCGATCATGGGAATGGGGTACTTGTTTCGAACAATGGCCTTATTCAATTAACGATAGTCGATGCAGAGCCGCATCGAGCCATCCTTTTTTTTACAAACAATACAAGCGCACCCCACAGAGACACGCTAGGACGAATATACCCATGATCTAGCAATTCTTGCAACTGAACCTTTAACTCTTTTAGTTCTGCTGAGGCCATTCGATACGGAGCTTTGAAAATTGGTCGAGTCTCTGGAAATGTATCAATAGTGAACTATCCCTCGGTCGGGCGTCATGCCAGACAACTCGTAGGAAAATACATCAGGAAAATACGCCACAACGGAATAGACTCTACGTTTGCGCAATCTCGTTGTGTGCCTCGAACGGACGCCAAGTACCCACCACAGCCGGAATGTATCATCCGCCGAGCAGACATTACAGAGATCACCATGCAGACATTCGGCGCTCTCGACGGTGGACTGCACGCATAACAAAATTTGATCTCGTCAGGTAGACGAAACACGACTTTTTCTGTACAATCAATGGTAGCCGAGTAAGTGCCGAGCCAATCCATCCCCAGAATGATGTCGTAGTCCCTAATGTCTAAGACTATCGCATAAAGTAAAAAAAAAAATTCCTCCGATGCAAATGTTACCTTCACGACAAACTAATTAAGCCGGCAAATCTACACCCGATGGAGTACTGACGCTAAGGTTTAGGCCTAGCGGTGTCATAGAAAATGTGTTCTCAGCGGCAAAATTCGCCGCAATGAAACTATGTGTGGCACCAGAATCAAACAATCCTCGAGCAAGTACATTATTGAAAAGTAATATACCTGACACGTCGTGTTTGATGCGAACGCCTCTTCCCGAGTCAAAGCATAGACTCGGCCTTGAGCGTGTTGTGGTGCCGTCTGGTTCGCCCGAGGTGCTTGACCCTGATTCTGAGACCGACGATGCTGTTGCTGTGGACGGCGCGGAGGGGGATCGTTGGGGCGATCCCGACAATCGCGAGCTACGTGGCCAAACTTACCACAAACGAAACATCTCCATTTTCGAATACGACAGTCGTTGACATGGTGTCCTGGCCTATGGCAGTAGGCACAAGGTTGCCCCTGGTTCTTCCCTGGATCTTGGTCCTGAGAGCTGCCGTTATTGTGGTGCTTGTGCGCATTGTTACCACCTGTGTTGTTAGGGCACTTGTGATAAAAAATTTGCACAGCGTCGGTGCAAACTGGGGGGTACTGCGACTATAGGAAGAGGGCATGGTTTAGAGACTCACGCATGGTACGGTACTGAGGGACGACGACGTGGGCACGAATAGGTCGCAGTCCGATCTCAAACCTTCAAGCTCTACTTTCGGCGTCACAGAGATGAGACTTAGCAAATTTTGCAAGCAGGTTAAATTCTGCGGCGTACTGCCGCACTGTCGTATTTTCTTATTGCAGATGTGTAAACTCATCTTCCTTCTCGCGACGGACGGCGGGTGGAAGGTACTCCTCTTCGAAAGTCTTATGGAACACGGACCAAGAGATAGTCGTCTTGTCATCTTCACTCAATATAGCTTGTTTGTGCACATCCCACCAATCATGTGCGTTTAAACGGAACTGAAGCTGAGCGCAAGCAACTCTCTTCGTTTCTTCCATGCGAAGCACTTCAAAGTGGTCTTCCAACTCAACCAGCCAATCCAACGCCACAGAGGGGTCCTCGGTCCCTTTGAAGGTAGCATGACATCTTCTTAAACTCTAATATTTGCAGGATGGAACCCTTTTCGTCCAAGGACGGAGGTTCCTGAGAGCCCTGAAGTCCCGCGATCTCGGCTACACTGGCACTGTCACGGCGGCCGCTGATGCAGAATGGTTGTTGGCGATGAGCGTCGTCACAATCATTTGCAATGTATCAATTTGCTTCTGCTGTGCCTCGGCCTGAGTCCGCTGTGCTTGAAATTGAGCCTCAATCCAGGACTCGAATTAGCTTTGACGTAGTTCCGCCTGCCTCTGTTGCGTTTCCATCAAACGCATCATCCGCTCGAACAGATCGACAGAGGGCGCGACTACTGGACTTCCTGAGCTGCCCGAAGTGCCGGAACTGCTCCCTTGCACCTGCGCTTGTGCATCCGGCTCCGAGGCCGTTCCTTTACAGAAAAATAACTTGCATATATATTATGGACTCACTGTATGGAACGCATCTCATTTTGGCCAAGCAAATTCAAGAGTTCAACTGGAAGGGACATGGTCGTTTCAAGAAAACTCTTCTGACACGAAGGTCAAAGGATCTGAACCCATGCTCTGATACCAATATGTCACGCCCCGATTTCTGCTAATTCGATAATCGTCCCCCGGGCGTGATACCGTGTACGTGTAAGGCGCACATGCACAAGGCCTAGGCATAATGATATATTTTAGAACACATGCAACAACGTACGAAATAAGATATCACACATTGAGATATAGAAAAGTTCTCTTTATTGATAATGAACATCTGGTTACAGACTCTTGATCCAAAAATAATAAGGACACCGCATGGACTTACAACTTGGACGCAAAATGAGATAGCCGATCCATACATTACATCCTTACTAATATTTCAAAATGCTCAAACCACCTTGGGTGCGAGTTAGCACCATCGCCTAGGAGCTTCAAAAGGTATGTGCGGGCTCCTTGTGATTATGTACTTAAGCTCCAAAAGTCACAAACACGAACGCGCCGGATCAGTGAAGGGTTGGGGGAAGCTTCAGCTCCTCGCCACGTCGCCCTGGCTCAGGGAACCGGCTGCAACGAGGGTCAGTACTTCAAAAAATACCGGTGACGGCGAGCTAACCCAACATACCAAAATCGACATCGTATTCATGTGAACATGCAACATTATTATTATGTGATCTTTCTATCTTGTCATAGTTCAATTCTTTATATACGATAGAATGGAATGACATAACAAAATGTGCCACCGTTCAGTGACTTTACCTGTACCGTCTGAACCACCTGTACAAAACTTACCATGACCTTCCCTGCCACGAAGACATATTTAGTCTGCACAGTTTAAATATATATAAGGATCACTGTCTTGACTAGCCGTCATGGACTATAGTCTGGGTAGACGACGATGCTTGCAGCGCAAGTAGCGAGCCCCGCTACAAACTTCCGCCTCACCCATGCTAAGTTGCTAGCACGACTAACTGTTGTTCCGTCCGGGACGAATCGACCCCGATGCCCCGACGACCGTTCGCAGGAACTATATACCTTGTGCACAAGTTGTCCATGACCATTGACGATCTAAACACTAAGTTAACATACGAAGCATTTCAAGACATCAACATGAGCATAATGACTTTTAGCATAGTGCTATGGCATAGTCTACTAGCTGATATGATCAAATCACAAGTTTGTACTACCCATTGAACAGTTATAGATGAATAAGTTCTAACAACAACTGAACACAAAATAGCTACATGTATAGCAGACAAACACGCAACAATGTGACTGTGTGAAATTTTATGTGACAAGTATTATAAGTGTTTCAAGTCTACTTTTTCTTTTACCTTGACTCAATTTTATCCTTTTGGTATCATTGATCGAAATGCACAAACGAGTCAATTTTATTAGGAATGAAGACTTGGAAGAAGGGAGCTAATCGAAGTAAAGCCACTCACAGGTTGGCGAGAAAGAGAGAAAAGGGAGATCTTCAAGACTCCGCTTGCGCGTCGCCTACACGATCACCTGCACGTACCAATAGATGATCAATATCTCCTGCTTCGGTCTTCAATGGTTCGATACGAAATGCGAAATCTAAAGAACGAAGACAATGAAATCCATCAAAACCGTTTAAGAAAACGCAAGTCACAAAATCAACAAGAAAGCAACCAAGCGGCATCGAAAACGGACAAAGAAACCAATATAACAGAAAGGGCCCTCTCGACTCTGCCGCCGAGTCCTTCCTTGAGGACGATTCGTTGAATGTGGGACCTGATTCCGAATAAACCAATCCATAACGAGGAAAGGATCTTGATTCAATCTGTCCCGATTGAACGATACCAAGTATTTCTTAGCCGCGCTCCCCGAATAGGGAAAACGGAGCACTACACACCCCCTTGTTGATGATGATGATGCTCACTGTTGCTACTGCTGCTGCCTATACTGCTGCTGCTGCACGTTGCTGCTGCTGCAATTGCCCCCCCTCTCTCTCAGACACACATGTATTTATATATATACCTATGTATATATCTATCACAAAATACATACTTAAACCTATGATAATCTAACACCCTCAACACTAAACATCAATCACCAATTACCCAAAGTATATATATATATATATATATATATATATATATATATATATATATATATATATATATAACACAATTTAACAACTGTTAGAGTTATTTTATTTTGTTATTTATCATATGAGGGTATAATAGTAATTGTGGGTGTATTGCATATCAATATAAATAGACATGAGATGCAACCTAGGGTTTAAGGCCCTTGCAATCTCCTTTCTCATATTCTCTCTTCTCCTACTTCCCCTTCTCCTCTCCATCTCTATCTCCAGACTTCACTTGGTATCAGAGCATATATTTGTAAGTACTGTACACATCAAAAAAAATTTCGTCTGTTTTTCGTCTACTTTTCATGATTCGTCGTTCGTCGTTCGTTGTTCGTGGTCGTTCGTGGTTCGTTTATGAGATCTAGGGTTTCTACAGATCTCCGTTGGTTATTCATCGTCAGTTGAGGTTCGTTGTGAGATCTAGGGTTTCAAAGATCTCGTCTTTCTGTTGCATCTGCAAGTATGGTGGGGACCGAAACTTCTAGCGAGATTAATAGTGGTGGTGGTGGTAGCGGAGGTGGTTCTCCTTTTACTGTTATTCATAATGATGAATTGGAAAAGTCGATTACAGCGGTGAAACTCAATGGTGCGAACTACCTTGCCTGGTCCAAGTCTATCAAAGTGGTGTTAAGGGCGAAGAAGAAGTTGAAGTTTTTGACGGAAGAACCCCTGCCTGAAACTTCCGCTGAGTATGAGGATTGGATGAGTGCAGATGTTACATTCTTTGAGTCTACCCCTTTCTTTCCTTCAGGAGACCGTTGTATTCCTTTTACAACAGATTTGATATCTTCTATACCACTTCCGGTCATTCCTGAATCAATTTCTGTCTCCATTCCCCATTTACAGGTTTATCAGAGATCCAAGGACAGGCCAGTGGTTCTGCAAAATTCAGCCTTCAACCAATCTTCTTTCATGCCTGAGGTTTCTGCTCCCATCACCACAGATCCAGATGATCTTCCTATTGCTCTCAGAAAAAGACAACGCCTTTGTACCACAAAGAATAAGCATCCCATTTCTAACTATGTTTCATTACACCGTGCTTCATCATCTTTTCATGCATTTGTTGTTTCATTGTCTTCTACTTTTATTCCCAAAACTTACAAGCAGGCTATGTCACCTTCTGGTTGGAAAAGTGCAATGGATGAGGAGATGTATGCTTTACATCAAAATCAGACTTGGGAGCTTACATCACTTCCTGTTGGAAAACAAACAGTGGGTTGTAGATGGGTGTACACTGTTAAGTATCACCCTGATGGTTCTGTTGAGCGCCTCAAGGCACGGTTGGTTGCCAAAGGGTATACTCAGACATATGGCGTGGATTATATGGAGACTTTCTCTCCAGTGGCTCGGTTGAATTCAGTTCGGATTCTTATTTCTGTGGCGGTTAATCACCAATGGCCTATATATCAGCTGGACATAAAGAATGCTTTCTTGCATGGTGACTTACATGAGGAGGTTTATATGGATCAACCACCGGGATATGTTGTAGCAGGAAATAAAATACTCGTATGTCGATTGAAGAAAGCATTATATGGACTGAAACAGTTACCTCGTGCTTAGTTTGACAAGTTCAGTTCAGTTCTCATTCAGTATGGCTTTCGGCGTACCACATCAGATCATTCAGTATTTTGCTATTCTTCCTCAGCAGGTATTATCGTGTTGATTGTTTATGTTGATGATATCATTATATCTGTGAGTGATCATGCTGGAATTGTGGACTTGAAGGCCTACCTTAGTCGTCAGTTTCATACTAAGGATTTGGGTCTTCTTCGATATTTTCTTGGAATCGAGGTTGCTCGATCTAAGAAAGGTGTGTATCTGTCACAACGCAAGTATGTTCTAGACTTGCTCTCCGAGACTGGGATGTTGGAGTATCGGCCAGTTGAGACTCCTATGGATTATCATGACAAGTTTGATGCTGACAGGGGAGAGTTATTTGAGAATGTTGGATATTATAGACGTTTGGTTGGCAAACTTATATATCTTACTGTTACTCGACCAGACATCACATATGCAGTTGGAGTAGTTAGTCAGTTTATGCATGCCCCTCGGCAACCACATTGAGAGGCTATCTCTCGCATTCTTCGATACTTGAAGGGTGCACCTGGAAAGGGTTTGTTGTACAAACCTTCCCAGTTGCTTACGGTGACTGGGTTCAGTGATGCTGATTGGGCAGGCAGTCGCAGTGATAGGAGGTCTACTTCTGGCTATTGTACGTTTGTGGGTGGCAATCTTGTCACGTGGCGTAGTAAGAAGCATAATGTTGTGGCTCGTTTTAGTGTAGAGGCCGAGTACCGTGCGATGGCTCATACAGCTTCTGAGATGATGTGGGTGCAGTCTTTTCTTCATGAAATGGGAATCATGATTCCTATTCCGATGGAGATGTATTGTGATAATCAGTCGGCAATGTTTATCGCAAGTAATCCGGTGTTTCATGAGCGCACGAAGCATATCGAGGTGGATTGTCATTTTGTTCGTGATTTGTTGTTGAAGAAACAGATTATCACTCCTTATGTTCGGTCAGAGGATCAATTAGGTGATATCCTCACCAAACCACTTGCTCGTGGTCCATTTTCTGATTTATGTAGCAAGCTGGGCATGTCTGATCTATATGCTCCTGCTTGAGGGAGGGTGTTAGAGTTATTTTATTTTGTTATTTATCATATGAGGGTATAATAGTAATTGTGGGTGTATTGCATATCAATATAAATAGACATGAGATGCAACCTAGGGTTTAAGGCCCTTGCAATCTCCTTTCTCATATTCTCTCTTCTCCTACTTCCCCTTCTCCTCTCCATCTCCATCTCCAGACTTCACTACAACTATAACTACGATTACTAGTATATAACAAAGCCTAACCATGTGTATCACGTATTATCATGACACCGCACTAGGCATCCTTTTTAGGATACCTAGACACAAGCTTATCTCAAACATGACACATAATTCTTTTGCGGACACAACACAACACTTTGTGGATACCAATCCACTAGTGTTAAAAATCACTAATTAAAACACCTAGATCTATTACCTAGGAGTCTATTAGAACCTAGTATCACCTTTAGAAAGTTAGGCCTAGTTATTAGTGAATTTTCTATTGGTTTAAATTAGTGTTTCTACCATGGAAACTAAAGGAAAGTATTAGTTACCTATTGGGAAGGGCTCCCAATAACAATCCTCTCAAATGGATGGTGGATGAAGAAAATTGAGTTATATCCTCCTTGATAGTGCTCCCACCTTCCATTTTAATGATCCTCAAGCTAGGGTCCTCCTTGGAAAGGGAAATGGTGACATTTGGCTGGTGGAATGGTAGTGGAGAAGGAAGTTTGTTGTTTGGGAAATGGTGGAGCTAGTTGGGGAAGAAGAAGACTTTGGAGAAGATGAAGTTTTTGTGGTGAATGAATGGGTGGAATAGCCTAAAGGGACAAGCCATATAGGTGAGGTGGGGTGTGGGTTAGCTTCTCTTGTAAGCCTCCTAGATATTTACTTTGAAGAGGTAGGATGATATTTAATTTGAAGAGGTGGAAGACTAATTACAAGTTTACCCTTAGATATTTCCGATGACTTGATATTTAGGAAATGATATCTAGATACTAAGGGATTGGAATATCTAGACATTAATCTTCCAAAGACCTAATCCAAGGTTAACCCTAACCTAGATACTAATTAGGATTAATTAACTAATCAAACTATCTAGATATTTATTAATCATGACAAAAATAAATAAATAAATAAATAAATAAATAAATATAAATTATAAATTTGAAAAAAAAAAGTGGTGGTTACACAAGCTGCTCTCATCTCTACAACAGCAAATCAAAAACTTTATATCGTTAGGAGATACATCTAAGAAAAAAACGGTCACAATATCATGGAAATCAATGTGTTTGCCTAAAGAGGAAGGGGGATTTGATATCAGAAGTCCTAGGGCCCTTAATAGGGCATGCTTGGTCAAACTATCAGCTCTATACTGGCCAAACCTAATCTGCACTCTAGATTTCTTGGCATGCCATTGCATAATGCTTTATATATGCCATCCATATATTTGGGCTCTTCTATCTGGCATGGTATCAGAGCTACTATACCCATGTTGGATACGTATTCTTCTTGGTGGGTAGGAGACGGCAGCACCATCAATTTCTGGAAAGATAACTAGCTGGGTTATAAGCTAATAGATAGGCTTCAAATTCCATGGCATATATCTCGGAATCTTCATGCATAAGTTGCATATTTTTTCATCAATGAAGAATGGAACATACCTGCAGTATTTGGGCAGAGTTTTGCTCGAATTGCTCATGATATTGTCTCTACAGAGAGAGCTTTGGTAGACACCCTTGTCTGGCAGCCATCAGTCACAAGTGATTTTAGCCTATCCTCCATTTATAATGCTTGTCGTCATATGGGGCCTGATTTCACCAAATATATGAAGTTCTGGCAGAGCTACATTCCTCCTTAAAGGTCGCTTCTTATATAGAGAGTTCTGCATAATAAGTTGCCTACGGACAACTTACTTCATGCACACGGTATGGTGTTGGTTTCTTACTGCCCAATGTGTTATGTGGATGATGAGGACGCCCCCCACTTGCTGCTTACTTGCCCATTTGCGGATGAATGCTGGAAATGGTTGTTCAATTTATTTGATGTAAATATGAATCGGCCAACCAGTCTGCAAGAGTTTCTCCAAATGGCAGCTTCAGTTTCATTGAGCTTGTAGTTGACTGCTATGTGGTAATCGGCTATAGCTAGCATGATATGGCAATTGTGGACTCAAAAAAACAATCACAAGTTTCAGAATAAATGTGTATCAGTAGAGGCCATCAAACACTCTGTTCTGTTATCCATATTAGAATCAGATCAGATAGCCAAGGGTAGCAGGAACAACACTTCTTCGGAGATGCAAATCATTAACAAATTGGGAGTTCACCACAAGCCTAGGCCAGCACCTCAAATCATCCCTGTACTCTGGTCCCCACCTCGGCACAATGGATTAAAGTGAACACAGATGATCTATCCAAAGGAAATCTGGGATTAGTAGCATCATGTGGAGGATTCTTCCGAAACCACAGGCTTTGTTAAGGGACTTTTTTGCCATAATATT
Source organism: Iris macrosiphon (assembly GCA_036927795.1). NCBI lineage: Eukaryota > Viridiplantae > Streptophyta > Magnoliopsida > Asparagales > Iridaceae > Iris > Iris macrosiphon. Next base: position 93,966,727 of record JAYESA010000008.1, read on the forward strand.
GGTTTACAAACTGCTTTTTATGCTGAATTTCTCGTAGTTATCATTGCTATTGAGATTTATGTTATCCGGACTCTCCACTTTAGGAGAAGTATCCGTGTCCACCGGGTAGGACATGGGTATGGATATGGAATCCGTATCCGATCCTCCATAGTGACAATTGGATCCTTCATGGTCATTTATGGTGACAATCGGAAGACTGGTAGTGAAGTATATAATTTATTTTAATATGGTGGATTGGTAGTAAAGTTATGAAACCTTACAATTTAATTACATGATGTCTTTTTATGAAATCATGCAAATTTAATTATAAGCTTAAATATATGAAACAATGCAAACTTTATTACAACTGTCTTTTTATGAAATCATACAAATTTAATTAGTCTTTTTATGAAATCGTGCAAATTTAATTACATGTCTTTTATTAAGCCATACAAATCTAATTACATGAAGTGTCTTTTTATGAAACCATATTCAAATGTATTTATTTTAATAGTCATATCTCCGTACCCGTATCCAAAATTTGAATCATTTTTAGCCGAGTCCATGTGTCCTTCAATTATGAGTTTGAAGGATCCGACTCGTGGATATGTATCCGTACCCGAGTCCAGGTAACAGATTGAGATAGCTTTAGACAAGTGTTGGCATCGTTTATGGATAGAACTGGATTCCATATAAGTTTTGGATTGTTTTATGAATGTTGCATACTCCCCTCCATGGCAACTGAAGAGAAGATGGTATCGGTGTATAAAGAATGTTGCTAATATGTCTATAAAAATTTCACACATATACAGAGAAAGAAATACGGTAGCAGATAAATTGGCCAATAAGGCCCTAATGGGTCAAGGTTTACAGTGGTGGGGTTCTCAGGAAGATTTGTGATTGCTGAGGTCCAGAGAGATATGGATGGATATCCATACTATAGATTTGTTTCATAGCAGGTTTTGTTTTGTTAGTTTTCGCAATTAGAGGTTTGGCTTTTATAACCACCTTTATTGCTTTATAAGCCACAAGAAGGGCTGTTCTCCTCTTTCCTTTCATCTTTAATAAAGCACTCTTTTGAAAAGATTATATATATATATATATATACTAGTATATATGCACGTGCTTTGCACGTATCTAGGAGTGGATGATGTTGATGAGTTGATTTAACTTTGTTGTTTTTAATTATATAGGTTAAGAATTCAACCCTTCAAATTCCGTGGGAACATCTTAGAAGATTTAGCAAGTAGTATGAACCATTCGATTTCCGTAATACATTAATGAATCTCTTAAATAGTTATCAGTGGAATTTATTGTAGGTATTCTTTTAATTAGTAAATATATTGAAGGACATTTTTGGGAAAAAAACTTTCACGGTGAAGCCACTTTTGGCATTATATAGTAGAATAGATATATATATATATATATATATATATATATATATATATATATATATATATATATATATATATAGACACACACAGAGCCTTAGGAATTCGCTATTTGATTTTAGTTCATGTGAAAAATCTTTATTTTCCATTAGTTGAACCAAACATTGAACATATTTAGTTGGAGGTGGAGTTGGAGGCGGACGTTGAGATGAGATGGAGCTGCATGTAATATTTCTCTTCCAAGTCGGAGGGAGAGGCAAATATTTTTTGGTGGAGACGAAGGTGGAGGGTTCAACCTCCGACCTGAATCTGATCCACTTACATCTCTATCGCTCGTTTTCCCTTCTTGTATGTGTTTGTCCTTACCCACCAAATCTCCGTCTCTGTCTCCGTCTCCGGCGCTAACGTGTATTGGCATTAGTCATCATGTATCTCTTGGTTAGCCACTTTGCCTCCCTCACCGACTCTCCCTTTGTGTTTTTCTTCTTTGCCAAAACCCAAGGACCCCGACGTTGGCAATCGACTTCTAATACTCCGACGGTTGCTGGTGACTCTCGTATTGACAACTTTTTGTTCTCTTTCCACAAGGATGCCTCCGTCGGCTCCTCTTAACCTTTAAAAATTCTCAACCACTTTCCCTTTTTATTTTTATATTTAAAAACTTCAATTGTATGTGTTTAGTTTTGATTTCTGATTAGAAAGATCTATAGTGGAAAAAAAATTTAATTGAATACTTCATCTACAATTATGTATATATTCTTCACAATATTTGCATAGGATGAGAGCCCCAAACTACAACACGATTTCGTAGTCATAAACAACAAGTTGTCTTTACTCACCTACTATAAACTCCTAATTTTAGTCTTGCAGCCCCAGCCTCGCAGCTTTGAGGCCCTGCAGGTCTTTTGGTCCCCAATAGACTCGTCATGCCTTAACAAGCTTGTGTCTAACACGTTCCCTACATGGACACGGTAAAGTTTGGCATCAATTTTGGAGGGAGTATCTCTGCTTCCAAGCTACAGATAAAACTAAGGGAATACACCAAAGGGTAATCCACGATCTAATAGCCAGAACAGTAAGGCCTATGGTCTTTGTCATGTGAGCTTTTGGGCTTTGTCATTTGGATTTCAGGATTACAAAAGCTAATTTGGCCATATCAGTAACCAGTGTCAGCTACTGATGTGAGCAGGTAAAGCTAAGTATAGGTAATAGTTGCCAGACATGAAAACTAACATGTGGATTGATGAAACATAAACAAACAGGGACCTCAGAAAATATGCTCATGCATAGCAATAGCTGCTTCAAAACACGACAAAACCAAAACTGCACTTGCAACAAAACAGAGAAGCAATAGGTTTTTAGCCTTATAAAGGGTCACAAAATTTTGTAAACAGTATAACCATTAATTTTGATACTTACTTTTTAATATGCAATGGATACAATAGGCTGCATATAAGTAACCACACTAAATGTATTTAACAGTTTTATAGCCTTCATAAACAAAAGAAGTTCAATTACTTTGATTTCTTAGTGACAATTGTTTGCCCAAATTAGTCAACGTAAAGATATTAAGAGAAGGCAACGCACCCATATAGCCAAGGTAATGGGCACACCTTCAATGACAACGCGCTTTGTTAGATAGGAAGCTTGAACTGTGGCTTGTTGCTTTTCAGAGAAAACATTATTCACATATCGCAATACTAGAGATGTCTTCCCAACTCGACCTGTACAGAACAAAGATGAAGCCTCAAATCAACAGGTAAAGAAAAAAAAAAGAGTATAAATAAGAAAAATAAGAAATTTAACACTAGCAGGGATAATATTTGCCCTCCCAATTTGAAGTGTAAACAATGAACTCACAGTCTCAGATACAAAGATAAAATACTACAGTGCCAACCCACCAATTCAATAATCATACCGTAGGTCCATATGCAGCAATAACATTAACTTATACTGAGAATTCTATGCAGGAAAAAAGATCACCCTGTTTGGAACTAACATGCAACTTACTTGGAATATTATCTTGTCATTGGTAAAACATGTCGTAAATAGCAATTCAGATGCAAGAGATATGGAGTAAACAAAGGAACAAGTGGCAAGGAAAAAGAACCCAGAAAAAAAGGGATAATGAAGGGAGGAAGTTCAGAGAGAGAGAGAGAGAGAGAGAGAGAGAGAGAGAGAGGAAAGTATCCATATGAAGCAACATTCACAACGTTGCGTGTGAATAGAAGCCATGGTTATACCAAACTTCCACCAAAAAAGTAGAAATGGTACACACACACATATAGGCAAGTACCCACACACACAAAGATAGGAGAAGATGAGAAAGAGAACATTGTGAGAAAAGAGAGCCCTTTGTAACCATTCAAATTCCGAGATTATTATATCTGGACAAAATCTCGCTCACGACTCTAAAAGCACCTCTTGCTAGAACTAAGAATAAGTAATTAAGTATGCAAGTGGAAAAGGAGGCTCGATAAGGAGAAAAGAGGAAAGGGAAAAGGAAAAGGAAACAAGGATGCTACATCACTGTCACAAAAATATACAGTATCCATACCATAGGAGATGTGTGCTAATATATTTAAAGAGAGATGCTGCAAACAAGTACACAAGGAAAACGAGTTGGAGATATCTTACTTGATTTGACCTACTGAGAAAGTATGCATTATCAGAAATGAAAAGTTCAGAAGGCAACACAACAAATAGTTTGCATCTGATCCACAAACGTATGAGTTATGTGATGGCATTCAATTTTCTTTTAAGAGGCACAATTTTTAAATAACTTACATATTTGGTGTTTGTAGTCTTTGCTTATAGTGTTCTCTGAGTAAAACTAGTAACAATTAGGCTATTGGAGAGAACGAGCAAACCATAAGAGAGACCTTACAGATTCCTATACTCCATAACGATCAAATTATGAGGTTGTGGAAGATGAAGAAGGAGAAAAAGAACAGGGATAGGGGAATGAAAGATATGTAGATGGTTAGTCCTTGGAACCTGCAAATAAATTCATCATATAACCATCTACAAAGGCGATCATTCACCACCACAAATGTGTTTGCTTTCCTCCTCATTGCAGATCCTTTTGTCTTCTCGCTTCTTTATTTTTGTTCTCCTCCTCCTTCCCCTTATGCTCCCTCAAACAAGTCAGGTACCCCTTCCTCCTCTTGTCATATGATTTTAGTTCCCTATCGTTGCTCTTCTACTCAATACCACTGGTTTAGGACTTAGGTCTTGTCCATAAATCGTATCTTTTACTCACCATTGTTTCTTTTCTTGCTTTCCGTGATTAGTTTCTTTTTTCCTTTCCTCCTTCCCCTTACAATATTACTATATCAATACTTGTCCGTTTTTCCTTCTTATCCTTATTTTCCTCGATTCGACAATAGTGCTTTCCTCTAAGCTACAATTCTACCTTTCTCTTCCAACGTTATGTTGCTTTGTCACCTGTATATTGATTGCATGATACTTATTGCCTACTTCATAAGATATCGTGTGCATGTTCATTTGTTAGACAAAATTCTCTAATTCTACTATTGTTAATTCTGCTAGGTAGACAATTCTAAATTTTAAATGGATAACATAATTATTCCTCTAACAATGCCACTTTTTTTAATTTTATGGTTGCTATTAAGCTATGATTTACTATACTTTTAGGTAGAGGGCGTTGTTTGGCATGACGGTAAGGCTTGTTGCTTGGATCCTAGAAAATGCATTTTAAAGTTACGGAAACAACATTTCCATATATGGGGGTAAGGTGGCGTATATCTTAACCCTTCCAGGACTCTACATACATGAGGGCCTCATAGCTTTGACTATTCCCAGACTCTACATACACGAAAGCCTCATAGCCCTGAGACGCCCCCTTTTAGTATACTTTTAGGTGGCAATACCTTATGTATTATTCAAGAAGTTTGATGATGTTAATATCTATTGTACTTTATTTCCATATTAGTTTCTCTGTCACCTAATCTTGTTAGTTGCCCCAAAATTAACTAACTAAATATAAATTTGGTGTTTACGTATACGGTTAGGTTTAAGGTTAGGATCATTGTATGATATTATTTGGCCAAGTATTTGTTTCAGTGATTACACTTAACACCCGTATATCATCCATGAGTAAAATTGGAAGTCCACACTGAAAAAAATAGGATAAAGGGCTTGCGAACTTCTTGCACAAGGTTTGCCACAAAATTCAATATTGAAGAGGGAGTTAAAGTTCAAGTAACTACAATTTTCTCCCTATGAATAGGCTTTTGCTAGATGTCATCAACCCTATGAAATTCAAAATATGTTCCATGTCTGTGTCGCATCGTGTCGGAGACGTAATAAACATTAGAGTTATTTGTATCTACACCCCCCCCCCCCCCCCCCTTCCCAATTGCTAATGTTTCTTGTATTTATATAACTATTAGTAGTATTTGAAATATTAGTGCTCACACAATATAACATAATAACTCAGTCAATAAAGTTGGTTTTCACTTACACCTCCTATGCAAGGGGCACGAGTTTGAGTCCTAGTGGCCCTGCTTTTTTACGAATTTTTCAGTTTTTATTTTCTTTAAATGAAAGAAAGGGCACCATTTTGATTTTTTGTCATGGGCACCCAAAAACTCAGGACCAGCTCTGGTTGGCACACACACAATCAAAAATCGTGTCCATATTGCAGTTTACTGTGTCCATGTAACATAGATTATTAGAGATCAACAGTCCATGTAACATAGATTATTAGAGATAAACAGTTTCTCCCCAGCCAAGCAAACTGTAAGATTAAACATCAGTTACCTATATTTCATTTACTTGATTCGACCTCCGTCACATTTGCAAATTGATCTGTATGATTAGGTGATTAAGCTCAATTTCACTTGTTCCAACAAACTACATGCAAATGCTACAAAATCAATTAATGGAGGATATTGAGTATCGAAAAAACTATCATATCATCTCTACCAAATTGTCAATCACCCCCTCTCTCTAATCAGAATCATTACAAAGTTGATAAATTAAGAAAAAGGAACCCAAAGATCAAGAAGCGGCGGATCGAGAGGAGTTACCATCACCGAGGAGAACGAGCTTGAAGGTGGTAGCCGAAGGCTTGGAGCTCATCCTAGGGTTTCCCACCGATTTAATGAGCAATCGGTGTCCGACTCGGAACCCGTGTCCGTGTCCCCAAGGAAGAACGGACGATCGGGAAGGGACCGGTAGTTGAAAAAATGGATTCGGAAATGAGGAGGAAAACGCAGCCTGTTATATTTTTTGGGTATGTAAAGTTGGGGTTTATTCTCTTAAACCGAACCAGCTCTTTGCAAAAGGCAAATAAAAAGGGCACTACACATTTTACTCGGGACTAGCCCATTGAAAATTTACAAAAAATTACAAGTTTGTCATCATAAAAGTTAACTAGCCCAAACTCGGGACTGTTATAATCAGGACTGTCAAAATTTTGACAGTCCTACCACTTGGAAGGACTGTCAAAATTTTAACAGTCCTACAAATTTTTATGACTGTCATAATTTTGATAGTCCCATTTCCCAAAATTACAAGTTTGCCACTCTCATAGTTACTTGGGGCTAGCCCACACCAAAGTATAAAAGTGAATTTTTTTTTTCTATTTTTGGCATTCCACCTAGACTTGAAGAAACCCTCATTCCACCAAGCCCAAACCTAAAATTGGAAATTGCTAGTTGTGGTTGGAGGAGGATTTTACTTTGGTGATACTCCAAGGAATATTCTTTCGGTATGTCTTCGACAACCTACGATGAATAAGTTTTGCAATTGTCCGAAAAAGATTTAGTTTATTTTGACTATTGTAGGAACAATGCATGAAAAAATGTTCGATGACGAAGTCGGATCGTCCAATTCATTAAATATGCACTCCGGACGTTCCAAAGAACATGTTGGTTGTTCCGAAGCACGTACGGTACGTAAAACGATAACCCTAATTCGACAGTCACGAGTTAGGACTGTAAAAATTAGACAGTCCTATATAAATATAGGACTGTCAAATAATCTACAGTCCTAAATTAATAGAGGACTGTCATAAATTCGACAGTCCTATATAAAAGTAGGAATGTCATAATTTGGACAGTCCTATTTAAAAATAGGACTGTAAAAACAGTGACAGTCCTGGATAATTATATGAAGTTATTAATTTTTATATTATTTTATATTGGTTATAAGACCAACCTTGTTCAGATATTGTGGTACATCCTGCTGTTGGTGTTGATGTTGATGATATTTTCTTAACGGATATTGAATTTGCAAGCCATGAAGAAGCATTAGAGTGGTGCAGAGAAGTTGGGAGACGACATAACGTAGTTATTGTCATTGCAAGATCCATCAGATCTCGGCCGGGCCGAAAATATCTTGAGCTGGGATGCGAAAGAGGAGGTGTGTTTAGGGAGCATCATAAAAAAAGGGTGTTGTTGAAAAATAAATCCCTAAGAAAAACGTTGGGACGAGAAAATGTGGTTGTCCATTGAAGGTGTTGATTGTAAAAGTTGAAGATGTGAAGTGGATAATCAAAGTTAAGAATGGAAGACACAATCATCCTATTCCAGGGACACTTACGGGTCATGCCAATGTGGCACCGTTGAAGGAGGATGAGAAAAAGTTGGTTGAAGAATTGTTCCTTTCAGGAGTTGCACCAAAACAAATTTATTCTGCTGTGCGACAAAAACAAGATGGGAACGAGTCTACCATGAGGACTATCTATAATAGTTTGGCCAGAGCGAAATGCAATAGTATGAAAGGAAGAATGGCGATGCAGCAAGTATTGAAGTTGCTTGGGGAGCATCACTACGTGGAGTACCATAGAAGACATCCACAAACTGATGAACTCCTTTCATTGTTTTGGGCTCATCCTGATTGCACACACTTGGCTCGGTCCTTCGCAGACGTGTTGGTCCTTGATTGTACATATAAGACCAACAAGTTCAAGATGCCTTTTTTTTCACGTTGTCGGGTTTACGTCTACGGGAAAAACATTTACAGTCGCTTTTTATTTTATGAAGAGTGAGACAGTAGAGGATTACACATGGGCGTTGAGGAAACTACAATCCCTTTACACAGGTTACAAAGAGCCATCTGTTTTTGTTACTGACAGAGAATATGCGTTGATAAATGCTATAGATATTGTATTTTCTCATGCGCATAGACTACTATGCACTTGGCATATAAATAGAAATATCCAAGCTCAATGCAAGAGAAAATTTGAAAATATGGACGGTAAAATTGACATGCTTCGCTTCGAAGAATTCTACAGTGATTGGAGTCTTGTATGGCGAGCAAGTACTACAGACAGTTACGACACAGCATGGTACATGTTCCAACAAAAGTGGGAGACGAGTAACCCGACATGCATATCTTATATCAAAGATACTTGGCTAGAACCACATAAAGAGCAATTCGTCTTAGCATGGACCAACATGGTGAAGCATTATGGCATGATCACTACGAATCAGGTCGAAGGAGCACACTCATGTTTAAAAAGATATCTACGGTCATCGGTCGATAATTTTGTCTCTGTTTGGCAATCGATTCATTTGATGACTATTGCCACGGTGCACGATATTGTAGCATCATTTGAGATGAGCCTCAATATTGCAAAGCATGAATACAAGCAAGAACACCTCTTGGATGGTTTAACCCATGTGGTATCTCACAAGGCCTTGTGGTTATTGTTTGAGGAGATTCGTAGGTCGAAGTCGGTGGATTATGATCCCGAGGTTTGCGGTTGTTCATATCGACATTCACTCGGACTTCCGTGTGCACATGAGATCAACGAATATCGTCGTGAATCTATACCTATTCCAATAGATGGTGTTGATCAACGTTGGCGACAGCTGTCGATAATGCCGACGGTGGAAGTGCAAGATGATTTCTTTGCGTTGCCCCAAGTGAAACTACTTCACGCAAGGTGGTGTAGCGCATCGGAACCGGAGAGAAGATCCATTAAGTTTAAAATCCAAGAGATTGCAGTCCGGGCAACAGCTCGATTGCAAGAGCCATCCGTTGTTCGAACTCCTAAGGGAAGACCACAGTCAAGAAAGAGTAGAGCAAAAAAGAAGGAGGAGGAGTCAACTAAAAGAGATCCATCCTTATTTGAACATATCGAACGCAGTTTGGAGGCAAAGTCCGTAATGGATGGGGGGGGTATTTTCGCAGAAAAAGAGTAAGCTAACTATTCGAAGGGGGAAGAAACAGAAAACGATAGATGTAGGCACGGCGGAGGGTGTTGAAAACTTTTATGTTTCTTATAGTCTATACATTAAAAATTTTCTACCTGAGATACGAAATTTTATTTGGTCTATTATTGATGTTCCTGCAGATGGCCATTGTGGATACCATGCACTAGCAAGACAACTAGGCTATTCAGTTGAAGCAGGATGGAGACAGGTTAGGGCAGAGCTGTACGAGGAGTTGGAGTCGCGACTAGCCTTCTATAGCCAGATACTTGGCAAAAAAATTGTTGGAGATTTGTTGGCAGGCATACCTTGTACGAAAACAGTTACCGGACCAGACCATTACATGGATGTCCCGCCTGCTGCTTACGTATTCTCTAATAGGTATAAGTTACCTATTATAATTATCTCATAAGGTATTAACAATACTTTCTTTCCAATGTGTGCCCCCCCCGGCCGAACACCGAGTATCCAATCTATGTTGCATAGGGCTTGTCGGACAATACTTCGTCATTCCAAGGTTGATCGCTCATTCTCCTATTCCGCCACCTTCTACGCTTTGGTATAAACACGCACCAAAGGAAGCGATCGCATGGACGATATCCTACAAGGATGCAATGGCTGCCTATAAGAAGATGATGAAGATGGAGGATCCAAAAATCATGCCGGACGACTACTTTGATATTCTAATCGATTGATACTGTATATTAAAAATGTATTTTGTGTTGATCCATGTATATTAAACTATATATTGTATGTTGTGTGTATGTTGTGTGTTTGTTGTGTAATGAAAGAAGTTATTTTGATTGATACTAATAGATTTTGACTGTATGTTGTGCATTGCTACTAATAACCATCCTAAAGTTTACCCACTGTCTTATATCACACTTATATGTAACTTTAGGACTGTCACAATTCTGACAGTCCTAGTATATACTAGGACTATCAGAATTGTGACAGTCCTAAAGTTGACCCACTGTCTATAGCACACTTATATGTAACTTTAGGACTGTCACAATTTTGACAGTCCTAGTATATACTAGGACTGTGAAAATTGTGACAGTCCTCATACATACAGTTTACACACTGTCTTATATATAAAATTACCCCCACTGTCTGCACATTAGACAACTGTATGTATGCAGTTCAAATTGATATTTTAAACTTGTATACAACTCAAATTCACTCATAGTGCCAATAGTTGCAAATTCGGGAAAAGTGTCAATAGTAGCAAAAGTCATACAACTCATACAACTCAAAATCATAGTTTAAACTATTACAATTCTCAAAAGTCATATTCATTCAAACTTTTACAACTCAAAATGAAAGTTTAAACTTCATGACACCTCTTTGTACGTTGCTCTCTATTTTCCAAGAAAATAAATTCTTCAGCATTGTCGATTTGTTGGAGTTCGTCATTGATTGCCATATAATTCGAACCCTGGCAACTTACGAGGCTTCTTCCCAACTTCTTCACTTTCCTTGCCTATTCATGAGAATTAAAAAAAATTGTTAGAAACAGTTACAAATATCAAACTTAAAGTCTACAAGTTGGCTCACCATCTTGACCAGTGCAGTATACAAGACCGATTTGGCAGGAAGCTCTGAAGGTACACGCACAATATCCCCTCCGCGTTGGAACAAGGTAGGTAGTCCGACACCGGCGTAGTAGGCGAGGTAGTCGTCGCTATACTCCGTCATATTGACTGCTGCTTGACGTTCGATATCTCTAATAACGTGGCGTTGCCACTCGGTGAAGAAGTCTGATACCCAGTTGAACGCCGCAGGAATATAGTTTAGCGGTTTTGTACCGCACGGAGGAGTTATTATTTTCAAAGTGCGCCTTGGGATAGTTTGTACGTAGTCAAACTGACGGAGCACTCTATCCGGCATATAAGCCTCCTAGATTTCATGACAACTGATAAGACCGTGAAATAAGGCGACTGGTTGCAATGGACGGGTAGTCTGTCGCAAATCACGGTATGGATCCAATACAATCTGTACCACATAAAATTTAACATAACGTCATTTAGCATAACGTAGTAAATTAATACCAATTAAGTACAAAATTAGGTCTATATTCACCTCTTCTGTCGTCATATCTTCGAGTGCATGCAGTAGGGCGGCCAATGTGTGAGAACATTTGGCATATTCCTTAGTTGGCTTCCATCGGCATATTCTAGGCAGGTTCTCGTCATACCCTCGGCTCAGTTTTGCCCGCTGCAGGGTTGGAAAGTGCTCGTATATCCATGCCTTCATGTTACCAAGTTAAAAATATATTAGTCCAAAAATAAACAACACAATTTAAATTTATGTATACAAGTTGACAAAGATATATCTAGACATGGAGTAGAGTCTGGCATCCGAAAATTGTCTTCGAACCCACACGGGATGCCGTACCAAGCTCGCGGTAAAGGTATGCCAGTATACCGCTTCCCCAAGAAATTTTGTCCACCGTTTCAATGTTGTCCAAATTGAGGAGATATTTGGCATTTATGGACGTTCCAGACTTATCGGTAATGCCGACAGCCCCTAAGATGAACTGCATATATCCGCGGGCCACATTTTCGCTATTATCAATTTCGGGGGCCGGCTCAGCGAATATCTCCTCCAAATATTTTAGAGGAAGTCCGTAGGACTTCTTGAATTCTCGAAGACTAGTAAAACTAGTGGCATCAACTCCCAGACACCCTGATACATAATCCACAATATAGTCATAATAGTTGATGCTCGACTCATTAAAAGTATGATTCATCATGGGACGACCATCAACCCTAAGTCCCAATATATGATGGACGTCATCAAGGGTAATCGTCAACTCCCCATTGGGTAGATGGAAAGTATTGGTTTCTGGATGCCACCGTTCTATAAATGCTGAAATCAGTGCATTATCCACCGGCGTATATGAGTAGCTACCCAAATATTGTAGACCGATGGGACTGATTTTTGCCTTCACATCATCTCCCAATAATTCATACCTCCATGTATTACATTTTTTCCCGTGGTTGATCACCGTCAACATACGACCACTCTCCTGAAAAGTCAACAATTGGATAAAATTATACCTCTATGTAAAATGAACTTTGAACTTACAACTATATATAAATTTATCATAACGTAATGTACTTACCGGATTGTTCCATATTTGGTATGCAATATGGTTTTCGATCGACGGTAACATAGAGCAACCGTTTGGACGAGTGTCGACTGGACTATCTGCCTGCTCAGAAGGTCCTGAACCATCAGTAGTCCAATTTTCGAGAGTGTATGGAAGACTCTCGACAGGACTATCTGCAGGCTGAGAAGGTCCTGAACCATCAGTAGGCCGATTTGGAACATTTGGCATGTCCTCATCAAAGGAGGAAGAAGAACCGGAAGAACTAGGAGGAGCACGTCTCTTCGAATGAAGGGCAGTCTTCTTCGTCAATCGACGTTTTCTCACTTCAGGGCGTGCCTTGGCCTCGCGGATAGTGACGCCTGGTTCAATAGTACGCAAAACTGTGCGTTCCTTACGCATCGACGCAGTAGGGCGTCTTCTCATATCTTCATCCACAGTGTCCTTTCCAGGGGCATGACTATAAGACAAAAAAATAATTTCTATTTTAACATAATAATTTAATTTTACATTCAGGACTGTAGCAATTTCTATAGTCTTGTAAGTATACAGGACTGCAGAATTTTCAACAGTCCTAATTTTTTAGGACTGTCGAAATGCCTACAGTCCTATATAAATTTAGGACTGTAGACAATTCGACAGTCCTTAATATAAATAGGACTATCGATTTTCCTACAGTCCTAAATCTATATGGGACTGTAGGAAATTCTACAGTTCCGCCCGATACTGCTCGACAATGTCGACGATTCTCGACATTGTATTCCCTAAAATCGTGTTCGATCAACCAAGTGAATGTCTAAACTACATCCTAAACTCCGCCAAGGACTTGTATGCCCTTATTTGAAGAATGGAAAGAAAATCACTCAAAATTTTCAAAATGCAATAGGATTTTTTAAAATTTTTGGACAATTTTGCAAATACAATAGCACAAGGAGAATGATGATTTATACATTGGTTCTTTCGAGACTTTGGGAGCCATCGACAAGGAGGAGGAGGACAGACTCTCGGAGATCGGCCGGCCGGAGGGGGGAGAGCTCTGGTGGGGTGGGGAGGGTTTGAGAGTGTTTGGGAGGGTTTGGGAGTAGTGGGCTAGTATGAGTAAAATGATGGGTTAGTGTAAGTAAAGTTTCCTCCTTAGTGGGCTAGCCCCAATCCTGGGCTAGCCCCAAGTAAATATGGTAGTGCCCTTATAAAAAGCCTTGCAAAACTACATAAAACTGTACGGAAAATACGAACCAAACTGAACTGTCAAATGGTATTAAACCGAACCGATTTACGACTTCTTGATTTGTTTGGTTTTCAATTAGATGGGCTGCAGTGTTTATGGGTCGTGTAATTTGAAATGGCAGAGTAAAAATTGGCTTTGCAAGTTCTGAATCTCATCACCTTCATCTTCCACAATATAAGGCAATTTTTGGACGGTTCAAAATTGAGCCATCTAAGCCGTTTATAATTTCTCATTTTCATCCAATTAATTAAAAATTAAAAAACTTATGGAAGATACAAATTATCAAACTAACTTCCTCTCCATTTGTAAATCTTCATCCTCATCTAATTAATTAAAAAACTTACGAAAAATACAAATTACAAAACTAACTTTTTCTCTATTTATAAATTCTCATCCTCATCGAATTAATTAAAAAATAAAAAACTTACGAAAGATACAAATTAATCATTTTTAAAATAAAAGTACCTAACATATTGCTTACCAGTGGAGACAGAAAATTAAAATTTATGAAATAAACAAGTCTAATATAAATTATTCTTGACTAATATACGTGCAACGTACGTGCATGTTACTAGTAAATTTAACTTCTTCCCTAAATCTAGATCTTGGTTTCATATCATAGTCTTCAAACCCTCCCTCTCTGAGCTAATCCATTTCTTCCAGATGCAAATTTTACTTTTTATGATGGATGATAGATTGTACTTGATATGGTGGATAAGAATAGGGAGCAGAGGAGAGGAGGTTGACAGAACCGAGAGTGTTCTGAAAAGTGAAAGACATGAAGGATAAAAAAAGATGAATAATGATCACGACTCCTTAGATCGAGTGGGGAGAGACAAAAATAGATTCAGAAGTTGAGGAGGAGAGTGAGCTGGCAGGACTTGGATGGAAAAAATAGTTAGATTTCTTCCTTGGAATATATATCCTAGTATGTAGCAGACAACTATAATTTAAGTATGATTTTTGCGAATTAATCTGCCTTACAAAATTGAAAAACAAATCGTAAAACAATAATGTTTCACGACGAAAACCTTAATCGATCCACGATATTAAAATCCAGAACAGTATAGATTTTCTTGATTCAGTTGGTTTGCAGTTTAGAACCACGTAATGTAATACCCCACTCCCACCTTGAGTCGTATAGTTGGTTTGCTTACTTTTTTGACTCGACGGTAGGGTTAGTTTGGGCTTGATTTTGAATCATAATTGTCTTATTGGACTTGGATAAATATGTCATGTTGGATTTGATTAAACCACTTGGTTGGTGATAGTGCCTAACATGAGCTTGCATTTGGCTAACATAAGTTTAGTTTGATTCATTTTGATTGGAATAGAATTGGATTAGACTTAGCCTCTCAACTAGTTGTAATGACATATGACATAAAAAGTTGAAAGTCTAAATGGATGACTTATGAAAAGTTATGGATTATGAAAATCGTTGGAGAAATCTTTTATAGAATTTTTAGAATCATTTTGAAATCTTTTAGCATCTTATAATAATATGTTGGAAGAGTGTTTAGATCTTATAGTATCTTTAAAGCTTTGGTAAATCTTAGGATATATTGTGGGATTTTGTAAATTGAATCTCGGTAGTTATTATTTGATATCCTAGAATATCTTGTTGATTATGACTTGATATCTTAGGAGATATCTAGATTTGATAATATTATATATTGTTGGTTGGAATTGTGACAATATTTGTTGAACCATATCTTTTTGAAGTTTATTGGTTATTGTAAGATTATATGATATCTTTTTGTTTAGATATTTTTTATTAGTTGGTTGGACTTTGGATGAAATAATGCCTAAATTCATTGAACCAAATCTTTTAAGATTGATCGGTTGTTTAAAGACAAAAATGGTTGAAAAATCTATATTATTATTCAATAGGAAAACTAGAAAGACTTCACCGTAAAGCTTTCAAGATTCCTAAAATGTCATTACCTCAAGTTACATTATTTAATCTATACTATTATATAATAGGCAAACTTGAAAGGCTTCACCGTGAAATTTCAAGATTCCTAAAATACCATTATCTTAGTTTACATTATTTAATTAGTTTAGAAATATATTCAAGGATATAATCATAATTATAATATAATCATCATTAATGTCCACTACCATAATAAATAATTACTATCTATTATCATGTCTCTTACCATTAACAAAAATATAATCGTATAAATATCAATTATTTACAAATATCTCATTCTCTCGTAAAAATAAAACAAATCACAAAAACATATTTTATTGCAAATATTTCACTTTTGAAAAAGAAAAAAAATAGCATAATAAAAGTTTGTAAAATATAAAATATTTTCTCCAAATAATTATAAGTAACTTATTATGCAACATCCCATAAAAAATTTATTATGCAACAAATTAACATAAACTCGCATGCAAATCACATGCATGGCTGCTAGTATCTTTAGATAAGATTTCTTGAGTTAGAATTTTTACTACATTTGATGATTTAGTTAGATAGATGATATTGTAATCCAATTAATCAATTATTTTTTCAAGTAGAAAATAAAAATATATTTGTTTGAATTTCTAGAAACTCAAATGCCATAATGTAATAACTTTTATATATTATTAGTAAATTCAAGTGTAACAAAACATGTGATATGTGTATGCAAGTAAGCAACACAATCTCTTTCTATTACCATATTCCTCGAGCCATCGCTCGCACTTATATTCTTCCCAATCCAGGTATTACCATATTTACTTACTTTCCAGTCCAGGTATTTCTACCTTGGTGACTCAATGTTCCCAAATATTTTTTTACATATTCTAACTCTAAACAACAGTATAATAATCCACATATTTATAATAGCAGTACAATATTCCATCACGATGACATAATAACAACACTATACTCCATATGATAACGTAACAACAATATTATACAAGTCTATATAAACAATTTAATATTCTATGTTCTACAATAGCAAGTTAAAAAATGATATTACTCTCTTTTATCTTGATTTTTTTTTACTTAGCATTAACAAACTCATTGAGTATAGAAATAAAGAATAGTAACATCTTTTATTAATTGTGAAGGTAAAAGAGAGAATGACAAAAGCCATCCACCATAAAGAATAGCCTTCGCCTTGAATACTAAGATCTCTACATGAATCCAAGTCTAACCAGATCCTTGGAGCCAACAAACCAACACAATGCATCGAGAAGAGCAGCGCATTACGCTATAATCCTATTACTAGTGAGTATATTCAATATCTCTGACAATGCCTCGAACTTGTCATACCCCAATCCCAAAATATCGGGACTAGGCCACGTGGCAATGGCCGGCTAATACGACTCCGAAGGATTTTTTAATTTAATGGACCCGTCGAAGCATACTACGCTGTCCTAAATTACTATCAAGTCTATTATGCTACGCTAACAAGCAATAGGGTAAACAACTAATGTTATCCACGAAAACAAATGTAATAAAGACTGAAGTAAGTGCTGGTAAATAAAATACAAAGAGTCTGAACATCCATAATACAACTGAGATAGTTTGATGGGAACAAACCCACTAAAATACAACGATGGAATAAAAGTACATAAAGAAGTAAGATAATAGACCAGATAATTAACTAGCTAGATAAATATACTCAAGAATAAAGCAGCAGTGTACCCCAGGCCAAGAAAACTCCTCTAGAAATGCCTCAAAGTCCTCAACAAAGAATCCGGTATCCACTCATGCTCCGTATATGGTCGGGTCCAAGTGCTCGTCCAGATTTGGAAGAGAACCAGGTCCTCAAAATAACGTAACAAGATACAAAAAATGCATGCCATAATGTAAAAACTGTAAAAACAGAAAGGTGAACTAACCAGCTAAGTGAAATACACCTGGAGACAACATTGGTGCGTATGGGTAGATAAAAAAGGATAAAGCGTAGCATCGAGCTAGAGGCTAAGTATCTAGCATTAGCTGTAAACTGGATGCTAGAAGTATATGCTGACTACATCACCGATCATAATAACGCACAGCTAGTAACCTCTGTCGGATGTACCGACAAGCATATACGCCCATAACCAGGTAGCACATAGCCCATAACCGGGTAACACTGAGGCTCACGACCTCGTAGTTTACTCTGAAACTACGGTAGCCAAATGTCTGTCCCATACACCTACTAATTATCTTTTCTGTTCAATGCCAATGTACAAGTCACAAATATAATATGGACATCTCGTACTATAATGTAAGTCACTAAAGAACTATACAACTATGCTAAATACCGTTACACGTGCTACTCGTACCGATGGTCAGTCAAGTGCGTAAGCTCGCATCCCTACATGAACTCACTCTGTGACATATAATGATATGTGACAAGGCCTAGGGAGTCATAATGATAACTCCACAACTTTAGGTTCGTCTACTAGATACTAGATCAAACACAAGTCCTAACGTTAACGCCTTCGTTGACTGCACTCTAGTCATTCTCAGACGTGCACAGTTATATCATATTTAAAACAATAAACATGTGAACTATAATAACTGAATTTAAACAGTACAACAAGGCAATATATACTTGCCTGGAACTCCGATGTGAACAAGTAAAGATCCGGAACCCGCCGCCAAGGTCGAACCATCCTGGGTGCCTATGAATATATAACAATAAATATCAATCACTACATTACACTACGCTAAGCATGCACAAGAGTACAACATACATAATATCATGAGTCGCGTAGAGTCTAAACCAACAGGCATTCTAACTAAGTGGGTTGACTAAAGTTGACTAGTCAAAGATCAAGAAAGTATGTGTAAACTAACTCTACTAGTCACACAACATCTACAAGTCCTCTAAAATGTGTAATTTCTCATATGACACAATCATGGTCACAACCAGGGTTTATATAGGTGCTAAGTTGAACCTCAAACACATAGATTACTAGTGTTATCCCTCTAGGCCTTCATGCACAAATATATAAAATGTCCTCTAATATTTGTGCACAAAAAATCAAAGTTGCTAACTACATTACTTAAAAATTGTCTATACTTAAGAAATTCTTGTAATACTAAACATGAACACTTATTAATAGGTTAGGGTTCTCTTTATATATATAACACACCACAACATCCTCTAACATTTAAACCATCACCATACCCTAATAATCATACACTTGCACTACCAACCTCAAGTGCTCACAAACAATACTCAAATCTAGATTATTTTAGCATGTCACACTAATATGACAAACTTGTAATTCCTTATTCCACACTTGTGCACAATATACACCAAACAATGATGATCCTAACATGGTAATAATTACTCTCTATCATGGCACTACACATATCTCAAACTAGTGGAAAAACCTAGGTAACATTCACAACAATTAGTAGAACACTTAACTAATCTAAATATGCAATAATACAACACTTAAACAACATTCTAACTAATATTTATATTCTAAAATTTATATAAAATAAAGTTAGTTGAGAGGTTAAACAAGTGATTAAATAAGATAGACAAGTGTTAAGTTGAGGGTTGAGTCATGGCAAGGTGCAAGTTTAATCATGATGTATATTTATATATACTCATACTCAATCATTCATGAAGAGGATGAACAATACAAGGATGAAAGACATGCATGATATATATACAAGAAGGACAAGAACATATATATATATATATATATATATATATATATATATATATATATATATATATATATATATATATATATATATATATATATATTAATAAGAAGAAGAACAAGATGAAGAAGAAGATTATCTAGTGTTCAAGTAAAAATAGAGGGGGGAACACTTGGGGAAGTGCTCGGTTGGAGCTTGCATACGGTGCAAGGGGAGGAGGCTCGGCCTAGTATGAAGAAGATAGGAAGCACATCAGCAACCACACCAAGAGGAGCAGCAGCAGCAACTTTAGCAAGCAGTGGCAGCAGCAGAATTAAGTGACAACAACATCAATTTAATGGAGGAGGAAGGGGAGAAGATGATGGTGGTTAATGGTTGGCTTGGGTGGAACTTGGTCGGGGGTGATAGGGGAATGAGGGTGGTGGTGGATGGTGAAGCTGCTTGGTAGTGGTAGAAGTGATGGAGATGGTGGAGGAGTGAAGGTGTCACGCCCCAGTCCCAAAAATATGTAGGACTAGGACACGTAAGCATGCCAGCCGCATGGATATGGCAACTCCAATATATGGAAACCAAATCCACACGTACGCTGTAATATGAATATCAAATCCACAAGTGGTATAACTGTAATACAAGTCACAGGATAAAATCTAAATCTCATCCACCAAAATCATATAGAAATAAATAAACAGTATCGATGAAACTAGATCTTAATAATAAGTATCTAGGATGATAGTTGGATGGAAACAAATCTACTACCAACTCGAATAGGAAAGGTAAATACAATATAAGTACAACACAATCAAACCCAATATAAGTATACCAGCTATCGATCACGGCTCAAAGCGAAGACATCCACTAAGCATATACAACCATCCAAATTTGCGCTCCTGCAAATACTCAAGAACAGATACACCTGGCAGCGGACCAGGTCCTCAGAGGGACGTAACAAGATACAGAAAATACGAGCCAACTTGAATACAGTAAACATGCATATAATTTAAAAATAAATAAGTACGCTGTACAAGACAATCTATATGAATACAAATAAGGACAACTTTTTGACGTATGGGCAAGGGTAGGCTACTCGATCTAATCCTCACAACCTCACGCTCGTCAGTGGACATCATCAGCCGACATACCTCTGGGGTAGCGACCCTCGGACTCCATCAATCGACATACCTCTGGGGTAGCGACCATCGGACACGACCACCATAGTGCGTGCTAGTGACTATGGTTTACCAGAGTGGTTAAAAGCCCATACGCCTAATAATTGTCCTCTATGATACTAAGTGCCATGTGTGTGTCAACATATCTAATATATAGTAATGACTGAAAGAAAACTACACATGCAAGAAATATACAGAATGCAATAAATAAATAGAAATATAAATAGCATACAAAGTACTGTAAACAATTTGGCAAGGTATCTTGCCTGGGGTCCTGCTGCTGGTATGAATCAGAGTCCAAGTCACAGTCCAAATAGCCTATGTATTACAAATTTATCACGTCAAAAGATAATTTATTTTAATTTATTTAATTCTAGAATAATTACTCTAAAATCCTATTTTAATCTTATTATTCTGATTTTTATGTTAATTCCTAAATTTTGTCCAAAAAACTGAATTTTATCAACTCGAGACTCATGGCACGCAAATCGAGGCGATCTGTTGACCAAAAAGTCAACCGACACAAACTCAACTTTTATGCATGATTTCCTGTAGATTTTAGCGTCAAAAATATGCTGGAATTTACAGCTCGTCCGAATTCAAATTCGTTTGGGAATTATGGCACATACAAATTTTGTATTGTGCACCGATGGTTAAATTCTAACCTAGAAGTTCTACAAAATTAACAGTATGTAAATACTTCGAAATAAATTCTGGGAAAAATATATGTCGATTATCTCGACATTAGCTTTCCGAAACTTTAAACGGTTCGTGATTCTGATTCCTGGTTCTCCCGGAATCGCGAATACATCGAAATACGTCTATTTTCGGACATGCTGTGCTCTACGAATTTTCCAGAATTTAATACTAATAATTTAGAAAAACAATTTATATAATCAGAAATCTAACCTCATTATTGTTCTAACAAAAAAAACTGGAGCACGTTTGGAGTCCGGAGATAGGAGATATCGTCTTTTTAATTCGTCATAACTAGTAGAAAATGAGGCTGAATTTATGACGAATTTTGACTATTTTTGGACGAAAAAGAGAGGAATTTGGGAAAAAAAAAATGAAGGATGAGGTATTTATAATGGTGAACACTACTTAATTAAATACGACTAGGATTGGTTAATTTGGATAGGATTATGATGAATTTAAATAAAGATAGGATATGCATGAAGTTGATTTCCTAGTAGGTTCAGGATTTGAATTAATTTAAAATAGAGTTTGAATTTATCTCAATAATTTATAATCTTAAATATAATTAAAGATAATACAAATAATTTATAAAATCTTATTAATATCTATTAACACTAAATTAGCATCTATCTAATATTAATACTATATATATCCAAATAAATCCTAAATAATTTAAAAAATCTAAATAAAATTCTTAAAATTCTAAATAAATTACAAAAAAATATAATTAAATATTTTAAACTAAAATAAATATTTGGTAGGAACGACATGCAAGTATGGTCGTATAGTAAATCATAGAAGTCCTAAAAATTTATGTTTTCTAAGTTTGAATTACCAAAAATTCTAGAAAAATCTCCAAAAATCTAAAATAACCTAAAATAATTCTAAATGAATATTTATATAAGTAAATATACTAAAAAAATTATTTTCTAGAGAATACTCTAAATAAATTCAACATCTATAATAAATATAATAATATAAAATATACACAAATACCTATTTTGGGTGAGAGAGTTTACAATCTACCCAACTTAAAACAATTTCGTCCTCGAAATTAAAGTAAGACATAATTTGTTAAATCCTTCACATTCGTACACAAGGTATGTCAATCGCAATCTCTTCCAAAAATTTAAATAACAAAATCTATTCGAATCTATTGCGATCACTTCAAAATTAATATAACCACTATTTAAATCAAAATTCAACCTGTCGTAATCTCTTCTCGATTTTTTAAATAATCAACATCCAAATCTAACTCAAAATCTATATGACATCCCACATCAAAATTTATATCATAATTTCCAACTATCATAATCTCCTCTAGACTTTGAACAATAAACAATTCTAATCAAATCTTATTCCTATTCTCAAATTAAGAATTTTGTACCCTTCAAATATTTAAACTCAATTTACATTCTCAATATTTTAAATAGGTGACCCAACAATCAAAATTAAACTTTTAATTCAAATCATCAAATTGTAAAATTTAAATCTAATTCACCAGTTGTTCAAGTCTAAAATTCTATATTTATCCTAAAAATTTAAATCGATGATTCATCCTTCAATATTCAAAATTTAAATCATGTGCTCAAAGTATAAATATTGGGTCCTCAATATCAAATTTTTTAAAATTTATTAAATCCTCATTATCTTAATCCTTCTTTTAAAATTCTCCACATTTAAAAGGACTTAATCTCTCAATCTAATCCTACTTGATCACAATCTAAAAGAATTCTTCTCAAGTTTAATAATGCAATTTCTACCCAACTTAGAATTTACCCATCTACCACATAAGGCTCTTACACTTAAGAAAAATATTCCTCAATTTATTTTCTCATGTCATTCAATCCTCAAAACTTTAACACCAACTATACCATATGTGATATGCCCTTAATCAATTATGAAAGATAGTCACCAAATAATGTGATTGGCCTATGGGGTATATCTTGTACTATTCGTGTATCACTTATATCCAAGCACGAGATTTCGTCTTTCCGAAACAAGGGAAGACATAAAGCAACGGAAAAGAGTTCAAGGAGGGGTAATAGAATGGAAGTATGGGAATCAAAGCGTTTAAATAATTCAAATGGGAATTGTCAAGACATTTGTGGATTGAAATCTTAATTTGGTAATTTTCTATTCGCATGCTCACATCGGTGCAGTTATGTACTTGATATGATATGCTTTGTCGTATCTAGAGGGTAAGTATATTTGTCTACTGGTCCACTATACATCTTAATCCATGTAAAATACTATTGCGAAGGACGAATCAAGCGCATTATGGCTAGCTAGACCATAATACACTGATTCTGATTAGACAATTTGTATTAGTGTGGTTGATCAGGCCCCAATAACACATATGTCATGAATAAGCTCGATATAAGATTAAGCTTGCAAAAACTAGGCTATAATAGCAGCATAATTCAAGGTAGCACAGAAAATATAACGCTGGATTATGATGTGAGAAGTTACAAAATAATTCAAGTTCGCAAAAGCAAAAATAACATAAGCAATAATAATAAACGACTCTACAATCTCTACAGTTATCATACAACCTCCTTATCTAAGTCGCTAGTCGACCAAATAGGGCAAGGACCTCTAAATTCTATGGTCTGAATAAACACTGTCATCTTTTGCTAGCATGCGATAAATATCATTCGGTTACACTTCAATTAATAGGTCAAAAGACTATGTGATACTAGGTGTCAAACATTATGGTAAAACTTCTAACTAACTCTAGTAGTGTCTATACTACTCTCAAGTCTTCTTAATACATCAAGGGGTAATGGTATAACAATCTAAAGATAAGGAATTCTAGGTTCACTAGATATTCTAAACTTAGTGGTGTGTCTATATTCTCGTTATATTCTTAATAAGTGTGCTACTCTAATTATCATCCTAATAATAGGGGTTCCTATATTCTAGCAGAAGACTATACTCAAGGAACTATTAGGGAAGCACATGAATCAAGCAGGATACAATTGTTCAAAATAGAACAGATAGGAGGAGATGAATCACAGTCAATTGTGGATGAGATCCTATACTCTAGTCCTAGGTGCAGGCTTGTTCGGTACAGTAACGTAACCGAGACAATATGCTCTCGACCTGCATGGGCCACCACAAAAACATGTCACGCCCCAGTCCCAAAAATATGTAGGACTAGGACACGTAAGCATGCCGGCCTCATGGATATGGCAACTCCAATATATGGAAACCAAATCCACACGTACGCTGTAATATGAATATCAAATCCACAAGTGGTATAACTGTAATACAAGTCACAGGATAAAATCTAAATCTCATCCACCAAAATCATATAGAAATAAATAAACAGTATCGATGAAACTAGATCTCAATAAGAAGTATCTAGGATGATAGTTGGATGGAAACAAATCCACTACCAACTCGAATAGGAAAGGTAAATACAATATAAGTACAACACAATCAAACCCAATATAAGTATACCAGCTATCGATCACGGCTCAAAGCGAAGACATCTACTAAGCATATACAACCATCCAAATCTGCGCTCCTGTAAATACTCAAGAACAGATACACCTGGCAGCGGACCAGGTCCTCAGAGGGACGTAACAAGATACAGAAAATACGAGCCAACTTGAATACAGTAAACATGCATATAATTTGAAAATAAATAAGTACGCTGTACAAGACAATCTATATGAATGCAAATGAGGACAACTTTTCGACGTATGGGCAAGGATAGGCTACTCGATCTAATCCTCACAACCTCACGCTCGTCAGTGGACATCATCAGCCGACATACCTCTGGGGTAGCGACCCTCGGACTCCATCAATCGACATACCTCTGGGGTAGCGACCATCGGACACGACCACCATAGTGCGTGCTAGTGACTATGGTTTACCAGAGTGGTTAAAAGCCCATACGCCTAATAATTGTCCTCTATGATACTAAGTGCCATGTGTGTGTCAACATATCTAATATATAGTAATGACTGAAAGAAAACTACACATGCAAAAAATATACAGAATGCAATAAATAAACAGAAATATAAATAGCATGCAAAGTACTGTAAACAATTTGGCAAGGTATCTTGCCTGGGGTCCTGCTGCTGGTATGAATCAGAGTCCAAGTCACAGTCCAAATAGCCTATGTATTACAAATTTATCACGTCAAAAGATAATTTATTTTAATTTATTTAATTCTGGAATAATTACTCTAAAATCTTATTTTAATCTTATTATTCTGATTTTTATGTTAATTCCTAAATTTTGTCCAAAAAACTGAATTTTATCAACTCGAGACTCATGGCACGCAAATCGAGGCGATCTGTTGACCAAAAAGTCAACCGACACAAACTCAACTTTTATGCATGATTTCCTGTAGATTTCAGCGTCAAAAATATGTTAGAATTTACAGCTCGTCCGAATTCAAATTCCTTTGGGAATTATGGCACATACAAATTTTGTATTGTGCACCGATGATTAAATTCTAACCTAGAAGTTCTACAGAATTAATAGTATATAAATACTTCGAAATAAATTCTAGGAAAAATATATGTTGATTATCTCGACATTAGCTTTCCGAAACTTTAAACGGTTCATGATTCTGATTCCTGGTTCTCCCGGAATTGCGAATACATTGAAATATATCTATTTTCGGACATGCTGTGCTCTACGAATTTTCCAGAATTTAATACTAATAATTTAGAAAAATAATTTATATAATCAGAAATTTAACCTCATTATCGTTCTAACAAAAAAAACTGGAGCGCGTTTGGAGTCCGGAGCTAGGAGATATCGTCTTTTTAATTCGTCATAACTAGTAGAAAATGAGGCTGAATTTATGACGAATTTTGACTATTTTTGGACGAAAAAGAGAGGAATTTGGGAAAAAAATATGAAGGATGAGGTATTTATAATAGTGGACACTACTTAATTAAATACGACTAGGATTGGTTAATTTGGATAGAATTATGATGAATTTAAATAAGGATAGGATATGCATGAAGTTGATTTCCTAGTAGGTTCAGGATTTGAATTAATTTAAAATAGAGTTTGAATTTATCTCAATAATTTATAATCTTAAATATAATTAAAGATAATACAAATAATTTATAAAATCTTATTAATATCTATTAACACTAAATTAGCATCTATCTAATATTAAGACTTTATATATCCAAATAAATCCTAAATAATTTAAAAAATCTAAATAAATTTCTTAAAATTCTAAATAAATTACAAAAAAATATAATTAAATATTTTAAACTAAAATAAATATTTGGTAGGAACGACATGCAAGTATGGTCGTATAGTAAATCATTGAAGTCCTAAAAATTTATGTTTTCTAAGTTTTAATTACCAAAAATTCTAGAAAAATCTCCAAAAATCTAAAATAACCTAAAATAATTCTAAATGAATATTTATATAAGTAAATATACAAAAAAAATTATTTTCTAGAGAATACTCTAAATAAATTCAACATCTATAATAAATATAATAATATAAAATATACACAAATACCTATTTAGGGTGAGGGAGTTTATAGAAGGAGTTGGCCGGGTGGCAGTGTAACTACTATCGAGGGGGGGGGGGGGGCGCAATGGTGGTGGTCGTGGAGGTGATGCTGGTGGTGATCGTGAAGTTGATGGTAATGGTTTCAGTTTTGTGGAGAAGAAGGGAAGATGAGGTGGCCAAATGGTTTGAGGAGAGAGAGAGAGAGAGAGAGAGATAGAGAGAGAGAGAGAGAGAGAGAGAGAGAGAGATGAGTATTAAATAGAGGAGAGAGAGAAGAGGGTGTATAGGGATTTTAGGGTCGACTGCCCCTCCCTATTCCTAGGGATGTGTGTATTGGTTGTTGTGAGAGAAAGAGTGATAGGGATGAGTTTGTGTTTGAATGGAGGGATGTGATTGATTATAGGTTTATGTTGAATAGTACCATGCAAACAAAGGGGGCGAGGGAGAAGTGTATGACCGGTCAAGCATTTTAAAATGTGTTTTCTCATTTATCCCTACCAATAGGAGGTGGACACCTAGCTAGTTATTTATACATGAGTCCCTAATAGTTTAGGATTTGCACAAAAAGAAAATTTTGTATTGGTTGAGGGTAGAATCTATATTTGGTGTGTTATAGTAGGAGGAATTGGTATAGTAGGAGGAATTGGTATGTGGTATTTTGTATGAGCCATGAGGGTGTGAGTGTTGGTTTATGTTGGTTTTTGGTTTAGTTTTGGCTAGGTTGAATCAGTTGCCCCAAAATAAATAAAAATTATGTCATTGATGTTATTTAATAAATTGAAAGTGCATAGGATCTCAATTGATGGTGACAAAAGTGTCATGGATGTAATAGACACATAATAGATTATCGTCATATATTGGGTTGCAAGAAACGGGTTGAAGTTTCATCTCCAATTTCGATTGGAACGAACATAGATACGAAGTTTAGGTTTAAAATTAGATATTATTTGATGAATGTTATACGATTAAAATAAAGCAAAATAGAGCATAATTATGAGTGACACAAAGATCAAGATGGGAGACTGGCACGTCTAGGTCAAGGGTATAAAATTTGTTTGAAGGCAAAAGCTAGAGTAGTGCTCCAAATATCAAAGCAACGATAGGGTACCATAAATAAATTAAATTAAATGAGGTGAATTATAACTCCATTAACCAATTCAGAATAATCCTAAAAAAATTCTACTCCTAGATTTTGGTCAGGGAGTTTACAATCTATCCAACTTATAAGAATTTTGTCCTCGAAATTAAAACAAACACATAATAAGCTACAAACTATCAGGCAATGCTACGGACATACCTAAAACCGGTAGAATTGGCTTTTGGACTATCTATTGGGCTCTGTTGACATGTTGTGAACACTTCTAATCCTGATGTTGGCTCGATCTATACCTTATACACTGTCCTAACCTTCTCCTGTAATTTTTCTGAATATGTCCCTTCTTTCTACAAAAGTGGCATGTCGTAAGCTCTCTCTGTTGATACGGCACAATCCTCTATTGCGTCTGCACTCTTGGATGATGGATCGATCCTCCTGCTCCTGGATGTGCTCTAGCTGGTATGGATACAATGGGATGCCTCTGAATCATCGATCCCTCACCAATAGCCTCCTGGATCCTAGCCTTTGTTAGAACCTCCTAGTAAAAGATCCTCGCCTGCGATCTAGTAAATCTTTGGAGCTCGCAAGTCAGTCCATTATGGAACCTCTTGGCCTTATCTAAATTATTTGGTATCAGGGCAGTACAAAATATGCTAAGATGACTGAACTCAGTACGTCTACAGTCATGCCCCCTTGCTCAAGATGCATGAACTGAGAGTAGAGAGCATTCATGACCATAGCCGGGAAGTCTTCACATTGAAGTATTCTAAAAACTGCTCCCACGTTTGCTTCTTGCCGATGTTGTGCTCCATAGAGTCACACCAGTGATAGGTATTTCCTTTCAACTGGGCCCTCACCGCGGTCATCTATAGATCTGGAGGTAGCTGAGAAGCCTCTAGTAACATCTCCGTGTTGCCGACCCAATCTGAGATCTCCTATGCGCTCTCGCTACCCGTAAAGGTCTCCGGGCTCATCTGACAAAACCTTGAATCGTGCCTGCTGGTCCGACTCGAATACGTATAAGCTGTATTATAATGACCAATATCTAGATAATATAGTAAATATAACTATATCTCGATCCACAATGAAATAAAATACAAGAATGAGCTCCATGTGCTAAAGTCGGCCACCCAGTAATACACAAGCTCGAATAGACTTGAGAAAGAAATATGAGTCTATAAAAACTAGGCTATATCAGCAGATGAATCAACAATATAAATATAACTCTCGTATAAATGAAATAAGTACCTGGTACCAATGCCCGCATAACAGAGTAACACACATCAGCAATTCCAGGCAGGCTCCATAACGGTATGTGCTACAAAATTGGCAAGGGACCAGGTCCTCAGAGGGACGTAACAAGATACATGAAATAACATGCCAACAGTAAAATAATATAATTCCACATACTCAAGGGTAAACTACTGTAACCATCTAAGTGTTATGCAAATGAGAGATCACTCTTTCTCAGGCATGAGACTCTCAAGGTTTGATGTGTGGGAACCCCAAGCAGTCTAATAATAATATCACTGAGGGCTCTGTAACGGGAACCTAAAGCAGGCAAGTATAAGTATATCACTAAAGCCTCCTGATCAGGGAACCTAAAGCAGTCACGTAAATAACACCAAAGCTTTGCTACAGAGACTAAGACAAGCACATACATATAGATATCCACCCAAAGTATAGTGTAAAATCTCCCCTCCCATGTAATCTCACGTATCATGTCATAAAATTGTGAGATGAAGACCTCTAACTATCACAATGAGTCATAGTAATACATATATAACTATCACATATCTCGAGTCCTACAATCCTATACATTGTCACCAAGAACATATCCATAAAGACTATCACATAAAATAGTTTCAAGTATCCTATGGTTTGACGTGCTAAGAATATAAGTACGTATCATGGGTTTGCGGTATCAATATTCTAATAGACGATACTCGGCTCCGCTGACGGATGTCGGTACCCGAATCTGGTTCAGACACAAAGTATCGTATATCAACCCTAGGGTAACCATATATACATCATAAATAAAAAGTAATCGTAATAATTAACTAAATATATAAGCAAGAAACTGTGATACATTATGGCAATGTACACTTGCCTAGGCCCTGGATGGTGGTATGGCGAAGTCCAAGTAACGAGCTCGATACGCCAACTACTCCCGAAAAGTTAGAATCCGCATGAACGTCTCCGAATGCTGAAACATACATCACCAACGTTTCCAAAATACTAGGATTGACTATCCATAAGTCCAATTTTGGACACAGGGACAAAACGACAGTTTCAGGTCAAAACAGTATCCAATTGTAGCCCACTTTGCACCAAAAAATGTGCCAAAGACCAAGTTCTTCAAATTCGGCAAACTTAGTGTCTATTAGTCCATAATGATGGTATGAATCCAACTAAATATCCAGAATTGGATTCCGGTGAGACGGTCACGAAATCGTCCGTCAAGTCGGACTGTGAGGCCCGTGAAACGGCGTTCCGGTCAACGTTCTCAGAATTACACCAAAGTTGGGTCACAGGACCAGCGTAATACTGTTAATCCGATGGCATAAATTTTGTTACAAAATGACAAGCACACACGAAGTGATTGCACAAATTCGAAAAATGTCGATATAGAATTTTTTCGACGGAAACGCTTTGATTCCGGCGTGCACACACGTCCAAATCAAGTTTCACAAAAGCTCACACGTCCGCATTGACGATACGCGCCTTTTGGTATAATCCAAACTCGACGAATTCACTTTATTTGGCAGAACGTATCCCGTGTTAAAAAATTTTGGGTTTTGGAATCGTGGTTTGTCGTCAACTTCAACGCTGAATTGTCAGTGATATAAACCAAATGAAAATAAACTAATTAAAGGGATTAAACTTGGTTATATTGTCTAAAATACTATTTAGATGGATTTTGAAAATATTAAACGAGTTGATAGAAAACTGGACGTGAACAAGGGTAGTTGGACTATTTTTATGTTTTGTTATTCATCAGATTTCGTCCAACTATCGGTCTGATTTACGCATGATTTAAAACAGAAAAGCATATTTTTATTAACAATTTTGAATATGGTTATGTTGTGAACACAATGGTTCGATCGGTTCAAAAAACAAGTGGACGACGAAGGAGAAAACATACCCAAAAGTTGGAGTCGCGGGCTGATGTTGCTGTTGTCATAGATGCTATGTGCGACCTCTGCTGCGTGCGCCGGCGGTGATGTGGTGCTCCGGCTCGGCGGTGGTGGGGGCGGTTCGGGTCGGGGCGCTGGAGAGGTGGAGGGTTGGGTTAGGGTTTGGGCTAGGGTTAGATGATCTTTATATATGTGTATGTATATATATGTATATGTTAGAGATGAGAAGCAGGTAGTTTGGTCTGTAGGTGGGTTCTATACGTAGGGTGGGTTGGGTAGTTTAGGCTTGCTATTGTTGTTGTTGTGTTTGCAGTTGTTGTTGTTGTTGTTGTTATTCTTCCTTTTCTTTTTCCTTTTCTTTTTCTTTTCTTTTATTAATACTATATATAAATAATATGGTAAAAATACAATAAAAATTAGGTTTGTACATAAAATAATTTTTAGAAAATTTTATAATATTTTTTTAACAAATACATTTACACTTAAAATAATTTTGTAAAATATTTATAAATACAAAACATAATTAAATATTTATACATTATAAATATATATAAAATTTATATATTTCTAATTAGCTAAGTAAAATTCCAAAATTTCAAATAACTGAATAATAAAAATAATAAAAAAAATAAAAACGGGGGTTTACAATCTACCCAACTTATAAATTTTTTTTTCTCGAAATTAGAAAAAAGCATAGTAGAAAAGAGTACGAGAATTTATTTCGGAAGAAAGTTAAATACGACTCGTTATATCTAGTTTCTCGATATCAAAGGTAAGGCACGATCTAACGATAAGGAACACAAACCGGTAAAAAAAATTAAGTACGCTAGATCATACACTGATGCTTAAAAAGTTGGGGATATAGTTACCATTGTGATCCTAGTTTGACGCCACATTCTAAGAGTAAGGATACTCTTGGTCACGTCACTATCCAACTTATAGAGATTAAACTAGCCATGAAAATTTTGGTCGCAATCATATTTACAAGGGTTATTGAAATCTAACTTCAAGTAAGAATACGAGATGATGAGGCTTTTATGGCCGAAGTCATAGCCTATCAAAAGAAATCTAGGTACTACCATAGCGTTATTGAGTCAATAAGTCTATAAAGGAAGTTTACCAGTTCTCATCGCTCCTAATCAGGACATAATTTTACAAGACAATAGAAAATGTCTTAGTCAAATACAACTAGGGTGAGATGGTACAGAGGAATACATTCGTCACATATCATGGATGTCGATGAACGGTTCAACAATAAGTGTCAAAAGATAATATAATTTGTCAAGGTGATTAATATTGTGTAGAGAGTACAAGCGGACTCAATTTAATGCAATATAAGTGTCATGGACGTAGGTTTTCTTGAGTGGGCTACATGTATATCAGTGGTTTGGGTAATTGGATTACCGATGTACAATTTAATTTAATTACATCGAAATTGAATATTTAAGTATAGGTTTTTAGAGGGAGGTATGCCACTAATATTGTGGGGTCTATATAGAGCATAAGAGTGTGTATTTAGGAGTAACAGCTGGGTCATGAGCGAAGTAGGTCCAGTTAGACTCATGAATGTAAAATTTGTTTGAAAAATTGAGTCGGTGTTGCGTATTAAAATCACCTGCAACAAAAAATGATATCTTTGTGTCATGTGTGTGTGTACACAGATGTGTCACAAATATTGTGCGACTAAAATAAAGCATGAAAAGGTGAGTTTGTGAGTGAGTGATAGTCATGTCATTGATATAGAGTGGCTAGTCTAGGTCATAAGGGTGGAAGTTGTTGGAAAGGAAATGATAGTATTCTGCTCCAAATATCTGAGCCACAACAAAGGGGATCAAAGAATACAAAATTAAAAAGGTAATTTAATCCGTTAGAAATATTTAAACCTAATTAATACCAAAAATTTCAAATTTATGTTGAAATTCCAAAAATAATCTTACACTAAACCAGGGGCTATGATCTACCCAACTTATAAAAATTTAGTTGGTATCGAAACTAAAGTCATGGTCCTGCTAACAAGATTTCTGGAATGGCCTATTTCCTAATAAGGATACAAGAATTATAGGGTTTAGTAGCCGTAATCAAAGATTCTCTAAGGGAACCTAGATACCATTAGGGTACTAATGGTCAACAACCCTATAAGAAAAATTACTTTATCCCTCTGTTCTGTCGTTCTTCTAGTTTATACTCGCTAATACCTATTTTTCTCACAAGAATCCTCCCGGCTAGGCTACTACCCTATAACACAAGCATGAAGTCATGATGGTCTCCTCTAAGTGATAAATTCCTCGACTCTAGGAGATGATAAGATTTCTTGTAAAAGGTTACGTCTAGCCTTAACACAAGGCTTTTCAAACTATTATATTCCTATGAGGATCCCACGTACTATCTTCCAGTGTCACGACTCGCACCCGGTAAATGGGCACGAGTACGTGGGTACGTCTAGACTATGCCACAACATCGGCGGTAGAACGCTATCTAGGTTAACTAACTATCAATCTCACACAATATATGTAAAACCTGTCAGTGATATCTCAACTCCAAAATAGAGGACAATATAATTAAGGCAACATAATACTCAATCATATATCTAAAGCACGATAAGATATCAAAGAAGTCTAACATAACTACAAAGTCTAAACATCAACAACAGCCGAAAATAAATCCGATTCCAGAATGCTAATGAAAACTAACTAGGATAACTAGTGATTCCTGTCACTATCACATTTTCTAGGAAAGGATATTTTGGTCATTTCATAATTAATTAAATATTGTACATGTTGTATATTATTTATTTATTGTTAGATGTTAGTTTATTATTTTGGACTTGTGTTAGTACACCTAACTAATTTAGATTAGATCCATGGACCAATATTTAATTTTAGTTAGATTTGAGCCAAATAATAAGCCTAATAATTAGGAGGATGATTAATTAAGTCAAACCAATTAGACTATAACCTTCCCTCGTTAATTATTTCTTCATGAGAAGCCCCAAGGGGTACTTTAGGCATTTTATAGTAGCTTGGGAAGGGAGAAATATGGTCGGCCTATTATTCAAATGGAGGAAAAAATTTTCTCTCTTCATTTTTATTTCGAAATTTTCCCAAAATTGACACAAAATTGATCTATAGGACCACATGCTAAATTGATCTATAGGACCAATTGACACACACAACAAATGTTAATATCGAAATTTCCCCAAAATTGACACAAAAGTATCATAACTTTCACAATAAGCCTCCTATGAACACAAAACCAAATCCTATAGGTAGCCTATGCATATGGGTTAATTTCTCATGGTTAAATATCATATTTAGACCCTAAATTAAAGGGAAAAAACTAAATTATACCTATTGGGAGATGGATTCCCAATAAAACCTCTAAATATGATAAAATTGGCGTCTAACTTGTAGATCCTTGCTCCTTTTTGTAGATTCTTACTTTCTCCTTCTAGATTCTTGCTCTACTAGTCTCCAATGGTGATTTGGAAAGGAATTAGGGTAAAGTTTGGTAGGAAAAATGATGTGGAATGTAGAAATTTGGTTGAGGAAAATTTTAGTTCTAGTTTTCAAATAAAAAGAGGAGAGAAAAACTTTCCCCTTTTTTTACATAGGCCGGCCCCCTCTACCCCTTCCTCAAGTCACTATGTAATATCCATTATACCCTTGGGGCCGCTCATAAAGAAATAATTAAGGAGGGACGCTTCTAGTATAATAGTTTAATTAAATTAATCATCCTCCTAATCGATGAGCTTTCTAATTGGGCTCAAATCTAACAATTAATACATGTTGGTCCAAGAGTCTAAACTAAACTAGTTAGGTCCACTAACACAAGTACAAAATAAATAAATAACATCTAACAATAATTAAATAATATAATAAATAATTATTTAACATGCACAATATTTAATTAATAATAAAATTACTAAAATATCCTTTCCTAGAAAATGTGGCAGTGACAAGTCTACCCTCCTTAAAATAATTTTGTCCTCGAAATTCAAAGACGAAAACTACCCCCAGGAAATAATAGAACATAACAATGAACAGAACTAAAGAACAGAACTAACTATGAAAGAACATACCTTAAGGCACAAACAAATATGGATAACGCTCTCGCATTTCATCCTCTCTCTCCCAGGTAGACTCCTCCGAAGAGTGATGCCTCCATGCGACACGTACCAAATGAATAGTCTGGTTCCTCAACACCTTCTCTCTATGATCCAGAATCTCAACTGGCTGCTCTAGATAGCTAAGTGTAGGGCCCACCTCTATCTCTGAGTGATCCAATACATGACTAGGATCTGCTACGTACCGTCTCAACTGCGACACTTGAAACACGTTGTGCACTTCCTCCAATGCAGGTGGCAAGTCTTACTATACGCAACTATACCGACCCTTTCTAGAATAGTAAAAGGTCCGATAAATCGTGGACTAAGCTTTCCGTCTCCACCGAAGCAAATCGTGCCTCGTGTCGAAGAAATCCTCAGAAATACCAAACCACCCACCTAGAACAAAATATAATCTTAAGAGCTTAATCTATAACAAACAACCAATAACAAGCACAAAAACAAAAATCTAAAACTATACCTCAAACTTTAAAGATCTCCGGTGGCTATCGGCCTAATGCCGCTGTCTGTCCCGCACCACACGAAGTCTGTCTCTGATCAATTGAACCTTCTCCACTACATCCACAACTATCTCTGGCCCAAGAAAAACTCTCTCTCCAATATCGTCCCATGACAAGGGAGTATGACATCTTTGACCGTACAGAGCTTCAAAAGGTGACATCTCTATACTAGCCTGGTAGCTGTTGTTATAAGCAAACTCTACCAAAAGGAGATGGTCCTCCCAAGAACCCCCAAAATCTAGTACATAAGTACGCAACATATCCTCGAGAGTCTGAATAGTCCTCTCTGACTGCCCATCTGTCTGGGGATGATATGCAGTACTGAATTTAAGCTGAGTGCCCAAACTCGTCTGCAAACTCCTCCAGAAATGAGAAGTAAAACGACTATCCCGATCTGAGACTATGCTAACAGGATGTAAACCCCCTCGATTAATTCTATAGATAGTCAGGTTTGGACTGGAAAAATTTTGGATTTAGCAGCAGATGTTGAGGTTTAAAGTAGAGTTAAGTTTGTCTGTTATTTTAATTTATTTAATTAAAATCCTTGGCGCGCCCTATCATTGCTAAATTATTCGGAGCCCAATATCAACCCATAATTTCTATCGGATTATTGTACTTCTGACTTGACTCGCCAAATTAGGCACCGAACTTTTCCGTCACTCAAAATCATATTTCCTTGTGCTCTAAATTAATTGCACAATTTTCTGTAACTGAAATCCCATAATTAAATTCCGTGTCGGACACCTGTATTGTTACCCTCAGTTTTGAGATACCAACTTAACCCGTTGAGCTGGACCAACTAAAGGGTCCAAGACTGACTCGAAGCCCTCACTATTTTTGACCTTTGTGTTATTTCCGAATTTTGACCCCAAGTGCCCCCATTTAATTTAAAAGCGCGGGACACTTTAATTCTATTTAAATTGGGGATACCAATTTTGCCTAATCCTATTTTAATCCCCAATTAATCCCAATGCTCATTTAATTAAACCCGTGCCTCACACACACCACCCCCTCACCATGCAAAATACCAAACACCAATTCTCCCACAATTTTCTCATCATTTTATGTGTTTGTGCAAATACCCAAACTTAAGGGGCTAATTTACAAATATGGTAACATGTGTCAAAACCTCATTGGGCTAGGCCAAATGGAGAAGCCCCTCTCCTTTGACCAAGTCAACATCCCTTCTCCCTTTCATTTGGATGAAGAATTTATTTCTTCATATGTAATCCCCACCACCCAATTGAAATAGGCAAATCCTGACCACACATTCCCACATTACCTCCCATATTTAATGTCTACATCACATCCCTTCCCCCAAGGCCGGCCCTAATCCTAACACATAGAGAACCCCACCCCCCCTCTCTCTCTCCTCCTTCTCCTCCTCCATGCAAACTAAAACCCCCACCTTCCCTTTTCTTCATCTCTTTTTTCTTCTTCCTTCCTCCTTACACTACACCACTTCACCCGACCCCTGCTCCGGCCGGCGGTTCGACAGCTCCGGCTACACCCCTAGGCAGCCGAGCACTGCTCCTCCGCCCGCCGGCTTGCTATCCCCCGCATCCAGCCGCCTCTCTCTTGCAATGCCACGGCCACCCGCCAGTCGAGCACCCTCACGGCCAACCCAGCTCGACTGCCTCCGCCCCGCTGTCTGGAACAGCACCCGCA
This sequence comes from Iris macrosiphon, assembly GCA_036927795.1. Lineage (NCBI taxonomy): Eukaryota > Viridiplantae > Streptophyta > Magnoliopsida > Asparagales > Iridaceae > Iris > Iris macrosiphon. The sequence goes on from JAYESA010000008.1 coordinate 94,004,122, forward strand.
GCACCACCCCCATTCCCGCCGGCTCCCTCGTCTCTGGTCGGCTGCAGCGCCGACTACTGCATTCTCGCGGCCATGAACTCCGGCCGCCCGAGCCACTCCAGCCACGAGCCGGTCTGCCATGGCCATCAACCGCCACACCCCGCTCCGGCTGTGCCCGACTCCTCCGCCACTGCTCCGGCTGAGCTCGACAGCTCCGCTCCGGCCCGCCCCATTCAACCCCATATCTCCTCCCTGTCCGACTATATCACCACCACCACCACAAGCTCCCTGTCCGGTTACATCACCACCACCACTACCACCACCATTGACACCCATTCGGCAGCCGCTCTCCGGCCACCCCCCTACACCACCTCGCTCTGGCCAACAACCCCCTCGCCGACAAGGTATACCATTTCTTCCCCTCTCTCTATTTTTATATATATAGTGTCTTGTGTATATAGTTAGGATTATAGGTTATATATTTTGTTGTGTAATTTTAAGTGTAGTTCATGTAACTTGGTGTTTAATGAGGTGTGACTAGGGTTTATAGTAGTGTTTAGAGTCTACTTACCTAAGTTTGTAAAAATAAGAATTTTTGGACATGCATTGAGTTTGGGGTTTGAGAATGAAACGGTTCTAGTTAAAGATTACTTATATTCATTGGGAATTATGGGATTTTATATGTATGAGAGATTTTAGGATAATGCATATTATAATACACAATTGATGAAAGTGATAATTGATTAATTTTGGTTTAAATTTACATTGGTGATCGTGTGTGTGGACATAAAATATATAAATGAGACTGTTGGAAATATGATAATGCTGAGGGTGGGTTTTAAGAGCATGAAGAAATTAGGGTGTTCGTTTTAATATATGTATTTTTATCATTGACGATGGGCAGAGTTAAATTGTGGACGAATAATACTAGGATAGTAGAATATTGATGGACATGGTGGAGCCGGTGATGGATTGTGAAAAGGGTGTAATATCAAACCGTTAGTCAGTGATTGGAGACTGAGAATAATAATGAAATTAATCGAGGAGTAGTTTTAAGGTAAAATGTTGATAGTTTTATATTGAGGGATTAAATAATTAATGATTAATTTGTTCGAGGAGGATATCTGAATATGCATATTAACGTCTGTGAAGACCAGGGGTGAAACCAAGGATTGGAGCATGTGGTGGACCATGGAATATCGTGATAAACATAGTAAGATTGAGGTTTGGATTGATAATATGGTACAAATGTTTAATATGTATAGATGTGACGTACTCTGAGTCAACCTTGGTCAACTCTCTAGCGTCTTGTCCCTGTGAGTCGTAGCTGAGACTGAGTTTAGGTGTAGATGTGTGTCTCATTCCTGCCTGTCGTGTGTTAGATTATTAATTTTTAGTTTGTATCTCATCTCTAGGTACTGCGGGACCTGAGGACTTGGATGCGGTACCGGATCCCCGTCATCAGCAGCCGCACGCAGGCAAGTGTACCTTGCCACCTGTATTTCAGATTACAAATTTATATTATTTCTTTATGTATATTGTGCTCGTAATTATGTTAACGTTCGATACTTCGCGTCCGAATCACAACCGGGTGAAGACGTATGTCGTAACGTCTTAGAAAGATTGTTGGATGATTCGTAGCATCTCGATATCCGTACCTGAGTATATCGACACCCCAGGACATACTCATACACTATGATCGTGCCAGATTCCTGTATCCTGATACTGACATCATAACCAGAGACTGGGACGACCTTAGGGTCGTGTCTGTTGAGATTACTTCTTTGTGTCGGGACTGTTAGATAGAGGTTCAGGTTCAGTGCACCATCGTTGACCGCTTGGGAATAGGAAGACAGTTACTAGACGTTTGGGCTCCTCTGTATGCTTATATATATATATATATATGTATTGTTTCTGTAGTGATCCTGTATCTAGTGTAGTTGTATCACCCGTGTGACTCCTTGCCCGGAGCTGCGGTACGTCCCGTGTGTTTTCGTGTCCGGAGCTATGATTTTATTTTAGAAAGCCCACGCGTCGAACATTGTCTTTAAACTGTGTCATACTTGTTTGGTTATGATAGAGTACCCTGTTGTTGCACTTGTACTATCTGTTTACCTGGCATGTTGTATTTCAGTACCTTGTTACGTCCCTCTGAGGACCTGGTTCCCTGCCAGTTTTGCAGCATAGATGATTACGGAGCATTTGGAGTTGCTGTTGGAGTTGCATGTCTTACGAGCATGGTACCAGGTACTCACATCTTATCTACCAGCATTATGGTTATTTTACATTGATTATTCATCTGCTGTTGTAGCCTAGTTTTTATAGACTCATACTTCTTCTCGAGTCTATTCGAGTTAGTGTGTTATTGGGCGGCCGACTCTAGCACATATAGCTCATTCTTGTATACTGCTGTACATTATGGATTGAGACATAGAGGTTTACATTTATGGGATATCTATATAGTGCCTTTTATATTTACAGCTTATACGTATTCGAGTCAGACCAGAGTCTAGTCGAATGCGTAGCTGGCGTGTCACGTATTCCTGGTCCTACGTATTTTGGGACTGGGGCATGACATATTTTTGTGGTGGCCCATGCAGGTCCGTTTTAAATCATCTTGGTCACCTGACTGTGCCAAGCGAGTCTGCAAATTAGGAATAGATATTATAATTGTTGAATAGGATCTCAATCCATAATCGATTTTAAAAACTCTTTATATGTGATTATCGCTCTTGGAATTCCAATTTTCATTCATTCAATTTCCGTCAATATCATTATCATTGTTCTCATCCCCTATTAATCGCGAAGAAGGATGCTTGTGCCTGATGATTTCCCTCTAGAAGAAGATCGAAGACCAGACGACAGAAGACATAATTCGTATACCTTTCTCTGAGGAGATTGTTACCTTATCAGGATAGATTGATGTGTTCTTTGGATTCTAGAACTAGTGTGGAAGGTTGGCAAGAGAGTTGGACCCAGTAGTACCCTACCCGTGCTTGAGGTAGCAGTGATCTTGGAAGTACAAGGAGCTAGAAAGATTGTTGATCAAGACCTAGAATAATCTAAGAAAATACATAGCCAGATGCTGGAAAGTAGTGGTTGTATATGATAGCAATATCAGGAATAATATTATGGACTAGAGAAGGTAAAATTTCAGGCTCTCACTTGGAAGATAATGATCTGATTTCAGGAATTCTAGTATGTGCTTAAGTGATACCATTATTGTACTATGTGACTTGGAGAGATAAATAATGAAAAGAAGAAATTTGAGGAATAAAATTTTAGGGAAAATTTGAGGAGAAGAGAAATTATACTTTAGACAGGGAAGAATTTTTCTTTCAGAAGATTAGTGTGGTAAACAAAACAGGAGAATTTATTTTTGAGGATAAGTCTGGACGATGACACCGTCCTAGCATGAGTTGATTGAGCCAATACCACGCGACACTAGATTGTCGACGTGATTACGTTATTTGTGGCCACCAGATTACCCTGAGTTTGAGTTACTTCATGGAGCCTGGGAGCATGATGCCCATCTACCTTAGGAGTATACAACGCATGAGGTGAACCAGTGTACCACCATATTATATCAGGGTTGAGGATGTGATTCTAGATAATCTTCCAGGCCTGCCACCTGACAGAGAGATAGGGTTGCTATAGAGTTAACTCCAGGAGCCGAGCCAGTTACTTCCCCGTTTACAGACTAGCACCGAAGGAGTTGGTCGAGCTGAAAGTCCAAGTAGATGATCTCTTAGATAAGGGTTTCATACGGGCTAGTGTATCTCCATGGGGAGCACCCATTCTGTTTGTACCAAAGAAGGACAGGACGATACGTTTGATCAACTTAGCAGTGCATATGTATTCTCGAAGATCGATCTTAGATCAGGCTATCGTCAGATCAAGGTACGGCGAGAGGACATTCTGAAAACAGCTTTTCGGACAAAGTAAGGACACTATGAGTTTCTAGTCATACCGTTTGGTTCAGCCAACGCACCAGCAGTATTTATGAGCTTGATGAACAATGTTTCCCACCAGTACTTAGATAAGTTCATAGTGGTAATTATAGATGACATCTTGGTATATCCCAAGAGCCATGAGGAGCATGAGAGGCATCTCAGGATCGTGTTGGAGACGCTGAGACATGAGAGGCTGTACGCCAAACTCAACAAATGTGAGTTCTTCCTGGATAGAGTACCATTTCTGGGGCACATAATCACCGGAGATGGACTAACAGTTGACCCAGAGAAGATAGTTGCAGTTGAGACATGGCCAACTCCTGTACCTGTTACAGAGACTAGGAGCTTCCTCGGACTTGCCGGATATTATCGGAGGTTCGTAAAAAAATCTCGAGGATTGTTGCGCCTATGATGCGACTGACGCATAACGGCAAGGAGTTTATCTGGACCAACGAGTGTCAGGCAGCTTTCGATGAGCTGAAGAAGCGTCTGACATCAGCACCGATTTTGACACTACCTTCAGGATCAAGAGGATATGTAGTGTATAGTGATGCGTCTGGGAGCAGATTAGGATGTGTACTAATGCAACACGACAAGGTGATAGCCGACGTATCGAGACAGCTGAGAGTTCATAAGAAGAACTTTCCGACGCACGACTTGGAGCTAGCTGCGGTGATATTTGTACTGAAGCTATGGAGACATTACCTTTATGGTGAGCATGTTGAGGTTTATACAGATCATAAAAGCCAGAAGTATGTCTACACGCAGAAGGAGCTCAATATGAGATAGAGGCGCTGGATAGAGTTGACGACAGATTACGACATTGAGTTGCAGTACCACCCTGGCAAGGCGAATGTCGTAGCAGATGCCTTAAGCAGGAAGCCCATGACATACTTTTTGACGACCCATCGATAATTGTTAGAGGATCTCCAGGAACTTGGGATTGAGATTGTATTGCCAGGCATGGATGGACAGATGGCCAGTCTCGAGGTTCAGTCTACACTGATTGAGAGGATCAGGGCAGCCCTGCCTACAGATGCGAGATTTCGATCCGAGTGGCGAGCTACGCCAAGAGTTGATGACCGAGGCACATAGCTCGATTTATTTTATTCATCCCGGGGGTACGAAGATATACCGAGACTTGAGGCAGCTGGTGGCATGGGATGAAGAGAGAAATTGTAAGATTCGTGGCAAAATATTTAGTTTGTCAGCAAGTCAAGGCTGAACATCAGAGGTCTGCTGGATTATTGCAGCCGCTTCCCATTCCCGATTGGAAGTGGGAACACATTACCATGGACTTCGTCACAGGATTCCCACGGAGCCCTAGCGAGAATGATGCAGTTTGGGTGGTCGTAGACAGATTTACCAAGTCTGCACATTTCTTGCCCTTTAGAGTTGGGCAATCCATGAAGATTTTAGCTGACATGTATATGAGGCAGATAGTACGATTGTATGGAGTGCCTATCAATATCGTATCGGACCGTGATTCCAGATTCACGTCATATTTTTGGCGGAGTATGCAGGAGAGCCTATGAACTCGTCTCAAGTTCAGCACTGCATATCATCCACAGACTGATGGTCAGTCAGAGCGCATGATACAGATATTAGAGGATATGTTGAGAGCGTACATGATTGATTTTGGAGGATCTTGGAAGGACCACCTACACTTGGTGGAATTCTCCTACAATAACAGTTACCAGGCCAGCATACAGATGGCACCTTATGAGGTACTATACGGCAGGAAATGTAGGTCGCCAGTTTGTTGGATTAACGTGGGAGAGCGTCAGATACTTGGTATTGAGTTGGTGATACAGACAGTGAAGAAGATCAAGCAGATTCAGAGCCACCTGCGTGCAGCACAGGACAGACAAAAATATTGGGCAGATGCGCACCGCAGGCCATTGGAGTTCAAGGAGGGTGACCATGTATTTTTGAGGATATCGCCCACTCGTGGAACCATCAGATTCGGAGGCAGAGGCAAGCTGAGTCCGAGGTACATCGGGCCTTTTGACATCTTGGAACGAGTTGGCGAAGTGGCTTACCGTCTTGAATTGCTCCCATCATTAGAGGGAGTGTATGACGTATTTCATGTATCGCAGCTAAGGAGATATGTCACAGACCCTAGCCACGTGCTTGATCATTCGGAGATTACAGTCGGGCCCAGTCTATCTTACGTAGAGTAGCCAGTCGAGATCCTCAATCACAGCGAGATGGCTTTGAGAGGGCAGACTATTCGACTGGTCAGAGTTGCATGGAAGCATCATTCGCCAGGTGAGTCTACCTGGGAGCACGAGGATTCTATTCGACAGTGGTTCCCGTATTTATTTGAGGAGCAAGGTACGAATTTACGTACCGTATTTGATTACTAGTTTGTTTTTTTGAATTCTCTTAGCTATTATCGTGCTTTACTTTTAATTTCTGGGACAAAATTTTTCTAAGTTGGGAAAAATGTAAACCCCCTCGATTAATTCTTAGATAATCAGGTTTGGACTGGGAAAATTTTGGATTTAGCAGCAGATGTTGAGGTTTAGAGTAGAGTTAAGTTTGTATGTTATTTTAATTTATTTAATTAAAATCTTTGGCGCGCCCTATCATTGTTAAATTATTCGGAGCCCAATATCAGCCCATAATTTCTATCGGATTATTGTACTTCTGACCTGACTCGCCAAATTAGGCACTGGACTTTTCCGTCACTCAAAATCATATTTTCTTGTGCTCTAAATTAATTTCACAATTTTCTGTAACCAAAATCCCATAATTAGATTCCGTGTCGGACACTTGTGTTGTTACCCTCAGTTTTGATATACCAACTTAACCCGTTGAGCCGGACCAACTAAAGGGTCCAAGACTGACTCGAAGCCCCCACTATTTTTGACCTTTGTGTCATTTCTGAATTTTGACCCCAAGTGCCCCCATTTAATTTAAAAGCGGGGGCCACTTTAATTCTATTTAAATCGGGAATACCAATTTTGCCTAATCCTATTTTAATCCCCAATTAATCTCAATGCCCATTTAATTAAACCCGTGCCTCACACACACCACCCCCTCACCATGCAAAACACCAAACACCAATTCTCCCATAATTTTCCCATTATTTTATGTGTTTGTGCAAATACCCAAACTTAAGGGGCTAATTTGCAAATATGGTAACATGTGTCAAAACCTCATTGGGCTAGGCCAAATGGAGAAGCCCCTCTCCTTTGACCAAGTCAACATCTCTTCTCCCTTTCATTTAGATCAAGAATTTATTTCTTCATATGTAATCCCCACCACCCAATTGAAATGGGCAGATCCTGACCACACATTCTCATATCACCTCCCATATTTAATGTCTACATCACATCCCTTCCCCCAAGGCCGGTCCTAATCCCAACACATGGAGAACCCCACCCCCTCTCTCTCTCTCTCTCCTCCTCCTCCTCCATGAAATCCGAAACCCCCACCTTCCCTTTTTTTATCTCTTTTTTCTTTTTCCTTCCTCCTTACACTACACCACTTCACCCGACCCCTGCTTCGGCCGGCGGTCCGACAGCTCCGGCTACACCCCCAGGCAACCGAGCACTGCTCCTCCACCTGCCAGTCTGTTGTCCCCCACATCCAGCCGCCTCTCTCCTGCAATGCCACGGCCACCCGCCAGTCGAGCACCCTCACGGCCAACCCAGCTCGACTGCCTCTGCCCCGCTGTTTGGAACAGCACCCGCAACACCACCCCCATTCCTGCCGGCTCCTTCGTCTCTGGTCGGCTGCAGCACCGACTACTGCATTCCCGCAGCCATGAACTCCGGCCGCCCAAGCCACTCCTGCCACGAGCCGGTCTGCCATGACCATCAACCGCCACACCCCGCTCCGGCTGTGCCCGATTCCTCCGCCACTGCTCCGGCTGAGCTCGACAGCACCGCTCCGGCTTGCCCCATTCAGCCCCACATCTCCTCCCTGTCCGGCTACATCACTACCACCACCACCACCACAAGCTCCCTATCCGGTTACATCACCACCACCACTACCACCACCATTGACACCCATTCGGCAGTCGCTCTCCGGCCACCCCCCTGCACCACCTAGCTCCGGCCAACAACCCCCTCGCCGACGAGGTATACCATTTCTCCCCCTCTCTCTATTTTTATATATATAGTGTCTTGTGTATATAGTTAGGATTATAGGTTGTATATTTTGTTGTGTAATTTTAAGTGTAGTTCATGTAACTTGGTGTTTAATGAGGTGTGACTAGGGTTTATGGTAGTGTTTAGAGTCTACTTACCTAAGTTTTTAAAAATAAGAATTTTTGGACATGCATTGAGTTTGGGGTTTGAGAATGAAACGGTTCTAGTTAAAGATTACTTATATGCATTGGGAATTATAGGATTTTATATGTAGGAGAGATTTTAGGATAATGCATATTATAATACACAATTGATGAAAGTACTAATTGATTAATTTTGGTTTAAATTTACATTGGTGATCGTGTGTGTGGACATGAAATATATAAATGAGACTGTTGGAAATATGATAATGCTGAGGGTGGGTTTTAAGAGCATGAAGAAATTAGGGTGTTCGTTTTAATATATGCATTTTTATCATTGACGATGGGCACAGTTAAATTGTGGACAAATAATACTAGGATAGTAGAATATTGATGGACATGGTGGAGCCAGTGATGGATTGTGAAAAGGGTATAATATCAAACCGTTAGTCAGTGATTGGAGACTGAGAAATAATAATAAAATTAATCGAGGAGTAGTTTTAAGGTAAAATATTGATGGTTGTATATTGAGGGATTAAATAATTAATGATTAATTTGTTCGAGGAGGATATCTGAATATGCATGTTAACGTCTGTGAAGACCCGGGGTGAAACCGAGGATTGGATCATTTGGTGGACCACGAAATATCGTAATGAACATAGTAAGATTGAGGTTTGGATTGATGATATGGTACAGATGTTTAATATGTATAGATGTGACGTACTCCGAGTCAACCTTGGTCAACCCTCTAGCGTCTTATCCCTGTGAGTCGTAGCTGAGACTGAGTTTAGGTGTAGATGTGTGTCGCATCCCTGCCTGTCGTGTGTTAGATTATTGATTTTTAGTTTGTATCTCATCTCTAGGTACTGCGGGATCTGAGGACTTGGACGCGGTACCGGATCCCCGTCATCAGCAGCCGCACGCAGGCAAGTGTTCCTTGCCACCTTGTATTTCAGATTACAGATTTATATTGTTTCTTTATGTACATTGTGCGCGTAATTATGTTGACGTTCGATACTTCACGTCAGGATCACAACCGGGTGAAGACGTACGTTGTAACATCTTAGAAAGATTGTTGGATGATTCTTAGCATCTCGATATGCATACCTGAGTATATCGACACCCCAGGACACACTCATACACTATGATCGTGCCAGATTCCTGTATCTTGATACTGACATCATGACCAAAGACTGGGACAACCTTAGGGTCGCATCTGTTGAGATTACTTCTGTGTGTCGAGACTGTTAGATAGAGGTTCAGGTTCAGTGCACCATCGTTGACCGCTTGAGAAGGAGAAGACAGTTACTAGACGTTTGGGCTCCTCTGCACGCGCTTATATATATATGTATTGTTTCTGTAGTGATCCTGTATCTAGTGTAGTTGTATCACCCGTGTGACTCCTTGCCCGGAGCTGCGGTACGTCCCGTGTATTTCTGTGTCCGGAGCTACGGTTTTATTTTAGAAAGCCCACGTGTGTCACACTTGTTTGGTTATGATAGAGTACCCTGTTGTTGCACTTGTACTATCTGTTTACCTGGCATATTGTATTTCTGTACCTTGTTACGTCCCCCTGAGGACCTGGTTCCCTGCCAGTTTTGCAGCATAGATGATTACGGAGCATTTGGAGTTGCTGTTGGAGTTGCATGTCTTGTGAGCATGGTACCAGGTACTCACATCTTATCTACTGGCATTATGGTTATTTTACATTGATTATTCATCTGCTGTTGTAGCCTAGTTTTTATAGACTCATACTTCTTCTCGAGTCTATTCAAGTTAGTATGTTATTGGGTGGCCGACTCTAGCACATATAGCTCATTCTTGTATACTGCTGTACATTGTGGATTAAGACATAGAGGTTCACATTTATGGGATATCTAGATAGTGCCTTTTATATTTACAGCTTATACGTATTCGAGTCAGACCAGAGTCTGGTCGAATGCGTAGCTGGTGTGTCACGTATTCCTGGTCCTACGTATTTTAGGGCTGGGGTGTGACACGGGAACTCCATGTATCCTGACGATCTGCCTCATATACATCTCTGTCAGCTTCTCTGTAGACTAACCCACCTTGAAAGGCAAATAGTAGGCTGACTTGGTCAACCTGTCAATGATGACCCAAATCGCGTCTTTTTCTCCTGGAGATCGTGGAAGTCCGGACACAAAATCTATAGTAATGTGCTCCCACTTCCACTCTGGAATGGGTAATTGCTGAAGTAAACCTCCTGGCCTCTGCCTCTTGGCTTTCACCTGCTGGCACACTAAGCATCTAGATACAAACTGTGCCACTTCCCTCTTCATGCCATACCACCACACACTCTCTCGCATATCCCGATACATCTTATTGGCACCTGGATGCATGAAATACTGAGAGCAATACGCTTCCTGCAATACCTCCTCACGCAGCTCCCCCCCAGGCACACACAATCTAACTCCATGCCGCAAGGAACCATCCTCGGCAATGGTGAACTCATCCTCCAATCCTGCTCTCACCTGAGCTCTAATGCTTCTCAGAGATACATCTTCATACTGTGCTGCCTTAATCCTGTCCATCAAATCTGAATGTATCTACAATCCCCACATCTGTATAGCCAAACCAGGAAGTACCATCTCAATGCCCAAGCTCTCCAAGTCCTCCAACAAATATCGATCCTGTATCAAGAATATAGCTACCGGATACCTGCTTAAAGCATCGACAACTACATTAGCTTTTCCAGGATGATACTGCAAAGATATATCAAAATACTTCATCAGTTCCAACCACCGATGCTGCCTCATGTTCAACTCCTTCTGCGTGAAAACGTACTTCAAGCTCTTGTGGTCTGTGAAGATCTCCACACGCTCTCCTTACAAATAGTATTTTTACAACTTCAGGGCGAAGATGACTGCTGCCAACTCTAAATTATGGGTAGGATAGTTCTTCTCATGAGGACACAATTGCTTGGATGCATAGGCAATCACTTTTCCATTCTGCTGAAGTACACAACCTAAACATTTCCCCGATGCATCACTATAAATAGTGAAACCTCCAGACCCTGATAGCAACGTCAAAATAGGAGCAGACGTCAACCTCTTCTTCAATTCCTCAAAAAGCAACCTGACAATCCTCCGTCCAAAAAAACTCTACATCCTTCATGGTGAGTCTGGTCATCGGCTCGGTAATCCTCAAAAAATCTTGCATAAACTTCCTGTAGTAGCTTGATAATCCCAAAAAACTCCTGATCTCTGCTACCGAACTCGGGGTCTTCCAAGACTACACTGCTGCGATCTTCTTCGGATCCACTGGAATACCATCACCAGTCACAACATGTCCTAAGAATTCTACCTTATCCAAGAAGAACTCACACTTGGACAGCTTCCTATACAGCTTCTCCTTCCTCAGCACATCCAACAAAATCTGCAAATGCTCCTCGTGCTCCTCCGGTGTCTTCGAGTATATGAGTATGTCGTCGATGAACACCACCATGAACTTGTTAAGGTACTGATGGAACACCTTGTTCATCAAGTTCATAAATATCACCGGTGCATTAGTCAACCCAAATGGTATCACCATAACTCGTACTAACCACACTGAGTTCTAAAAGCAGTCTTCGGTACGTCCTCCGGCTTTACCTTCACCTGGTGGTAACCTGATCTCAAATCTATCTTAGAAAACACCTTGGCACCACTCAACTGATCGAACATATCATCAATCCATGGCAAAGGGTACTTATTCTTAATAGTGAGATTATTCAATGCCCTGTAATCAATGTATATACGCACCGATCCATCCTTCTTCGGTACAAACAATATCGGGGCTCCCCATAGTGAAGAACTCGATCTGATAAACCCCTTATCCTGCAATTCGTCCACCTACTTCTTTAGCTCGACCAGCTCGCTATTGTTTACTCTATAGACATGTTGTAGCATTTGTTCTGCACCTGGCACCAAGTCTATAGAGAATTCAATATCTCGATCTGGCGGCAATCCTGGCAATTCCTCAGGAAACACATCGAAGAACTCTGCTATCAACGAATGCGGCAACTCCTTGTATTCTACCATAGCTCCATAAATAATGCCTTCTCCCTGCGCTGCAGCTCCTCTAGCAAACTCAAACTCTGGCTCTCCCGGCGGACCAAACAAAACTCTACCTCCTCTACAATCTATACTAGCACGGTGCCTACTCAACCAATCCATCCTGAGTACAATGTCGTAGCTCGGAAGTAGCATTACAAGTAGACATGCACTCAACTTTCGGCCTCCTAGAGTAACTCTTCGATCCTTGCAAATATCATTTACCAGGATAATGCCTCCCCCGGTCATGATCTTGCAAGTCCTAAGCAAAGACTCAGCTACCAAACCATTCTTCAGAGCAAAAGAAACAAATACAAAACTATGGAAAGCACCACTATCAAACAAAACTAAAGCTGGAAAGAAATTAATATGGCACATGATGTAAGACACTCATAGAAGGACAGTTTAAAGGTCAAGAATCAATATCAAAGGAGAATAGTTGAATGAATCAAAAGAATTTTTTCTAGATGTGATTGAGTATTCTTAGCCTATAGCCTACATCCTATATCCTGAAATAGGCTCGTAATAGTACTCAATTCAGAGCACCACTACGAATCGCACTAATTGCGACCTCGGAGAGAGACCTGCATGGGCCACCACTAAAAATGTATTATGACCCGCACCCAATGTAGAGATGCAAGTCGAGAATAATGCCCAGCCTACGTCGCAGAATCTACGGTAGAATGCTATCTGGGTAATCTATCTAGTAATATAATAAAGCACCAACAATAACAATATACTCAATCACAGATCTAAGATAGAAACGAGCACGAATATAATAAGGAATAGAATAGTCACATATAACTCATTAGTCTAAAATAATAATATCAATGAGTCAGAAAGAATACTAACAAATAAACTGGAGACAAATCCAGTACAAAAAATACTAAGAAGCTACTAGTCCCGGGTCATCTGTCTCAGTTGGGATAAGTCCCTCCTGAGCCAGGGTCTCTAACTCTAAACCCACAATATCCTGAGGTCCATAATGTATAAGGTACCACTCCTCAATATCATCTGGAAGAAATATATCCAGTCAGAAAAGGAGTAGAGTACATCTCTAGCAACAGTTCTAATCAATGATAAAAACTATACAATAGGAAATAGATATGAATATACAAGATGCACAATAGATACAAGAGATACAAAATAAGGAAATACTGTAACTAAATACAAGAATGAACAATATGTCAATGAACAAGAATACTAATGACTAAGTGAGTGAGTACTAGCTTTAACATATGATCGGCTTGGGAACTTGCACATGAATAATGGCCTGGTTAGTCATACGTGCGGTGTATGACCAACACTCACAGGAAAATAATACTTGCATAGGAAGGTATGATCACATATCTACACTAAAATACTTTCCACCCCCGACTGGTATAGTAGATCCAACCATGGTATGCTATGGCATGGGATTCTTTAGAAAGGTAGCAAATCTCCCCAAAAATTAGTGTTTGTACATGTACAAGATAATCAATGAAACAAGACTTGCACAAGATACACCATATACAAGAAATAATATCTTATAACAAGATCCAGATATACCAATCTGTGTAACCATCGTGTCAAGAAACATGGATATCTATACTAAATACAATGAACATAGAGGATATCATAAATGAGAAACTATCAGAGAATGTACTCGCCTGAAGTCCAATGAATAGTCTCACATATGTCTAATATGATGCCTCGAAGACCTAGATATGGAATATAATATTAATACAAGGTTTCAGAAAGAAAATAAGTTAAACTAGTCAACTTCTAGGTCAACAAGCCATTTCTAAGTCAAAAATTAAACTAGGTCAACTCTAAGTCAAACCGGTCAAACTATGACAAACTACCTATTTCTAGATTGCATGAGTCTATCTCAAAGATGTTGGGTTCAAACACTATGAATCTAGGTCATAAAAGCTATATCTTAGGATATTAGGATACCGTATCTCAGGATACGCAAATAGGAGATAAATATCACACATACATATATCAAACAATATTACATATTAAATCCTAATTACCAAAAGCTATATGGATACCTTGGTTTCGAACCAACTTGGTATCCAACACTAAACCTCAATCTTGATACCCAAACCCAATACCTTGGTCATCCCCAAATACCTTGATACTTACCTTGGTATCTCAAGGTAAAAGCCACAACTTCATATATATACTAACTACCCATAATAACTATATGTTAACAACCCACTACTAAAAGTATAGCATACTAAAGTATAATAACAATTAGGAAGTATATATTTATATACTAATACCTTATATATATATATTATTTAAAAAATATACATAAATATTATATATATCGCAGAATTGTCACTAAAACTCTGTTGCCGTCGCTGAAGCTGTTGTCGCTAAAGCCGCTGCTGTGTTCTGTTGCGATCACTGCTGCTGCCATCGCTGAAGTTGCCATCGCTGAAGCGCTGTTGTTGCTGTAGCTATTGTCGTTGTTATATGCTGCGGCTGTCGCTAATGCTGTTGTTGTTGCTGCTGTTGCTATATGCTGTTGTTGTTGCTATATGCTGCTGTTGTTGTTGCTATTACTGCTGCTATTGTTGCTGCTGTTCATCGCAGAATCTGCTGTTGTTTTTGGTAAAACTGCTGCTCCCTCTCTCCCACTCTTATATATATAACTCATAATATATATACTAATATATACATCATAACTACTACTATATAAAATATACACTCATTTAAATACATATATATGTATCCACAATAATACATATAACATAACGTAACATAACATAACATAACATAACATAACATAACATAACATAACATACACACACACACACACACATATATATATATATATATATATATATATATATATATATATATATATATATATATATATATATATATATATAAAATTATAACTTATACGTACACACACACACACACACACTCTCTCTCTCTCTCTCTCTCACCCCCCCCCCACATATATATATATATATATATATATATATATATATATATATATTAAAATATTTATATATATACTACAATAATTAATAGCTTTTACATGTGTAGAAAAATAGCTACATAAATATATACACATAGACATATAGATCCATGACACACTAATACATAAATATATATACACAATAATATATATATATATATATATATATATATATATATATATATATATATCACCATGACTAAGAACAATTTAGAAATAGATCTAAAATTAAATTGCACAAACACATGGAGCGTATCACATCCGTATCCCACTAGATCTAGGATACGCTTGTGACACGAGTCCACCACACATCCAAACTTACCCCAAAGGACACAAACAAGTCTAATATATTATTTATGAACAATACGAAGAGTCAAACACAAATCTACTTGTCCGTGTCAAAATATGACATGCACAGTGTCCCGTGTCGGAGGAAAACCCCCCAAATCAACACGTATCACCAAATTATTGGGATACAACCTACACATACCCAATTGTGGACATGACACTATCCCCAAACACATAAGCATATGCGAAATTGATCTATAGGACCAATTGACACACACAACAAATGTCAATCTTGGAATTTCCCCAAAATTGACACAAAAAGTACCATAACTTTCATAATATACCTCATATGAACACAAAACCAAATTCTATGGGTAGCCTATGCATATGGGTTAATTTTTTTATTATTAAATCTTATATTTAAAGCATAAATTAAGGAAGAAAACTAAATTGTACCTATTGGGAGATGAATTCCCAATAAAATCTCCAAATATGATGAAATTGGCGTCCAACTTGTAGATCCTTACTCCTCTTTGTAGATCCTTACTTTCTTCTTCTAGATCCTTGCTCCACTAGTCTCCAATGGTGATTTGGGATAAAATTTGGTAGGAAAAATGATATGGAATGAAGAAATTTGGTTGAGGAAAATTCTAGTTCTAGTTTTCAAATAAAAAGAGGAGAGAGAAACTTTTCCCCTCTTTTTATATAGGCCGGCCCCCTCTACCCCTTCCTCAAGTCACTTTGTAATGTCCATTATACCCCTTGGGGCCTCTCATGAAGAAATAATTAAGGAGGAAAGCTTATAGTCTAATGGTTTAATTAAATTAATCATCCTCCTAATCAATGGGCTTTCTAATTAGGCTCAAATCTAACAATTAATATATGTTGGTCCAATAGTCTAAACTAAACTAGTTAGGTCCACTAACACAAGTCCAAAATAAATAACTAATATATAACAATAATTAAATAATATAATAAATAATTATTTAACATGTACAATATTTAATTAATTATAAAATTACTAAAATATCCTTTCCTAGAAAATGTGGTAGTGACACTGCTCGAGCTAATATCAAGCTGAGGCTACTGCTGCTCCTACAGTCCAAAATTTGACACCCCTTATTGCACAGTGATTGCCTCCATCCACATGACACACATTATCATAGCTCAAAGCCATGATACAAACCATGATACTCTTGTATCATCCCATCATGGTATCAATGCTCCTCCAATACCTCATATACTAATCACCCCATCACATATACATACCAAGCATATGCACACACACAAACAAACAAACACACACACACACACACACACACACACACACACACACACACACACACACACACACACACAGGGAGCACTGTGCACACACACACACACAAACACACACACACACAAAATACCTTAGTACTAGCTCTATGTCACTGCCCAGGTTCAACTGCACCTGAGCTTTTAACCCTTTCACTGATATTCTAACTGCTTGTACAAGGCCAACACATGAGAGTCCAGGTCTAGCTCACCCTATCCTCCACAGGTGCAGATCACTTACTCCCACTGTTTAAAATACCTGAACCCAGGTACCACTACACTGATACCAAATCACAGAGACTCCCTACCACCCTTTTCTGAAACTAATCACAAGTGTTCACTGAACACTCTGTCTAATATCCAACTCCCCCCTTTTCACCTGATACCAAAAGCCAACACTCACATCCCCTTTGAGCAATTGCTGCTCCTTCTTACCTAGCTCAAGCTTGCCTACTGCCTGCACTTTACACCACTGCTGGACTGCACTAAACACCACAACACATCAGTTGCTGTGATAAGTCCCCGAGCCTAGAATGCAATTGCAGTATCAAGCACTACTCGAGCACCACAATGCTTATTGCACAGCATGACACCAACTGAGATGCTATGGCACTCTAAATGTGTACACACTCACACACTCCTATGTGTGTATCACACACACACACACACACACACACACACACACACACACACTGACAACTTAGTTCCCCCTCTCTAATCTAATTACACACACACACACGCACACACACACACACACACACACACACACACACACATACACTAATATATATAAACTCTTATATTTATACATAAGCTATCTACAAGGAGTATATGCATATATATTAAGTGCAAGTTGAATATTAAGTCTAAAATGACCAAATTGGCATTCTAACAAACACTTGGGGTGCCAAATTCGTGGTTCCTCTAAAATTAGCACAAAAATTAATATTCTACAAGAAAAATCCTAGATCTAGATAAATGGAGGCTTCTAACAGTTAGATCTAGCCAAATAGATTCAATTTCACCTATGTGAGGATTCCTATAGGTCCAATGGATATTTTTAACCATGAATAAAGTAAAAAATAGAGAGTTACCTAGGTTTTGAGTGACCTCCCTGATGAACTCCAAATTTGGACATAAGGAAGACGAAGTGGACATGATCCTCAATACTTGGACTCCTCTTCAAGCTTCCTCTAGCAACGACAAGCTCCTAGCCTTCTTGGAAAATAAAAATAAGAGGGATGAGATTTGGAGTGGAAAAATTAGGGTTTGCTCTCAAGTTTTGGGGATGAACTAATGAAAATAAATGGAGTCTACTATGAATAACTTATATAGACTCCCCCTTAGGGATAGTTCATGTCATGATGGTTTGATTTGACTCAAAAGCCCCTCTTATTCTTTCATGAATATGATCTAATAATCCTTAGGAAGAAATATTCTATTCTTAAGTCTAAATAGGTTTAATGGTCCTAATCTAGTCCTGACTAACTAGTGGTTCAACTTAACTAGTCTGATTTAAATAAATAACCCATTAGTCACATATTATATATACACATAAAATTAAATTATAGCAAATTACCAAAATACCCTTATTTTAAAAATGAGGTGGTTATATCCAGGCCTTCCTTAAATTTGGTCCTATTGGTTCATAGAGCTATAACTAGTTCTAAGGTTCAAATGATATTCTCTCAGATAGTGACCATAGTCGTCTCAATCATTATAGGGATTTCTATGTCTATCCTGACCATTCTTTATAAATGGGTAAAGCTTCTAATTCATCTCTAACTGATGGTGAGAGTTTTAATATCTATTTGAAAGAGAAAGTTTTCTACTAAGGCTAATCCTTATATATAATTCTAAGCTATCCTCTCGTTCTAATAGTATTCCTAGTATATGCATCTATCTTACCTACTTCTAACTTAGATAACCCTTCTTATGAATTATTCTACCAATACTGTTTATATCCAATAATAAATATATAACTAAAAGTCAAGCATGAGTGTTCGTCCTTTCGAAATAGGAAAGAATGAGAATCAATGATAGATAGTTCAAGAAGGGTATCATCGAATACGATTTTCGAGATTCAAAGGCGATAATAGAAATCAAAGAAGGTTCAAAGCAATTATGGATTGAGATCCTAACAATCAAATAAGTTTTAGCAAACTTAGTGTCTACGAGTCCAAAATGATGATACAAACCCAATGGAATGTCTATAATTGAATTCCGGTGAGCCGGTCACGAAATCGTCCATCAAGTCGGACCGTGGGCCCCGCGAAATGATATTCCGGTCAACATTCTCAGAATTACACCAAATTTGGGTCACAGGACCAGTATAATGCTGCAAATCTGATGATGCAAGTTTTGTGACAAAATAACAAACACACACGAAGTGATTATACAAATTCAAAAAAAGTCAATACGGGTTTTTTCGACGGAAACGTTTTGATTTCGGCGTGCACATATGTCCAAATCAAGTTTTGTGAAATCCCACACGTCCGCATTGATGATATGCCCCTTTAGGAATAATTTGTATGAGACGAAGTTGTCTTGTTTGGAGAAACGTACTCCATATCAGAAAATTTTGGATTTTGGAATCATGGTTTTTCGTCAACTTCAACGCTGAATTGTTAGAGATATAAACCAAATTAAAAATAAACTAATTGAAGGGATTAAAACTTGGTTATGTTGTCTAAAATAATGTTTAGACGGGTTTTGAAAATATTAAATGAGTTGATAGAAAACTGGATGAGAACAAGGCTAGTTCGACTATTTTTATGTACTATTTTTTACTAGATTTCGTCAAACTTTCTGTCCGATTAACGCATGATTTAAAACAGAAAAACATATTCTTATTGACAGGGTTTGAAGATGGTAATGTTGTGAACATAAAGGGTTGATCGATTTGAAAAAAAGTGGATGACAAAGGAGAAAATATATCCAAAAGTTGGGATCGTGGGCTGATATTGTTCCTGTCGCGGATGCTATGCGCGGCCTCTGCTGCCCGCGTCGGCGGTGCCGCAGAGCTCCGGTACGGTGGTGGCGGTTCCGGTCGGGGCGTCGAAGAGGTGGAGGCGTGGGTTAGGGTTTGGGCTAGGGTTAGATGATCTTTATATATGTTTATGTATATATATGTATATGTTAGAGATGGAAAGCGGGTAGTTGGGTCTGTAGGTGCGTTCTGTACGTGGGTTGGGCAGTTTAGGCTTGCTATTATTGTTGTTGTGTTTGTTGTTGCTGTTGTTGTTGTTGTTGTTGTTGTTGTTTCTTTTCTTTTCTTTTTTTCTTTCCTTTCCTTTTCTTTTTCTT
Source organism: Iris macrosiphon (assembly GCA_036927795.1). Taxonomy (NCBI): domain Eukaryota; kingdom Viridiplantae; phylum Streptophyta; class Magnoliopsida; order Asparagales; family Iridaceae; genus Iris; species Iris macrosiphon. The sequence continues at coordinate 94,024,234 of JAYESA010000008.1, forward strand.
TTTCTTTTCTTTTATTAATATTATATATAAATAATATGGTAAAAACACAATAAAAATTAGGTTTGTATATAAAATAATTTTTAGAAAATCTTATAATATTTTGTTTAACAAATAAATTTACATTTAAAATACTTTAGTGAAATATTTGTAAATACGAAATATAATTAAATGTTTATACATTATAAATATATATATAAAATTTATATATTTCTAATTAGCTAAGTAAATTTCAAATTTTCAAATAATTAAATAATAAAAATAATAAAAATAAAAAATAAAAAATGGTGGTTTACAATAGGTGCAGGTGTTGGTGTAGGTTGCCTCTCCAGAACTGCCATTAAGTTCTGTCTCATAGTCTCGGCCTGATGCCATTCTGCCTACATCATGGCCTGAAAGAATTGAAATATATGCGTCTGTCCTTCCCGTGGTGGCATCTGGGACGAAAAGGGCATGTACGACATGTGTTGAGGGTACAACCTGTATGACATATGAGGAGGGAAGGATGGAGGTGGTGGCAATGGAAACTCCGGTTGCGATGTCGGTGCCTACTTAGACGTCGGTCCCTCAGGCTACGACGTCGGCATGGCCCTCGAAGTCTGGCCCTCATGCTGCTGTATCGAAATAGCCTATAAAGTCTGGCCCTCATGCTGCTGTGTCAGAAGAGCCTGCGAAGTCTGGTTCCAGTATATCAACGGGGTCTGAGGTATCACCGGAACCTGTGGTGGTGGCTGCTCTCCAGGTGGTCCCGGGGATCCATCATCCCTCTGCGTGGTATCGGATGGCATAATGGCACTATATGCCTTTGCTACGCAAGTTCATCTCTCTGTAAGAAATATAACTAAATTAAAAGAGTACGAAAAAAATAAACATAATGCATATATTCAAATAGTTAAATACGAAGGAGGTTCACAGATAGTAATCAATGTGGATGAGATCTAAATTTTTTTATCCTCTACCAGGCTCGCCGGACATGACATAATACCACAAGCGATAAACGGAGACCTGCATGGGCTACCACTAAAACTATGTCACGCCCTAATCCCAAAATATATGGGACCATGCCACGTGGCAAATGTCAGCTAATATGACTCCGAAGAATTTTTTAATTTAATGGACCCATTGAAGCATACTACACTGTCCTAAATTACTATCAAGTCTATTATGCTATGCTAACAAGCAACAGATAAACAACTAATCTCATCCATGAAAATAAATGTAATAAAGACTAAAATAAGTGCTGGTAAATAAAATACAAAGAGTCTGAACATCTATAATACAATTGAGATAGTCTGATGGGGACAAACCTACTGAATTACAATAATAGAATAAAAGTACAAAAATAAGTAAGATAACTAGATTAGAGCATAAACTAGCTAGATAAAGATACTCAAGAATAAAGCAATTGTGTACCCCAGGTCAAGGGAACTCCTTTAGAAATGCCTCAAAAGTCCTCAGCCACGAATCCGACCTCCACTCCTGCTCCATATATGGTCGGGTAGAAGTCCTCGTCTAGATCTGGAAGGGAACCAGATCCTCAGAGGGATGTAACAAGATACAAAAAGTACATGCCATAATATAAATACTGTGAAAACAAAAAGGTGAAGTAACCAGCTAAGTAAAATGTACTTGAAGACAACCATGTTGCATATGGGTAGGTAAAAAGGGATAAAATGTAGCGTCGAGCCAGAGGCTAAGTATCTGGCATTAGCTGTAAACTGAAAGCCAGAAGTATATGCTGACTATATTATCGATCATGATAGAGCATAGCTATTAACCTCTACCGGATGTATCGACAAGCATATACGCCCATAACCGGGTAACACATAGCCCATAACCGGGTAACACTGAGGCTCACGACCCCTTAGTTTACTCAGAAACTATGGTAGCCAAATGTCTGTCCCATATGCCTACTAATTATCTTCCCCGTCCAATGCCAATGTACAAGTCGCGAATACGATATGGACATCTCGTACTATAATGCAAGTCACTAAAGAACTATATAACTACGCTAAATACCGTCATACGTGCTACTCGCACCGATGGCCAGTCAAGTGCGTAAGCTCGCATTCCTACATGAACTCACTCTGTGACATGCAATGATGTCACTACCACATTTTCTAGGAAGGGTATTTTGGTCATTTTATAATTAATTAGTTTTGTGCATGTTGTATATTTATTTATAGTATTATTTATTATTGTTAGATGTTGTATTATAGTTTGCACTTGTGTTAATGGACCTAACTAGACTAGACTTGACTCTTAGACCAACATTTATTTTAGTTAGACTTTAGCCCAATATCCAAGCCCAAATTTATTAAGTTAATATTGTAATTAGTCAAACCTTTAGGATTAGAAACTTCCTTCCTTAATCATTTTTTTCATGACAAGCCAATAAGAACCTTTTAGACATTTTACACTTGCTTGAGGGACAAGTTAGGGCCAGCCACAATGGGGTTGGAGAGAGCCTCTCTCTTTACATTTATTTTACTCCAAATCTAGATCTAGAATTTTTCTCTTCAAATTTATTTATTCACTACACTAATTTCTATCCAAATTCTCTTTTAATTTCTTCTCTACTTACTATTGGAGGCTATTGGAGCAAGGAGGAGGCAAGGATCTATAATTTGGTGGCAGGAGCACAAGTTGAAGGCTCTTTGCATCAATTTGGAGACTTACATTAGGAATCCATCTCCCAATAGATACAATTCAGATTTTTTTGCTAATTAGACTCTAAATCTATAATTTAATCATTAGAAACTCTCCCATATATTAGGGCTACCTATAGGAAGAATAATTGACTATTAGGGACCCCTATTATGAATGTTATGATGTATTTTGTGTCCAATTTGGAGAAAATCTAAGATTGGTGCACCATGTATTTGTCAATTGGCCAAGTAGACCAAATTGATCCTAGATTGGTTATGTGAGACTACTGTCGTGTCCATAATTGGATACATGTAGGCGTATCATGGCAATTTAGTGATACGAGTTAATTTTGGGGTTTTTTCCTTCGACACGAGAGCTACACATATCATATTTTGCCACAAACATCAGAATGGGTAGCGGGCACTTTGATTTGTCTCTAATTATGATATTAGACTTGTTCATAATATTTATGGAGAGTTGGGTGAGGTTTGTATTGAGTATCAAAGGTGTATCACAACGGTATCATTAGATCTAGTGTGATATTGAGGCGATGCACCACTTGTGTTTGTGGAATTATTATACGATATATTTTGTGTATTTTATTATATTCTAAATATTATATATATATATATTATATTTAAGTGATTACTTGATGTATATATTATATACATACATTAGTATAGGTGTATCTTATGTTAGTATTAGTTAGTGTTTGTGCTTGATGTGGAGTTTAGAATAGGAGTAGGGGTATCCTGTTCAGTCACTATAAAGTGATAGATGTTGAGCTAGGTTGTGTTGTGATGGTGGAGTTTAAAAGGAGAGAAATGGGGTGCTACCTGGGTATTATAGTGTGTGGGATATTAGAGTTCAGATGTTGGGCGAACTCTAAAACAACAGCAGCAAAGGTTAGATGGGTGTGCTGCTGTTGATGATTATTGGGTTATTGGTCATATTGTGGTCTGAGAAGTAAGGAAGGGAGCATGGGAGCAGTGGGGGAAGTGGGGGCAGTGAGGTACTAGATAGGTGGAGATGTTGATGCTCGGGTCTGTTGACTAGTGAGCAAAAACAACAACCATTCAGAGCTGATTTGAGCAGCCTTGGTGCATTGCACAACAGGGTGATCCTGGGCGGTAATGCAAGCTAATTTTAGTGCACTTAGTGCACTGTTCTGTTCCCCATTAACATATTATAGTTACCTGTAGTGTAGATAAGAGGTATCAGTTGGTATATTAGGCTTTAGTACCTGGGTATTAGATTTATAAGTAAGGGATTGTGTGTGTATGTGTGTGTGTGTCTGCGTGTATGTGTATATTTGTATCTTAAGAAAGAATATGGTATATGTTCAGTCCTAGGGGGGCTCTAGTTTTCTTTACATTAGGTAAGGTTTCCTAGTGTTAAGTGGTATCAAGTATCAACTGCCAATACGTGAGTATTGTAAGGTAATAGTTAATGAGGGTATAGTGTTCTATTTGACACTTGGTTAGAGTGTCCTAGTATGGGTATTAGAGATTAGTAATAGGTTATATGGTTAAAGTATTGTATAGCATATATATGTGAGTTAGGTATTGATATATACTAACTATTATTAGTATAATAGTTATGAAAGTTTAATATAAGGCAATGAATATATTACCTAGTGTTAATCCTAGTGTAAGTTATATTTGGATATTGGTATCATAAGGTAACTTAATACCTAGTTTTAGCTAGTATTGCTAGTATCATGAAGATACTAAACTAAAAACTTGGATATAGGCTAGTACAACCTAGAAATAGCTAGTTTGACCAAGCTTGACTAGTTTGACCTAGAGTTGACCTAGTTTGACTGATTTGACTTAGAGATGGCTTAAGGACCTAGAATTTGACTAGTTTAACTTTATTATCATTTCAAAAATATTATATTAATATAATATTCCATATTTAGGTCCTCGAGGCACCATCCCGGATACAGTCGATACTTTATACCGAATCTCAGGCGAGATTATCTAATAGTTTCTCGTTTATGATATCTCTTATATTTCTTGTATTTAGTGTAGATATCCTTGATTTTCCTGACACTTGGTTATATAGATTGGTATTTCTGGATCCCGTCAAGAGATATTATTCCTGCTAGTTCCTGGCATATTTTTTGTGCGAGCCGTTGTTCTTGTACTTGTATGGACACTGATTCATGAGAAGATTAGCGCACTTCTTGTAGAATCTCGTGCCATAGTGTGCCATGGTTGGATCCATTCTACCAATCGGGGGCAAAAAGTATTTAGTGTAGATATGTGATCATACCCCCGTAATTCTTGTTTTTCTTGTATAGTGTTACTCATACACCACAAGTATGTTTAAACAGGCCCGTGGTTCTTGAGCAATACCCAAGTCGATCATATATTGAAGCTAGTACTCACTCACTTAGATGTATCTTTTGATTATATATATGATGTTCGTATCTCTTGTATGTATTTTTCATATTTTTTTATTCCTGTATATTTCTACTATGTTCTTTTCATCTTGTATATGCTCTCTATTTACTATTACATAATTTTTATCATTTATTGGAGCTGCTGTTAGAGGTGTGCTTCGTTCCATCTTGATTGGATATATTTTTCAGATAATTTAGATGACTGGTACCCTACACACTATAGACCTCATGACGTAGTTGGTGTAGAGTTGGAGACAGTGGCTTAGGAGGAACCGATACCTAGAGATGATCAGCTAGTTGCAGCTAATTAGACTTTTGTATTAGACATTTATTAGTTAGACATTTTGGCCTGTATTGTATTTGAGTTTGTGCTAGTCTATTGGACTTGGAGATGAGTTATATTTGTGACTTGTGACTTTTATTTCTTTTATTCCATATCGTGCCATACCTTCCTCTAGTTTTTATATTGTGATTATGGTTTACCTCATCATATTATTATATTGTTCCTCCATTTGGAGTTGAGATACTATGACAGGTACATTATATTTTTGTGTGAGATGTTTAGATAGTATTGATGACCAAGACATCGTTCTACCGCCGATATTGCAGCGTAGGCTGGGCGTTGTTCACGTACTCGTGCTCCTACACCGGGAGCGGGTCATGACACATATTTAGTGGTGGCCCATGCAGGTCTTCGAGGTTGCAATTAGTATGATTCGTAGTGGTGCTCTAATTTGAGTACAATTATGAGCCTGTTTCAGGATATATGATATAGGCTATAGGTTCAGAATACCCAATCACATATAGGAAAAACTATATTATTTATTTAAACCGTTCTTCCTTGATATTTGAAAATTAAGCTTTAATTATCATTCTTTGAATATATTTTATCATGTGCTATATTGATTCTTTTCTTCTGCTTTGCCTCAGGATGTCGCCTAAGACTCGATCATAGCAGAGAGGAGCAACTTCTGAGTGATATGTGACTTCCTGAGGGCCTACACTAGTCACTTCTTCGGTGATTGGTGTATCAGTTGCATTTGGGGGTCTACCTCCAGTACAGAGGACTGTTCCAGCTGTGTCTGAGGGACTTTCTGTCACTATCACATTTCTAGAATAGGACTTTATTGTAAATTGCCATATTTATTTTATTTTGTTAATATAATGTATGATATGTTATTATATAAATTGTTTGGTGTTCTTTAATGCATAGGTTAATGGGCTAGACCTAAGAATCCACTAGATAAACCCTTTGACAAATCCCTATTTTAAAATTAGCATTTAGTTAAACCCTCAATGTATGACTAAACCCCTTTAATTATTTAGTTCTTCATAACAAGTCATGAAAGGCAAAATAGACTCTTTGCATTAGATGCCCTAACCTTAACCCTAGTCCTATATAATGAGAGGGAGCCTCACTCAAGCTTTTTTATTCATGAAGAAAACCCTAAAAATAGCCTCCATTTAGAAATCATCTTCCCTTCCTCAAATTTCAGGATTTCTAGCCCTAGAAACCCTCATTCCTTCTCCATCAAGAGAGACCTAGGAGCTTGGACCAAGGAGGCTTGGAGAAGGAGAAGCTACATTGGGAATCCATCTTCCAATAGGTGAAAATAAAAAATAAAACCTCATTAAAATTCTGTTTTAATTGTTGTTTGGCCATTAGGAGCCCACCATTTGAATTATAAATGACTCTTGTGGTTGCATAAGGATTTTTCATGGAGTAATAGGTGATTTTGGGGTTTTGTGATCCTATGATACATTTTTCCCAATTTTTCGTAGCCCAAATTATAGGGATATGTATTCTTGCATGTTTGCATCATATACGTAGAGGTTTGGTTTTGATTTAGGGTTTTAAGTTTGGGTATTCATGAGTAATCATGTGAATCCATTTTTCAGCACACTAAGTGTTTGTTGATATGTTTAGTAGGGTGAATACCTATTTAATCTATTCTAATATTACATATTTTGATGTATGATATATATATATATATATATATATATATATATATATATATATATATATATATATATATATATATATATATTGATCTATTTGTGTCATTTTGGAGAGGGGAATACACCATGGGGAGGTCATCACTGTGCAGTCGGGTTCTTCATTGTGACTGTGTATCAGGTTGCTATGTGCATTAGGGAGATTCAAATGTATCATTCGAGTATCAGTTGTTGAGGCCTATCGTGTAGGTCTGTGAGTATGTATCAGAGTGTCTCAATGAGTGAGTTGTGACACTGGCACTGTGGTTCAGTGTATCAGTGTCAGTGTGGGGGGCTTTAATTCAGTGAGTGTGTGTGTTTCATGTTGTTGTGTAATAGTGTTCAAGTGTTAATAGTGAGTGTCTTAGTCAGGGGGTGTCAGAGGTGTTTATGCCTGTGTATAGGATTTGGATGGGGGATAGTTATCAGTATTTGGTGCACTAATTCGCAATAATAGGACATCAACACAAGTTTTAAAAAGCCAGCATAGTGATCTCGGTTTAGAGAGGACTGGGTAGCAGTTGATTCCCTGTATGTATTAGTCTTTCAGTCGTGTGAGTGAGTGAGCAGTGAGTGAGAGAGTGTATCTGTGAGTCAACTAGGTATCAGTATCTATGTTAGAGTATTAGCAGGGTGTAGGAGCCTGTGTGTGATGTGGTATATGTGTTAATATTGTATTGTAAGCAGCACAGCTAAGGGGAATTGAGTATCGGGTATCCACTGTTGTACAGTGAAAATTGCCTTGAGAGAGTATAGTTTTCACTGTGAGCACAGAGGTGTGTATCAGTGTCTATGTGAGTTTAGTTTTTCCCAGTGAGCAGTTGGTATCACAGGGGTAATCGAGTGAGGTATCACTCACTGCTTTGCAGTGAGCAGCACAGCTGGGGGGGTCTAAGAGTATATATGTATGAATATCAGTTCAGGTAATGAGTGTCTCAGTTGTGAGAGTGCCAGTGTGAGTGTGTTAGTTCAGTATTTAGGTGTGTGAGTGTCTCAGTGAGGTGTGAGTGTGACAGTATCAGTAGGTAATGGGTTTTGTTGGTATCAACAATGTATACCAGTATTGGGGAAGTATTGGTTAGCTAATGAGCTTAGGAGAGGGTCAGTGAGTTCCTGATACTGTGTATCAGTGAGTGTGTGTGTCAGTTTCACTATAAGGGAATTCAGTGTAGGTGTGATTGTGTAGGTGTTATCATAATCAGGGGATATTATCAAAGGTATGTATATAGGACTATGCTACCCCTAAAACTATATATATATATATATATATATATATATATATATATATATATATATATATATATATATATATATATATATATATATATATATATATATATATATGAGTTATATGTATTGGTAGTATCTAGTATAACATAGATATCAAGGTTTGAACTTAATAACTAAGTTTACGAGTTGTGTCTATCTAGTATCTACAAGATCAGTATTTATACATCTAATGGGTATTGAGATACCTAGTATCATAGGCATAGTGACACCAAGGTATGATTAGTGTTTAATAGTGAGGTAGTAGTAGGTGGGTACTAGAAGTGTTGAGTTTTGCAAGGTATTAACTAGTTAACCTAGTATGGACTTAGACATGACCTAGAAGCCTCGTATTTAATTAGTTAAACATGCTCATTCCTTTAATTCATTATTTTGACATTGATATTCCATAATTAGGTCATTGTGATCTCGCCTTGGACATTGATCCTCACACCTTCCTCAGGGCTACAGGCGAGTACATTCTCTGACAGTTTTTATTTTTGTTGATTAATTCTATAATTCTAGTTGTATAGTATACTTGATTCTGACACTGTGGATACACGGGTTAGCATCATAGATACCTGTCATGAGGAGTCATGATTGGAATCTATCGTGCTAGCTGAGGATGGGGAAATATTAGCAGATTATGTGATCATACCCACCTTATATGCATCATATCTCATCCTACACATCACGTTTGGTGTAGCCTGACCATTTACATGCCTTATAGCCTGTTATACATGATTAGCCTGACTATTGCTCACATCATAGCTAACCAGATGGTTAGCCTGATCTCACATGTATCATAGACAATCATATATAACAAGCCTGATCTCATCCCAAGCCGATCACATAATAGACTGATATTTCAAACACATAGCCAGATATTTTATTCTTTATTTTAGTTCACTTGTTCTAGCATTCACTTATATCTCTATTCATTGCTAGATGTATTATTGCTTATTAGATGTCTCCAGTATTCCATACTTCCAGTATTACTTTTATCTTGTATTTCCTTACACTATTTTTATAGTTTTGTCAATATAAATGAAACTGCTGTTTAGTACTTGTGCTTCGCTCCAATCCTGACTGGATAACATTTTTCAGAGGACTTGGAGGACTTCTGTCCTACCCACTTTGGCCCGGGCGAAGAGGGAGATTTTGTACCAAAGATCCTAGAGGAAACCCTCACCTTAGAGGAGACACCACCTACAGGCATTTAGACTATCCTATTTATGTATCATTGTTCTAAAAACTGAGACTTGGGTTGTATTTATTGTTAAGACTTTTTGGTGGACAACTAGACTCTAGACTTGTGTTGTATTTGTTTGTGCTTGACTTATGTTGGTACTCTTTATCCTTATATCTCGTTATTTTTCTTAGTCTTTGTTATTGTGTATATATTAAATTATTGATCAATGTATTATCATTGTCCTCCCTATGGAGTTGAGATCATTAACAGGTTATGAGTTAAGTTTGATAGTCTTGAGACATAGACAACATTCTACCGCCGATGTTGCGGCGTAGGCTGGACGTACCCACGGCTCATGCCCAATTTTTGGGTGCGGGTCGTGACACATTTTTAGTGGTGGCCTATGCAGGTCTAGATTCACAATTAGAGCAATATCATAGTGGTGCTCGCTTAGAGTATTGCTACGAGCCTGCTTTAGGAAATAGGATTTAGGCCGAGAATATGCTCAATCACAATTAGAAATTTTTTGATCCTTATAATACTATTCTGAATAATTGCTTCCTTTAGAATTTTACTGTCCTTCCTTTATGATATCGTATCTGTTGCCTTAATTATTTCTTTCGATCTGTCTTCAGGATGCCGCCGAAGACTAGGTCCTTGAGATTGGGGCCATCAGCATCAGAGAGGTCTGCCACCTCTCGACCTGATGGATAGATATCCGTAGTTCCTCCTACATCTCCTGTGCATGTGGGAGTATCTACACTTTTTGGGAGTCCTCCTCCCCCACCTGTTCCAAGAGTTGCCGCAGCTGTGACAGAGCTTCTTCCACCACCACCGACTCTGTTTCCCGGAGGTATGCCCGTTGATGGGGCATAGATGTTTGTGCTGATCCAGGGCATGGTAGATGCTCAGAGGACATCAGCGGAGGCCCAGCGAGTCCAGGCTGAGGCTCAGAGGGTGCAAGAGGAGGCACACCAGGCACAGACAGAGCTTATGAGGTAGAGCATGGAGAATGCTCATCAGGTGGCTCTCCAGGCTGTGGAAAGAGTTGAACAGCAGCAGCAACATCCTGGCCAGCAGTACCAGAGGCCGGGTACTATAGTGGACTTCAAGAGGATGATGCCTCGGGAGTTCAAGGGTACCGAGGGGATACTCTACGCCGACGACTGGCTAGAGGATATAGAGAGGAACTTGCGCTTGGCACAGATTCCGGAGATTCTTCAGACCGAGGCTGCCGGCAGTCAGATGTGACATCGCGCTGACATGGTTTCGTACTGAGCTGAGACTCATTGTCGGGGGACTTACTTGGGAGGCCTTCAAGGAGCTCTTCAAGGAGAAGTTATTCCCTGACGTAGCCCTGGGAGCCTTGGAGAGTCAGTTCCATGATTTGGTCCAATGAAGCATGTCAATCGACGAGTACGCCACAGAGTTTTGCCGTCTGAGTCAATTTGCACCATCGATGATTCGAGATCCAGGAGACATGGCCCGGAAGTTCAGAAAGGGGCTGACAAGGGAGATCAAGTCTCGTACTTTGGGACGTCGTACTGCTACATTCAAGGGCATTCTGATGGATGCCCAGATTGCTGAGGATGACTTGGACCTCAAGCCTAAGAGAGGATGCGTTACTTCAGGAGGAGCGAGCGATAGTGCGGGACCGGGCAATCATCCACACTTTCAGCATCAACAGAGGTCATACCAGCAACAGCATCAGCAGCACTAGACACCAGCCCGAGGACACACCCAGCAGGAGCAGCCACAGAGGCAGACTCAACCCGCTGTCCAGTGTGCGTACTACTGGAAGGTAGGACACACTAGGGACATCTGCAGAAAGAGGTTGGGTACATACTTGTCCTGTGGATCGTTATCACATCAGCTGAGGGACTATCCATCTATTTAGACTCGTCCAGGTCAGGGTGGAGCAGCCGCTCAGAGGGGACCAGCCAGGGTACCTAATGTACCAGGAGGCCAGCAGAGGGTACCTCTACTTCCACCACAGCAGCAGAGGTTTGCTCAGCACCAACAACAACAGAGAGGTGAACCCCAGGGACGAGCATACGCCATGACGATCGAGGAGACCGAGCCAGCCGGAGACGTGATTACATGTTCAGTTCTTCTCGATTCCATTCCAGTACTTGTATTATTCGATTCTGGCACCTCCCATAGTTTCGTGTCTGTATCTTATGCTCTTAAGCATTATTTAGAGGCAGAACCATTAGATAGGACTTGCAAGATCATAACTGGTGGAGGCATTATCCTAGTCCGTGATTATTGCAAGTACCGGAGAGTATCATTGGGAGGCCAAGAGTTGAGCGTGTGCTTACTCGTCATGCCACTTACGGGATACGATATTGTACTCGGAATGGACTGGTTGAGTAGGCACCATGCTACTATAGATTGTCATGGAGGCAGAGTGATATTTCGACCACCAGGAGAGCCGGAGTTCGAGGTCGCCAGAGGAGCAGCGGAGCAGAAGGACTTTTTGTGGAGCCAGGATGAAAGAAGAGGAGTTGCCACATCCTCTGATAGCGGAGTTTCTGGATGTATTTCTAGAGGAGTTGCCAGGCTTGCCGCCAGACAGAGATATTGAATTCTCTATAGATTTGGTGCCAGGAGCGGAGCCCATTTCATAACACGTCTATAGAGTCAACAACAGCGAGCTGGCAGAACTGAAGAAGCAAGTTGAGGAGATGCAGGACAAATGCTTCATCAAATCCAGTTCATCACCATGGAGAGCTTCGGTATTGTTCGTATCGAAGAAGGACGGCACGGTGCACATGTGCATCGATTATAGAGCTCTGAATAACCTCCCTATCAAGAATAAATACCCGCTGCCAAGGATAGATGATCTTTTTTATCAATTAAGCAGGACAAAGATATTTTCAAAGATAGACTTAAGGTCAGGCTATCACCAGGAGAAGGTGAAGAGAGAAGACACGCTGAAGACAGCCTTTCGGACCAGATATGGCCAGTTTGAGTTCATGGTAATACCGTTTGGTTTAACCAATGCACCGATAGTATTCATGAACTTGATGAACAAGTTGTTCCACCAGTATCTTGATAAGTTCATAGTGGTGTTCATCGATGACATTCTTGTGTATTTGAAGACCCCAGAGGAGCACGAAGAGCACCTGAGGATGATCTTAGAGACTCTCAGGAAGGAGGAGCTGTACGAAAAACTTTTAAAGTGTGAGTTCTTCCTTGACAAGGTTGAATTTCTTGGGCAAGTGGTGACGGGTGATGGAATCTCAGTTAACCCAAAGAAGATCAAGGCAGTGGAGTCATGGGCTACCCCCAGTTCGGTAGGTGAGATCAGGAGTTTTCTCGGGCTAGCAGGATACTACAAGAGGTTTGTACAAGACTTCTCCAGGATTTCAGAGCCAATGACTAGGCTGACCAGGAAAGATGTAGATTTTGTCTGGACAGAGGATTGCCAGGCCGCATTTGATGAGCTGAAGCAAAGATTGACGACAGCTCTAGTTTTGACGTTGACATCAGGGACAGGTAGATTCACTATCTACAGTGATGCTTCAGGGAAGGGTTTGGGTTGCGTTCTTCAGCAACACGGGAAGGTAATTGCCTATGCTTCAAGGCAATTATGCCCTCATGAAAAGAACTATCCCACCCACGATTTGGAGTTGGCAGCGGTTATCTTTGCTCTAAAGCTATGGAAACACTATCTGTAAGGAGAGCGTGTGGAGATCTTTACAGACCACAAGAGCTTGAAGTACGTGTTTACACAGAAGGAGCTGAACATGAGGCAGAGGAGGTGGTTGGAGTTAATGAAGACTTCGATATCTCATTATAGTACCACCCAGGAAAGGCCAACGTAGTCGCCGATGCCTTGAACAGGTATCCGATGGCTATGTACTTGACGACAGATAGGCATTTGTTGGCTGATTTGGAGAGCTTGGGAATTGAGGTACTAGTTCCTGGTATCGAGATTCAGATGTGGGGATTGCAGATACAGTCCGAGCTGATGGATAGAATCAGAGCTGCGTAGTATGATGATGAGTCTCTGAGGAGTATCAAGGCACAAGTTCGGACATAATTGTCAGACGACTTTACTATTGCGGATGATGGGTCTTTACGGCACGGTACGAGGATGTGTGTGCCGAGCGGGGAGCTGTGCAAAGAGGTTTTACAGGAGACACATTGCTCTTTGTACTCGATGCATCCAGGTGCCAACAAGATGTATCAAGATTTGAGGGAGCACGTATGGTGGTATGGTATGAAGCGTGAGGTAGCACGCTTCGTATCCCGGTGTCTAGTGTGCCAGTAGGTAAAGGCTGATCGGTAGAGGCCATGTGGTTTGCTTCAGCCTTTACCTATCCCAGAGTGGAAGTGGAAGCATGTGACCATGGATTTTATTTCAAAGCTTCCGCGTTCTCTAGGAAGAAAAGGCACAATTTGGTTCATCATGGATAGGTTGACCAAATCAGCCCACTTCTTACCCTTCAAAGTGGGTACATCGACAGAGAGGCTAGCAAAGATGTACGTGCGATATATTGTCAGATTACATGGGGTTCCTGTGAGCATCGTCTCGGATCGGGATAGTTATTTTATTTCCCACTTCTGGAGGAGTCTGTAGGCTAGCTTGGACACCCAGCTCAAGTTCAGTACCGCATACCACCCCCAAACAGACGGGCAGTCTGAAAGGACTATTCAGACTCTTGAGGATATGCTATGCACTTGCGTTCTAGATCTCGGAGCTTCTTGGGAGGATCATCTACACCTAGTAGAGTTTGCTTACAACAACAGCTACCAGGCCAGCATTGAGATGTTACCATTCGAGGCTTTATATGGACGAAGGTGTCATACACCGTTATCTTGGGATGACGTCGAAGAGAGAGAACCTTGTTAGGACCAAAAATGGTCGTGGATGCAGCGGAAAAGGTGAAACTCATCAGAGACAGATTGCGAGTGGCGCAGGATAGACAGCGACATTAGGCCGACAACCACCGTAGACCCCTAGAGTTTCAGGTATAGGTTTGTTATTATTCTGGCATGTGATTATTTTGTTTTAGACTGCGTATTATGACTGTTTTGTTCTAGGTTGGCGATCTGGTGTTCCTACAGATTTCTCTGACACCGGACATAATTCATTTTGGTGGAGGCGGGAAGCTTAGTCCATGCAATATCGGACCCTTCGGTATTCTTGCGAGGGTCGATGCAGTGGCCTATAGACTAGACTTGCTACCTGCACTAGAGGGAGTGCATGACGTGTTCCATGTGTCACAGCTGAGACGGTACATGGCAGATCCTAGTCACGTACAAGATCACTCGGAGATCGAGGTTGGTCCGACTCTCAGCTATCCTGAACAGCCCGTAGAGATCTTGGATCGCAGAGAGAAGGTGTTGCGGAATCAGACTATTTCTTTTGTTCGTGTTGCATGGAGACATCACTCTCCAAGCGAGTCAACCTGGGAGAGAGAGGATGAAATGCGCGAGCAATACCCGTATCTCTTCGAGACTTGAGGTATAATTCCTTGTCTGATTTTGTTCTTGTTCTAGTTCAATTCAATTTCGAGGACGAATTTTTTTAGGAGGGTAGACTTGTCACTACCACATTTCTAGAATAGGGCCTTATTGCAAATTTCCATATTTATTTAATTTTGTTAATATAATGTATGATATATTATTATATAAATTGTTTGGTATTCTTTAATGCATATGTTAATGGGCTAGACCTAAGAATCCATTAGATAAACCCTTTAACAAATCACTATTTTTAAATTAGCATTTAGTTAAATCCTCAATGTATGACTAAACCCCTTTAATTATTTAGTTCTTCATGACAAGTCATGAAGGGCAAAATAGACTCTTTGCATTAGAAGCCCTAACCCTAACCCTAGTCCTATATAATGAGAGGGAGCCTCCCTCAAGCCTCTTCATTCATGAAGAAAACCATAAGAATAGTCTCCATTTAGAAATCATCTTCCCTTCCTCAAATTTCAGGGTTTCTAGCCCTAGAAACCCTCATTCCTTCTACATCAAGAGAGACCTAGGAGCTTGGACTAAGGAGTCTTGGAGAAGAAGAAGCTATATTGGGAATCCATCTCCCAATACGTGAAAATCCAAAATAAAACCTCATTTAAATTCTATTTTAATTGTTGTTTGGCCATTAGGAGCCCACCATTTGAATTAGGAATGACTCTTGTGGTTGCATAAGGATTTTCCATGGAGTCATAGGTGATTTTGGGGTTTTGTAATCCTATGATACATTTTTCCCCAATTTTTTGTAGCCCTAATTATAGGGATATGTATTCTTGCATGTTTGCATCATATACGTAGAGGTTTGGTTTTGATTTAGAGTTTTAAGTTTGGGTATTCATGAGTAATCATAAGAATCCATTTTTCAGCACACTAAGTGTTTGTTGATATGTTTAGTAGGGTGAATACCTATTTAATCTATTCTAATATTACATATTTTGATGTATGATATATATATATATATATATATATATATATATATATATTGATCTATTTGTGTCATTTTGGAGAGGGGAATACACCATAGGGAGGTCGTCACTGTGCAGTCGGGTTCTTCACTGTGACTGTGTATCAGGTTGCTATGTGCATTAGGGAGATTCAAATGTATCATTCGAGTATCAGTTGTTGAGGCCTATCGTGTGGGTCTGTGAGTATGTATCAGAGTGTCTCAATGAGTGAGTTGTGACACTGGCACTGTGGTTCAGTGTATCAGTGTTAGTGAGGGGGTTTTTAATTCAGTGAGTGTGTGTGTTTCATGTTGTTGTGTAATAGTGTACAAGTGTCAATAGTGAGTGTCTTAGTGAGGGGGTGTCAGAGGTGTTTATGCCTGTGTATAGGATTTGGATGGGGGATAGTTATTAGTATTTGGTGCACTGATTCATAATAATAGGACAGCAGCACGTGTTTTAAAATCCAGCATAGGAATCTCGGTTTAGATAGGACTGGGTAGCAGTTGATTCCCTGTACGTATCAGTATTTCAGTCGTTTGAGTGAGTGAGCAGTGAGTGGGAGAGTGTATCTATGAGTTAATTTGGTATCATATCTATGTTAGAGTATCAGCAGGGTGTAGGAGCCAGTGTGTGATATGGTATGTGTGTTAATGTTGTATTGTGAGCAGCACAGCTAGGGGGTAATTGAGTATTGGGTATCCACTGCTACGCAGTGGAAATTGCCTTAAGAGAGTATAGTTTTCAATGTGAGCACAGAGGTGTGTATCAGTGTCTTTGTGAGTTTAGTTTTTCTCAGTGAGCAGTTAGTATCACAGGGGTATTCGAGTGAGGTATCACTCACTGCTGTGCAGTGAGCAGCACAGCTAGGGGGGGTCTTAGAGTATATATGTAGGAGTATCAGTTCAGGTAGTGAGTGTCTCAGTTGTGAGAGTGCCAGTGTGAGTGTGTCAGTTCAGTATTTAGGTATGTGAGTGTCTCAGTGAGGTGTGAGTGTGATAGTATCAGTAGGTAATGGGTTTTGTTGGTATCAGCAATGTATACCAGTATTGGGGAAGTGTTGGTTAGCTAATAAGCTTAGTAGAGTGTCAGTGAGTTCCTAATACTGTGTATCAGTGCGTGTGTGTGTCAGTTTCATTATGAGGGAATTCAGTGTAGGTATGATTGTGTAGGTATTAGCTTTAGAGAGTTTGTGTACCTGTGATGATCAAGGGATTTAGGTGTTTGTGCTTACAAGTATTTCGGTTAGAGTAGTCACTGAGTTGGACTGTAGGGATATGGAGCTAGGGTATTTTGAGCAGCAAAAACTTGCTGTAAGCACAGCAAGCTGGGAAGGAGGCTATGGAACTGCGGGCAGGGCAGTACAACAGGTTATGGGGGTAGACATGAGGCAGTGTAGTAGAGCAGGGGAAATAGGAGCTTAACTATACCGTAGCAATATCTATGTCCCAGTATCAACTAGAGGATCACTGTGCAGTTAGAAATCATGGAAAACAGGGTCTCAGGCATTTGAGTTGGTTAGTCTAGTTATTTACTAAATTAGCTAGTTGTATATTTGTTAGTAGTATACTGGTTCATGTATATATATTTAGCTATACGTATAGATAGTTGGTATTACTAGCATATAAAGTATGATGGGGGAGTCCAGTTCAGTCAAGTATCATGATCAGGGGATATTATCAAAGGTATGTATATAGGACTATGCTACCCCTAATACTATATATATATATATATATATATATATATATATGAGTTATATGTATTGGTAGTATCTAGTATAACATAGATATCAAGGTTTGAACTTAATAACTAAGTTTACGAGTTGTGTCTATCTAGTATCTACAAGATTAGTATTTATACATATAATGGGTATTGAGATACCTAGTATCATAGGCATAGTGACACCAAGGTATGATTAGTGTTTAATAGTGAGGTAGTAGTAGGTGGGTACTAGAAGTGTTGAGTTTTGTAAGGTATTAACTAGTTAACCTAGTATGGACTTAGACATGACTTAGAAGCCTCGTATTTAATTAGTTAAACATGCTCATTCCTTTAATTTATTATTTTGACATTGATATTCCATTGTTAGGTCATTATGATCTCGCCTTGGACATTGATCCTCACACCTTCCTTAGGACCACATGCAAGTACATTCTCTGACAGTTTTCATTTTTGTTGATTAATTCTATAATTCTAGTTGTATAGTATATTTGATTCTGACACTGTGGATACATGGGTTAGCATCATAGATATCTGTTATAAGGAGTCATGATTGGAATCCTTCGTGCTAGCTGTGGATGGGGAAATATTAGCAGATTATGTGATCATACCCTACCTTATATACATCATAGCTTACACCACACATCACGTTGGGTGTAGCCTGACAATTTACATGCCTTATAGCCTGTTATATATGATTAGCCTGACTATTGCTCGCATCATAACTAACCAGATGGTTAGCCTAAACTCACATGTATCATAGCCAATCATATATAACAAGCCTGATCTCATCCCAAGCCGATCACATAATAGACTGATATTTCAAACACATAGCCAGATATTTTATTCTTTATTTCAGTTGACTTGTTCTAGAATTCACTTATATCTCTATTCATTGCTAGATGTACTATTGCTTATTACATGTCTCCAGTATTCTATACTTTTAGTATTACTTTCATCTTGTATTTTCTTACACTATTTTTATAGTTTTGTCAATATAAATGAAACTTCTATTTAGTGCTTGTGCTTCGCTCCAATCCTGACTGGATAACATTTTTCAGAGAACTTGGAGGACTTCTGTCCTACCCACTATGGCCCGGGCGCAGAAGAAGATTTTGTACCAGAGATCCTAGAGGAAACCCTTACCTTAGAGGAGACACCACCTACAGGCATTTAGACTGTCCTATTTATGTATTATTGTTCTAAAAACTGAGACTTTGGTTGTATTTATTGTTGAGACTTTTTGGTAGACAACTAGACTTTAGACTTGTATTGTATTTGTTTGTGCTTGACTTATGTCGGTACTCTTTATCCTTATATCTCGTCGTGCCATTATTTTTCTTAGTCTTTTTGATTGACTATATATTAAATTGTTGATAATTGTATAATCATTGTCCTCCCTATGGAGTTGAGATCATTGACATATTATGAGTTAAGTTTGATAGTCTTGAGACCTAGATAGCGTTCTACCGCCGATGCTACGGCGTAGGCTGGACATACCCATGGCTCATGCCCAATTTCCGGGTGCAGGTCATGACACTTTCACCTCAACCATACGTGCCGACATATGTGACTTAGGTGTTCGTATTATTTTACAAGATAATGGAGGCTTAGAGGGCTCAGTTAGAGGCTCACTAGAGGCAGACCGACGTGTTGCTATAGGGTATTGAGAGTGCTCATCAGCTTGCCTTTGCTGCAGTAGAGAGAAGAGCTCCGGTCAAACAGTAGGTTGCTCCGCAGGTTGCCCAGCTTCTGTCGAGTAATATCCAGGACTTTAGGAAGCTGGAACCTCGGGTCTTCAAGGGGATCGAGGGCATCATCTACGGTGATAATTAGTTCGAGGATATCGAGCGTCTCATGAGGGTGTCCCATCTTGTAGAGGATCTGAAGGTTGAGGCAGTGGGACTTTAGTTGTTCGATATCGCCCGCCCTTGGTTCAGGAATGAGCCACTTCTTGCTGACATGGGGCAGTCTTTGGAGGTGTTTAAGGACCTTGTGACTAGGTGAGTGGTATTTGTGACTTGTGACTTCTATTTCTTTCATTCTATATCGTACCATACCTTCCTCTAGTTTTTATATTATTATTGAGTATGGTTTACCTCATCATATTATCATATTATTCCTTAATTTAGAGTTGAGATGCCATGACAGGTATATTATATTTTTGTGTGAGATGTTTGGATAGTATTGATGACCGAGACATCGTTCTGCCGTCGATGCTGCAGCCTAGGCTGGGCGTCATTCACGTACTCGTGCCCCTACACCGGGTGTGGGTCATGACAAATGATACGTGACAAGGCCTAGGGAGTCATAATGATAACTCCACAATTTTAGGTGCGTCCACTAGACATTAGGTCAAACACAAGTCCTAACGTTAATGCCTTCGTCGATTGTTCCGAAGTCATTCTCAAATGCGCACAGTTATATAATATTTAAATTAATAAATATGTGAACTGTAATAACTGAATTTAAATAGTACAACAATGCAAGGTATACTTGCTTGGAACTCCGATGTGAACAAGTAAAGATCCGGAACCCTCCTCCAAGGTCAATCCGTCCTGGGTGCTATAAATATATAACAATAAATATCAATCACTACATTACACTACACTAAACATACACACGAGTACAACATACAAAATGTCATGAGTCACGTATAGTCTAAACCAACAAGCGTTCTAACTAAGTGGGTTGACTAAATTTGACTAGTCAAAGATCAAGAAAGTATGTGTACACTAAGTCTACTAGTCACTCAACATATACAAGTCCTCTAAAATGTGTAATTTCTCATATGACATAATCACGGTCATCACCAAGATTTATGTAGGTGCTAAGTTAGTTTTACCTCAAATACATAGGTTACTAGTGTTATCCCTCTAGGCCTCCATGCACAAATATATAAAACGTCCCCTAATATTTGTTCACAACAAATCAAAGTTTCTAACTACATTACTTAACAATTGTCTACACTCAAGAAACTCATGTAACACTAAACATGAACACTTATTAATAGGTTAGGGTTCTCTTTATATATATAACACATCACAACATCCTCTAACATTTAAACCATTACCATACCCTAATAATCATACACTTGCACTACCAACCTCATATGCTCACAAACAATACTCAAATCTAGATTATTTTAGCATGGCACACTAATATGACAAAATTACAATTCCTCATTCCACACTTGTGCACAATATAAAAAAAATGATGATCCTAACATGGTAATAATTACTCTCTATTATGACACTACATATATATCTCAAACTAGTGGAAAAACCTAGGTAACATTCACAACAACTAGTAGAACACTTAACAAACCTAAATATGCAATAATATAAGACTTAAACAAAATTCTAACTAATATTTATTTTCTGAAATTTATATAAAATAGAGTTAGTAAAGAGGTTAAACAAGTGATTAAATAAGATAGACAAGTGTTAAGTTGAGGGTTGAGTCATGGCAAGATGCAAGTTTAATCATGATGTATATTTATATATACTCATACTTAATCATTCAAGAAGAGGATGAACAATACAAGGATGAAAGACATACATTATATATATAAATAAGGACAAGAAGATCTTGTATATATATTAAGAAGAAGAAGAAGAAGAAGATAAAGAAGAAGAAGATTATCTAGTGTTCAAGTAAAAATAAAGGGAACAATACTTGGAAAATTGCTCAAAAGGGGATGTTCTCCTCCTCGGCTGGAGCTTGTACTCGGTGCAAGGGGGAGAATGATCGGCCTGGGATGAAGAAGATAAGAAGCACAACAACAACTACACCAATAAGAGCAGCAGCTTTAGTAAGCAGTGGTAGAAGCAAAATTAAGCGGCAATAACAACAACTTAATGGAGGAGGAAGGGGAGGACATGATGGTGGTGATCGTGGTTAATGGGTGGCTTGGGTGGAGCTTGGTCGTGGGTGATGGGGGAATGAGGGTTGTGGTGGATGGTGAAGCTGGTGGTGGTGGTGGAAGTAATAGAGATGGTAGAGGAGTGAAGGAGTTGGTCGGGTGGCAGTGTAGCTGCTGTCGGGGGGGGTAGGGGTGGGGTACAGTGGTGGTGGTTATGGAGGTGATGGTGGTGGTGATCATGAAGGTGATGGTGGTGGTGATGGTTTCGGTTTTATGGAGAAGAATGGAAGAGGAGGTGGCTGAATTGTTTGAGGGAAGGGAGAGAGAGAGTGATGAGTATTAAATGACGGAGAGAGAGAGAAGAGGGTGTGTTGGGATTAGGGCCGGTTGCCCCTCCATATTTCTAGGGAAGTGTGTATTAGTATTTTTGAGAAAAAGGGTGGTGGGGATGGGGTTTGAGTTTGAATGGAGGGTTGTGATGGATTTTAGGTTTATGTTAAATAGTACCATACAAACAAAGGGGGAAAGAGAGAAGTGTATTACCGGTCAAGCATTTCAAAATATCTTTTCTCATTTGTCCCTACCAATAGGTGGTGGACACCTAGTTAGTTATTTACACATGAGTCCCTAATAATTTAGGATTTGCAAAAAATAGAAAATTTGGGTTGGTTGATGGTAGAATCCATGTTTGGTGTATTGTAGTGGAAGAAATTGGTGTGTGATATTTTGTATGAGCCATGAGGGTGTGAGTGTGGGTTTGGGTTGGTGTTTGATTTAGTTTCGGGCTAGGTTGAATTGGTTGCCCTAAAATAAATAAAAATTATGTCATAGGTGTTAATTAATAAATTGGAAGTACATAGAATCTAAATCGGGGGTGACACAAGTATCATAGACGTAGTAGACTCAGAATAGATTATCGTCATATATTGGGTTGCAAGAAATGGGTTAAAGTTGCATCTCTAATTTTGATTGTAACGGACATAGGTACAAAGTTTAGGTTTGAAATTAGATATTATTTGACGAATGTTGTGTGATTAAAATAAAGCACAAGAGAGTGTAATTATGAGTGTCACAAAAGTTAGAATATAAGACTGCCACGTCTAGGTCAAGGATGTAAAAAAATTTTGAAGACAAAAGCTAGAGTAGCACTCCAAATATCGAAGCAACGACAATGTGGCATAAATGAATTAAATTTAATAAGGTTAATTATAACTCCATTAACTAATTCAGAATAACCCTAAATAAATCCTACTCCTAGATTTGGGTCAGGGGATTTACAGAACTAATGTCCAATATGTGTCACATATCGTATACATACAAATAAATAAGAAATATCAAAATAAAATATAGCTACTATGGGGAATGATGAGATAAAAATGGTACTTGCTACTATGTCGTCTTATGCCAATGCCTCCTCCAGTTATATTGTGAAAGTCTACCCATGACCTTGCTGAGCTCCTTCTTACTATTGTCTATCTTGCTGCTACCTCTGAACCTGCCATACTGTTGCGGCCTTTGATAATATTATATCTGTGACTACGTCAGCAGTGGATGATGAGGCATGGGTTGAACTGCCAAAGCTGATCCTCTATAGTGCGATGCCCATAGTGTTAATAGAGCTGGAAACTATGGCACTGGTCCACCTATAAAACCCCTAATTTTAATAAACTATATTATTATTTAATTAATTGTTTACTTGATTTATAGTAATTTTAATAAACGTCAAAATTACCCCGTATCCGCGAAAGGTCCCCGTAACGCAACTTTTGCAAAACACCGCACCATTTATTGTACGCTCGTCAGAATATGACGAAACTTACGCCATTGGACTCGTGGTATTGTTCTGGTCCTGTGACCCAAGTTTTACGCGATTCTGAGATAGTTGACCAAGCCGCCTATTTGCGGGCCCCATGGTTGACTTTTTGGGCGAATTTGTGTTCGGCTCACCGGAATCCAAAATTAGACGTACCGTTGAGTTCGTATTGACATTTATAGTTTGTTTGACCTATAATTTTGTCCCATTTAGAGACCTATACTCCTGGCACGCTTTTCGGTACAAAGTGGCCCACTGGTGGACCCCACTTTGACCCAAAATTACCGTTTTGCCCCTGTGTCCAAATTAGACGAAAGGTTGGTGTTTTCTAGCTATTTTGCTTATTCTGGGAATGTTGGTGATATTTATTTCAGCATCCAGAGATGTTCATTCTGAGGTCGTAGTTTCTGATCTTGTGTGCTTGACTCCTGGACGTTACACTTTGCAGCTTTCTAACCCGGCAAGATACCTTGCCAAATTGTTTACAATACTTTGCATGCTTATTATATTTCTGTATATTCATTGCATTTCTGTATATTCATTGCATATATAGTTTCTTTCAGTCATTATTATATATTAGATATGTTGACACACACATGACACTTAGTATCATAAGAGGACAATCAGTACGCGTATGGGCTTTAACCACTCTAGTAAACCGTAGTATCTAGCTCGTATTACGGTAGTGTATCGTGCTGGTCTCTACCCCCGAGGTATGTCGATTTATGTAGAGTTGCGCTGGTCGCTACCCCCGAGGTATATCGATTTCTGATGTCCCCTAATGGGTGTATGAGTTATGAGGCTTAGATCGAGTAGCCTACCCTTGCCTATACGTTAAAAAGTTGTCCTCATTATGCATTTCATATAGATTGTCTTGTACAGTGTACTTATATATTTTTTTGTCTATATTGCATGTTTACTATCTTCAAATTGGCATGCTTCTATGTATTTTGTTACGTCTCTTTGAGGACCTGGTCCCTTTCCAGGTGTAGATGTTCATGACTATTTACAGGAGCACGGATCAAGACTTACCACTTATCTCTTCCGAGGAGGTCTTACCTTCGGAGCATCTTTGATTATCTCTAGCGATGGATCGCTTCGCTGATACCTTTATATCATCTTATATATATTGGAGATTTATCCTTCTCCCATATTTTAGTATTGATATAGTAATTGGTAGTGGATTTGTCTCCACCCGACTATTAGTTTTGGATTATTCAGACTCATTATTCTAGTTTAGTTATTTCCTTTTGTGACTTGTTATGTGGATGAGATTTAGTATATCTGTGACTTATGACCATATATATACCATATGTGAGTTTATATTCATATTACAGCGTACGTGTGTATTATGATATCCATATATTGGAGTTGCCATATACATACGGCTATCATGCTTACGTGTTCCTAGTCCTACGTATTTTGGGACTGGGGTGTGACATGTTTTTATGGTGGCCCATACAGGTCGAGAGCATATTATCTCGGTTACGTTACTATACCGAGCAAGCCTGCGTATAGGATTAGATTATAGGATCTCATCCACTTATCTAATATCCGTCCTTGATTTTATTTTGCATTCTCATTTGATTGCTTATATTGCATCTTACTTGATCCCTTCTCAACATCAATCTTCTCTCGTGCTTGATAGAGGTTAGGAAGATGACTTATACTGGGTATATACACTATAGTATTTAATAATACTATTAGTTAAATTATTGTAAGTTGGATAATATGCCTTATAACCTAGTAACACATAGTCCTGTTGACTCATTAATGAAGTATAAATGAATGACACCAACTATAGGCTTGCATAAAAAGATAGTGTTTACCCAGACAGTAGAACTTAGAGGCCCATACACCCATTTGGTTGACTAGAGACCTTGACAAGTAGTTAGTATGGCAACTGTAGAGGCACAACACCGATCTTCTTGGTGAACTTAAATTATTCTGTACCTTCCTCCATCATAATCAAGCGTACTCATATTTTTACTACCACGACTTATGCTGCTGTTATAACCTAGTTTTGCAAGCTTATTCTTTTATTGAGCTTGTTCATGACATATGTATTATTGGGGGCCCACACTAATACATTGTCTAAATCAGAATCGGTGTATTATGGTCTGATCAACCGTAGTGCACTTGGTTCGCTCTTTGTATCACTACTTTATATGGATTGAGATATAGTAGACTCAACTTGTTAGACGAATATACTTGCCCTCTAGACTGGTCAGAGCATATCATGTCAGGTATATGACTGTTCTGATATGAACATGCGTATAGGAATTTACTAAAATAAGATTTCAATCCACCACTGCCTTGGCAACTCCCTTTCAAATTTTTTAATCCCTTTGAATCCCGTACTTGTATTCTATCACCCCTCCTTGAATTCTTTATTGTTGTTTTTGTCTTCCCCTATTTCGGAAAGACGAACGTTCGTTCTTAGTATAGGTTTGATACACAGATAGTACCAGATATACCCCATAGGCCAAGCACTCATGATGACAAATAAGGAGCGCGGGCACAGGAAGTCGTAGATACATGTACGACCTTTAGTTATATTTGTCATTGCATACTCATGACCCCCTTTATGACACGATCTTAGATGTATAAATAGACGTAGAATTATATATAAGGTAGTTTAGCATATATGAGGATGTATTGATATTTTATCCAGATGGCATATATGCAATGCTAATAGATGACACGCGTAGCAGCAGTAGTATTCTCTTCCTATCACCATCTCGCCCCCTTGGGTGGCTCATCTTCTCTTCTCTATCCATTTCGTATCTCGTGCTTAACTCTTTCTATCATAGTCGTATCCTTTCGTGCCATCATAAATTATTTGAATTACTTCAACCTCACCCTTGTATTGTTAGTTAAAACATAAATGGTTTAGTAAATGATTAAATAACTAAAAGAATGAGTTTTTAATAAATACCCTTATGTATATGCACTATAGCAATATCTGTATTCTTTAACCCTTAAGTAGCATCATTTAGCCTAATAGAAATTTGTTAGATTGTTTGAAATAGATCATACTCCTAATAGTTTTATAAAGTTAGTCAAGACCTTAATTGTTACCCTAAAACCTAGACTAACCTAGGAAGAGTTGAAGGCACTTGTTACGAACTGACAACTATGACAAATTGCTAGCAAAGTAGCGACAACTGCAGCTAGACCGTTGTAGTAGAGTAGTCGAAGTACTTGCAGACATATTAGTCAGGTGGCATGGCAGTATTAGACTACGATACTTGACGGTTACAAAGAAAAATCATGGATGTGAGATTCAAGACAAGTACCCCAAGATTCTCGACCCAATAAATATATTCGTCTTACAACTTAGACAAAAGCCTCAAGAGACTGTGACTACTAGTAGAACTCTTGTAAGTTGGGTAGTGTAGACGAGTTAGAGAATAATATGATAGTGTATGGACAATAAATGAGGAAGTGTTAGAATGACAGACCATGACTTTAGGAAGCACTACTAGATAGCAATGTAGTGCAATAACTATAGTGATTATTATGAATATGGGTTAGTATCAATTTCCAGGACAAAATTTTTGTAAGTTGGGTAGAATATAAAACCCTAATTTTAATAAATCGTATTATTATTTAATTAATTGTTTACTTGATTTATAGTAATTATTAGCTAATTAGAAGAAATATATTTTATTAGATTTTAATTATTAGGTAATTATGCATTTATAGAATTATTATGCAAACTATTATTTTAGCTTATTTTATTATATGTAGAAAAAATTGTTGTAGAAAGGTGATAGAATTTTAGATGTACTAATAAATTTTTCCTGAAAATTTGATACCGTATATACATGTTTAAACAAATAATAATAAATAATAGTTATAATAAATATACTACTACTAATAATAAGCGTTAATAGTAATAATAATAATAATAATAATAATAAGTGTTATTTGTAATAATAATAATAATAATAATAATGATATTATTATTAGTAATAATAATAATGTAATACAAAATAGAAAAGAGAAAGAAAAGAAATAGAAAAGAGAAAGAAAAGAAATAGAAAAGAATAAGAGTAAGAATAAGAAAAGAAAAAGAAAAAGAAAAAGAAAAAGAAAAAGAAAAGAAAAGAAAAGAAAAACCTATACTCTACCCCCGCTGGCAACAGAACCCAACCCCCGGCTGCTAATTCCCCCCTCCCCCCACACCCGCGAGACCTAATTCTACCCGCCCCTCTCTCTCGCTCTCTCTCACTATATATATAACCAATTGCTAAACCCTAACCCTAAATCTCCTCATCCACTCCACGTTGAGACCTCCGCCGCCGACCTCGGAGCCACCGCGGTTCGCCGGAGCCACCACCATGTCCGCGCGTCAACGCCCCCACGCCGCGACAACATTTTGCTGCAATGTACCCCTGTTCACACCTTGTTTTCTGCGCCATTGCTCGACCAAATTTGACCCTGTCTTCACCGGTGTGATCTCCACCTATCCCACTTCCAATCCCGTAGATTAGTTTTTATCGTACAACGCGCAAAACTAGGTAAAAATTGACGTCAACTTTAAGAAAAATCACGACTTTTACGCTGTAGAAATCTGCTGCGATGACCCATGTTCAGGGATTCGTATCTCCCACCACAGATATCCAAATTTAGTTTTTCTTCTTGCTATGTGAAGACCACCTGACCGAGATTATTCTCTGTCAATTATATTATTTTATTATGTGTTAAAAATTAAAATAAATTAGGTTAAAAATCCAGAAAAACTTATTTTTAAAATGTTAAAATTTGTGATACGGAGCGCGTCCAACCAAACGGGACCGCCCCGTCGTGTACCAAGTATATCGAAAGATGCGCACGGTATACCTAGATGTGTGGGCTTTCACAGAAACTGATTTGAACGTGTGTGCACGTCGGTATTACCCCATATCCGCGAAAGGTCCCCTTATCGCGACTTTTATAAAATACCGCACCATTTATTGTATGCTCGTCAGAATGCGACAAAACTTGTGCCATTGGACTCGTGGTATTATGCTGGTCCTGTGACCCAAGTTTTACGTGATTTAGAGACAGTTGGCAAGCCACCTATTTGGGGGCCCTACGGTTGACTTTTTTGGCGAATTTGTGTTCGGCTCACCGGAATCCAAAATTAGACGTACCGTTGAGTTCGTATTGACATTTAGAGTTTGTTTGACATATATTTTTGTCCCATTTAGAGACCTTTACCCCTGGCATACTTTTCGGTGCAAAGTGGCCCACAAGTGGACCCCACTTTGACCCAAAATTACCGTTTTGCCCCTGTGTCCAAATTGGACAAAAGGGTAGTATTTTCTAGCTATTTTGCTTATTCTGGGAACGTTGGTGATGTTTATTTCAGCATCCAGAGACGTTCATTCTGAGATCGTAGTTTCTGATCCTGTGTGCTTGACTCCTGGACGTTACACTTTGCAGCTTTCTAACCAAGCAAGGTACCTTGCCAAATTATTTACAGTACTTTGCATACTTATTATATTTCTGTATATTTATTGTATTTCTGTATATTCATTACATGTGTAGTTTCTTTCAGTCATTACTATATATTAGATATGTTGACACACACATGACACTTAGTATCATGAGATGACAATCAGTAGGCGTATGGGCTTTAACCACTCTGGTAAACCATAGTATCTAGCTCGTACTACGGTAGTGTGTCACGCTGGTCGCTACCCCCGAGGTATGTCAATTGAGTCGTGCTGGTTGCTACCCCCGAGGTATGTCGATTTTTGATGTCCCCTGACGGGTATGTGAGTTGTGAGGCTTAGATCGAGTAGCCTACCCTTGCCCATACGTCAAAAAGTTATCCTCGTTATGCATTTCATATAGATTGTCTTGTACAGCGTACTTATATTTTTTTGTCTATATTACATGTTTACTGTATTCAAATTGGCATGCTTCTATGTATCTTGTTACGTCCCTCTGAGGACCTGGTCCCTTTCCAGGTGTAGATGTTCATGACTATTCACAGGAACACGGATCAGGACTTACCACTTATCTCTTCCGAGGAGGTTTTACCTTCGGAGCATTTTTGATTATCTCTAGCGATGGATCGCTTCACTGATACCTTTATATCATCTTATATATATTGGAGATTTATCCTTCTCCCTCATTTTAGTATTGATATAGTCATTGGTAGTGGATTTGTCTCCACCCGACTATTAGTTTTGGATTATTCAGACTCATTATTCTAGTTTAGTTATTTCCTTTTGTGACTTGTTGTGTGGATGAGATTTAGTATATCTGTGACTTGTGAGCATATATATATACCACATATGAGTTTATATTCATATTACAACATACCTGTATATTATGGTATCTATATATTGGAGTTGCCATATACATACGGCTAACATGCTTACATATTCCTAGTCCTACGTATTTTGGGGCTGGGGCGTGACACCACCTTCCCTCTGGATCAATGGATGCAGACACCATGGGGTATGGACTCTCATATCTAAACCACTACCGATTAGCCAATCTACACCTCCCGAGTGTGTCTTACCTTCCCGTAGAAGGTATATTATACTAGTGCCCCTAGTATTGTTGTTGAAGCCTTGGCTGCTGCTGGCGAGCGGGTGTTGTAACTACTGATACTGTCGTCGATAAGACACTCCTGAATCATAAATCCTAATCCCGGGCGCTATTGCTAATATCTAGGGAATAGCTCCTCCAACCTGTGCATGGGACCTCTTCTGCCCCCTATCTTCACGAAGATCCTCTAGAGGGTGATCTAATGCCTCCTTGACGATGTCAAAAGTGCATCAAAAGTTTGATAATCATGCACCTTAACCAACTGCATGATCTCCTAATGAAGTCCCTACTAAAATTTTATAGCCGTTTTGGCTTTGTGGATACCATTGCCAAAGTAGATCTACTTAATCTGTAGAATTCTGTTGCATACTCATCTACTAACCTCCTTTCCTGCTTGAGGTTGATAAACCTCTACTGTAGCTCAAATTGAGTCATTTCACCAAAGAACTTGGTTTGGAATAGGGTCCTGAAATTATACTAAGAGAGATGACGTGCAAGACAACTCTCAACTAATGTCCACCAATCTTTGGCAAGGTCATGTAATTACAATCTCTCCAAGTCTACTTGCTCCTCATCTAAAATCTTGGTGGCTATCAGAATAGACTTTATATCCTACAACAAGCATCTTGGTTGCTCCTCATAGGAAAAATATGGAATCTTGGTTGAATTGTAACATTCACTACTGCACAATCCTAAATAATAAGTCAATACTCATATCAAATACTTTGGAGCTGTAGAATTACCAAAAGTAATAATGTATAGTTGTTTAGAACTCATAGGATCAATTTAGAAATATTAAAACCCTTCCCACTTAGAAAAGTGGTAAAATTATTAAGCTATAAAAATTCTTATGATTAACCATGACCATATTTAGTCACCAACTTTGGAATCTGATTTATTTTGCCCTAAAGTAAGTCCCATATTTTGCCTATATTTTTTGGAATTAAATTCATAATTTTATATCAAGAAAATAAGTTATTTAGATTTTTCTATAATTAAAAATAATTAATTTAAGGACTTTTTGAAAATCCTTACCATTTTTGGTCAAGATTGGATTTTAACTCTTAATAGTCAAATTTAATTTTACTCATTTTTTGTGATTTATTAAATTAATTCAAAATTAATTTGAATTTGTTAAGTGAAACTAGTGAGTAATTCAGAAAATAAAAAGAAAAGAAAGAAAACCCAATCACACACCTCATTATGGCGTCAATGGGGCCCGATGTCGGTAAAAGGGCAGCAGTGGGGGGTACCCACGTCCGATCGGGCCGTGTTAAGGAGTTGAGCCTGACCCAAGCCTGACTCAGCTGGAGGGCTATATAGCCAGAGCTGGAGTGTTGGCCATAACTGTTTGTTGGAGCCGTCCTAAGTCCGACTAGGACTCGGCTTGGTTTTTATTTTATATATAAAGTATTTTGTTTTCTAGAAATTCTAGAAAACCCATATTTTTTAGTTTTACAAATTCCAACAACGTGTAGCCGTGTTCTAGGAGAGATTTCCATACTTTACTTAGCAAATTTTTAGGTAAAATTTTCTAGAATATAATTTCAATTTGTCTAGTATTTAAATTATATTTTTAATCAAATTTAGAACAATACTGTTACTTTATTAGGTTGTGTTAATTTGCTGCAACTTTGATCTGTGTGCATTTTTTTGTAAAAATTATATCTCAGAACCTAAACATTATTTTCAAGATCTATTAAATTTTGGTTCACAAATACGTTATAGTTTATCATATATATTTTCCTAGATTTTAATTCGTAAGTTTAATTAATCAGAATTATTAAAAACCTATATTTGTGCTGTCGTAATGCGTTATGGTCGAATCATCTTAAAAGAGTTGTATATCCCGCATACAACCTTGAATTGTGATTTCGAGCATATCATTGTGTCTAATATATTTAAATTTTTTGATAATTAAAATTCTGACCTAAATATTGGCCTCGGTTTGTATGTCGATGGCTATACACCTTAAGCATAGGATTAGTAATTTGTATCTGTTATTTTAAGACCCTTAATTCTAGAATTAATAGTAACCCATTAGATGAGTAGGATAAAGCCTATAATCTAGGCGAACTAGTATGCTAGTTTTTCGTAAGGGCATTTTGGTAAATTTCATAACTAACATAAATTATTATTTTTCTTGTATGTGATTGTGGGACGATTTGCTTGCTGATTTGGGGCATATAAAATGAGGGTTTGATCAAGGAGTAGATATCAGTTTTGATTTCAACTTCATTAAAAATTCAGACAAGTATTCGTAGATATAAAAATTCAGACAAGTATTCGTAGATAGTTTCATTCTTTACAATGAGTGTTGATATGTATATGTTTCATGTTTCATCTTCTCGCTCATGTTTCCATACTTGATTCCTATTATTGTTCAGGTCTTGATCACCATGACTATGATATAATTTTATTTCTTATGTTATTTATGTTTACTTATAGCAACATGAATCACCATATTAAATCACTACATGAATCACCTTATTGAATGGCCTTGTTACTTGTTAAATGCATAACTAGTCTTTAAATTGTGTTATAGTCAGGAGGAAAAATATAAAGTATGGCTGTGGAACTATATTACATGAATGATAGCAGTCATAGTAAACCCCTATGACATGCCGTATACCTCTTTACCTATATGAATGATAGTTTGTCGGAGCACTTCACGTACCAATGAGCCGTATTACCCCCAACAGTTCTACATATTGAATAAAGTATTATAAAGGACACATATTACATAATTGGTTATATACTTGAGTCATTTTCTTATGGTATCATATTGACTTTTCTCCTTCGTCTTACCATGATAGTGTCTTGATCCCTTGTGTACATATTACTAGTTTTCTCATGTCATCATGTCAGTATTTATTGTTTAGTTTGATTCAAATTTATGTTTACTTTACTTACTTCTGACTGCAGATATTTACGTTGATAACTTAGAGAAGGACATGTACCCTACACCTTATGGAACCCCGAAGGGTAACTTAGGTGAGCACTTAGAGGATGTGGATCCCAATCATGTTGAGGATACAATAATTTAGTAGCTATATATTTTTAGCAACTTTGTTCCCGAAACATTATAATTATGGACTTGGACTTTTAGGTATTATTTACTATTATTAGTTTTTGGGCCTATGGTTTCTTATGAGACAAATGAACATTATTTATTTTATTAGATTATTGTGTTTCTTGTTTATCTTTTCTACTATTAGATTGTGAATGATTTATTATGTGATGATTATTAGAGTTGGTTATAGAAATTTTGATCGATGGACATATTATAGATTTATTATGCACACATTTAGATGATTACATTGTAGACATGTTATTGGATATTAGTTGTAAATATGATATTAGTATATTTATGAAGGTATATATAGCGTACTACCGTTGACACTGTAGTGTATGTTGGACTTGGTCATATATTCATACTCGATTATTCGGGAGCAGGTCATGACATGCATTCTCTGGGCCATAAAAGTAACATAGGTTGAGTCGACATAATATGCATGTTAACCAAAAATCTTGCCTCATGCCTTTATCCAAGGCTATCTGCAATCATTGGTTGAGCAAGATATTCTGCTCATGTTGTTGGTGCTATTGATGCTGCTGGTGATGGGAATCAGATACGCCCTGCAAGCATTCTGGCACCGTGTCTAATAGTACCCGCAGGAGAATCTTTAGGCCAACCCACCTGAGATAACCAAACCCTTTCTAACGAACACCAAGCACAGATAAAGATAAGTATATGGCGGTGACTATGTCACCTGAAAAAATTCCAACCTTTATAACTCAGATGAAATTACAAGATTGACAAAATTAATATTGAACCGTTTATCCTAATAGATTCAACCCCCTCACCACACTCAAGAAAAAAAAGAAAGAGATTACAATTGAAATCACTCACCAACCCGTAGTAATCTTCCTAACCGAAGGTGATGACTCCTCGATTATATCTCTTCTTCCTCCTTTCTTGGATGACGAGGTCCTAATAGCAAAGCACGAAGTTTCTCTTATATTTTCTGTTAACGAGTACCCTAAATCTCCAACTTATGCTCTATTTTGTGCCTCTACCCTCCTCCTATATTTATAGGATAAGAAATCCTATTTTAGGTCAAAATAGGATTTCTTAAATATAAAACCTTAAAATAAGAATCCTATTCCACCTAAAATAGCCTAATACCAATTATGGACGTCCAAATATGATCAAATTAAATATTTGATACAAATTTGAAATATAATCAAATCTTATATTTAATTTAGATTTCTAAATTATATCAAATCAAATCTTTGACTATATTTGGGCTCCAAAATTCACCAAATCCAGACTGGACCCCAACAATCTTCCCTTCCAGTCTGACGAGAGGGTGTTGACCCCATGGCTTCCCAATTGGACTCTATGTCTGTCACCCCGCGACAAAGTTCCTGCTCCCCCATGCCACCGATCTTCGATCCCCCTGAGTTGCTTTGCATCTTCCTTCGTCTCCAGCTCCTCGACCATCACGTCGATGCTAGCTGCCATACGTAGCACCTTCTGTACCACTGGAATCTTGCCGACATCAATGACATGGTTGAGACAAAAGTCCCTGACTATAAGCCTCACCATGAGCCGTGAGAGGATGTAGTTGTGGCTAACCCTCTCAATCGACCCAAAGCCTCCAAAGAGTACACAGGTCCGCAACCATATCGTGAAGAATCAACCAAGGTGGCTTTGTCAGACAATGGTTGGTTATCCTGGTAAAAATAATTAAAACTGTCACCAAGACCACCAAATCCTTCATCAGTGGCAGTAGTCCTCTTGGTGATGCGGACTTGGTCTTTAACACCTCTCCGAGTGTGAGGGCTCTGAACGGTGACATGACCCAAAACATCAATGGCGAAGAGGTGACTGGTCTAGGCTTTAATGTGGGGTATATTCCCTTCCGAGCTCTTGTCTTTCTTCTTCGAAACTTGCTAGCAAGTGCTATAGTGACATAATACCTCTCGGTACACAGCAAGAAATCGTGGATGTTGATGTTTCAGATCCTCAAATTCTTTATTAGTGGAGGTGTACTCCTTATATGGTTCACCGCCCCAGGGCAACCGCGAGACATCATACATCTCATGGAGAACGAGCCCCATCTCTCCGCCGGGAGGAAAGAAGGTCCCGGTACGGCGGTTATATATTTCAGTTAAAGCCATAAACAACAACGGATTCTTATCCAAACTACAACAAGAACCTCGTATGGCATAGTAAAGGTCGACCACCTTCAGAGTCTGCTCATACTTCTCTAATACCCACTACGTCAAGCCAACCCAAGAGGGCCAGTGAGGCATCCAGTTGAGCAAATATACTTTTTCCTTGGGATAAGCTTCATTGGTTACAAGCTAGTTCAAAAATGTGTTCGCTTCATAATATCGGACATTCGATCCCATCTCGCTAGAGAAAGTGCTAGGTGCTAGTCCATAAATGGAGTAAAAAAACGATTCCTTGCTCGCCCCTGCTCCTTTTAGTTCTGAGTTAAAAATGATGTGGCCGACTTGGGTTCCATTCTGGTCCGGGGTTAGGTTGCCCGACATCTTCCTTTGAAGTGGTACCATATTGAAAGTTGATAAGGGCCAATGACGCTCTATTGCAGGATATGCACCTTTGTCCCACCAGAGAAGAAATCCCAGGTCTCTTTAATTTTACTACCTTGGGGTCCGAGATGGTGAGGGCATCCTCAAATAGGAAGATCGACTTCGAATGAGAGTCGTAGATCCTCTTGGAGTTTAGTTGGCTAAGCAAATAAAACCAGGACTGGCTAGCTATCAACTTTAGCCTCGCCTCAGGCTGATCCTTGTTGATCTGAGCTTGAATATTGGCCACTATATGATCGAGCCTAACGCCAAAGGCATCCTGAGCTTGCCCAATTAGCATATCTCCCGACGAAGCTACAGACAAAGTCACTATAAAATAAAAAAAATAAGAAATAGAGACATCAAGATGGTATGCGGTCAAGTCATGAAAGTTGTATGCAACTAAATCATGACAGGACTTCCATGCGGCCAAGTCACGAAAGGAGACATGCGACCAACTCATGGCAGAACCTCCATACGGCCAAGTCATGACATGGCTTCCATGCGACCGAGTCAAGACTTGTGTACGAAGCCAAAGGGAGACCCGTACATAAAGCATACGGTATGGTCATAGGAGAGGATCGGTATAATGGACTGGGTGCAAAATATTTGCGTGTCTAGAGTTCTCCTCCTCCGACCCTTACCATGGATGGGCGGATGAATGTCAGGATGAAAGGATGGGGCTCTTCCTCAGCTCTAGATGATGAGGCATGATGTTTTCCTTTGACGAAGGCCTTCTTGGCCCTCTAGGAAGAAGACAAGACCTAAGGGGCTATGGAAGACGCTCTGAGAAGATGATCGAATACGGAGGAGGAAAAGGTGGAGACAATATGGAAGACAGAACTCAGCAGAAGCAAGAAGTTCTCTCTCTTCTTCTCAAACCCTTATTTATAGGCTACCAAAAGACGAAGATAGACCATTCAAATTTACCCTCATCCAATGAAAGCTATGCTCGATTGTTCTCTCTCCTACAGTCGCTCGTACTAGGATTCGTGTAAAAGGGTGGCTCAGAATTCGAACAGAATTCACTCAAGGGTCAACGCAAAATCTGGCAGTTAATGAATAATTGATAGCCTGGCAGCGCTCGCCCAAGCGGTTCAATATCCATGCGGCCCAAACATACTCCATCCATGCTTCTTATTCAAAGTATTTCAAAATTATCAGTTTAAAAACTTTGAAGGGGTCTTGTAGAAGCATGCAAAATATGCATCCATGCGTCCGACGTCCATGCGCCCCAAAATAAAGCTTAACCGATGTTGTACCGCACAGACACCATACGGCCCAAAAAAGGGACACTCATGCGGTCCGAACGAGCGTCCCGATAACTGGTCGTAGGTCGACCTGACATGACGTCCTAACAACGAAGATGGCGTCTGACACAGAATCTTGACAAAAAGGATTTTTCTGATCGCCTAGAAGGACGAGAACACACTAAGAGACAAAAGTCCCAAGGATAGTACAGAGCCACGTGGAAAATACAACAAAAAGACCCCATGCGGCTATGGTCTATGCATCCCAGATTCCATGCGGTCCATATCACTCTGGCCCATGCGTCCCAGACTCCATATGTCCCATGCGACTTTGGCCCATGCGTTCCAGACTCCATGCGGTCCATATGTCTCTGGTCCTGTGCTTTCCAGACTCCTTGCGTTCCGTTCATCTCTGGCCACATGTGTCCTAGATTCCATATCGACCTAATCTTATTCTTATAATTAAGTGATTTTCTCCAACCAAATAGCGGACATGTATCTATTTGACCAAGTCGCGCTTATAATAGATGAGAACCATCCAGATATTCAGCAAACAAGAAAATCTTAACAAATGTCCACTTGACAGCTGAAGCCCGAATTCTTTTGCGCGGTTGTAACATCTTTCTGTTAGGAGAAGACACGAGACAACTCCCAACGTCCATGCGGTCCAAAATCCATGCGGCCACTGAACAACTATAAATAACAGGGTATTACCCTCATACAAAAAGAGAGGCTGGCTATCTGCTGATTTATACTCAAGCAAGAGAGAAGAACTTCTACATTGGATCGTCCATGAAGTAAAGAGAGTTGCTACACTCCTAACCCTCTATTGTCACCCCCAAAAAATAATTTTGTACTTAGATTGTCTTCTAGGACTTTTTTTTGTACTTTCTTTAGTTTGTTCAATTGAATCAAGTTCTTTCCAACTTTTATATTTAATGGCAAACAGTCTCATTGCCACTTATTGCCACCTTTGTCTTAGTGGGTTTGCTTGTAGAGGATGGCGTCGGAGTAGTATGTCTCGACTCCTTTGAATGGGTCGATGTCTGCGAACTCCATTCTGATAATCCCATGATTGTCAACATACTTTAAACATTTGTGCAGGGTTGACGACATGATCATATATTGGTATATCCAGTGGCATCCGAGCAAGACGTTCTAGGATACATCTGCGTCAATAACGTAGCAAGTGACCTCTTTTTTTAGGTCACCGATCTAGCACTTTAGGCAAATCTTGCCAAGAGGGTAGCTTTTTCCCACATTAAAACTACTATATTGGTAGCAGCCAGGTGGTGCATCGAGATGCCTAAGGTTTGCAGCAGACTCCTCGGGATGATGCTGATTAATGAACTAGGGTCAATGTGCATCCGGTCCACCTTTATAGTACCAATATACCATGTGTAATACATGAGACGATGATGCTTATTATTCTTAACCAACGTGTGTTATTACGAGAATATTATATTGGATACTACATCCGTAACGTTATTGCAGTGGGAGCATGTCATCGAATCTTCAGCTAGCGGCTTGACATGCGCTAGATAGGTGTCGACATTTTGTAATGCCTCGCTCAGGGCGGCTCGAGTGTCTCTAAAAAGCCGCATAAGCTCAAATAACGACAAATTTTTCGGAGTTTAGGCGAGTTAAGCCAAGATGTCAAAGTTGTAGGGCTTTTCCAATCCCTGAGCCATTTTCTTTCACAATAGTTTGTCGAAGCGTTCCTCTTTTTGTTTGAACTTATCCGCTGGTGGGGGTTGAGATGGATCCGGATCAGATGTGACAGGTGCAATAGTTGGAGATGCATTGACGTCGAGAACTTTGTAATCTCACTGGTAAGTAAGGCCCGACCTGGTTGCCCCTGCCCAGGCCTCTTTAGTGGTGGAAGAAACCATGCGGCAATACTTGGTTTTTCGTATTTTAGGCTTGGCGACGGAAGGCGCTGCTTGTTACGTCAAGTCTGGGACCAGATCCGGGTGGACCCACATGATCTCGCCCGGAGGGGTAGTAAGAGGTGTCAGCTCGACTGCTTGGTCGCGAGCTGGAGAAAGATTGACTACCTCCATTGTTGCCCTTGGGATCGGTATGACTCCGTCCAGGGCTTCCGTCTGTGGGAAGTTGTCGAA
This sequence comes from Iris macrosiphon, assembly GCA_036927795.1. Lineage (NCBI taxonomy): Eukaryota > Viridiplantae > Streptophyta > Magnoliopsida > Asparagales > Iridaceae > Iris > Iris macrosiphon. The sequence continues at coordinate 94,063,103 of JAYESA010000008.1, forward strand.
CTGGAGGGACACCATGTTAGCGATAATTGTTACATTGTTGAAATCTAGGAAGAGAGCCTTGGTATCGATCATCTGTTGGATGTACCGCTTCAAGGTGTAGCACTCCTGCGTCGGTGGTAAATATATCGGTAGAAGTGACAGTACATTGGGTTGTTCATCTCCTTTGCTTTAAGCTAACATTTGTCGTTGGAGAGGCAAAATTTACCTCCCTGAATCAGCATATCAAAGCTGGACTTGACATCACCGTCTTCGAAAGAATATGTCTCCTTTGATTTTGGAGCCTCTACTTACTTTTTCTCAGGTTTCTTGGTCACATTAGCGACTATGGCTTGCGTCCCTTTCGCATCGCAGTTGCTGTTACTACTATTGCTGGGGCGCTTGCTCTTTTCCTCAGTAGTAGGGATATGGATTTCCAAGTGCTGGGCATCCTTGAGCTTTCGTTCACCATTGATAATACTTATAATGAACGTTATTCAGTCTTTGAACTGGCTATCGCGCATCCAGAGGCTGACCGCTGAAAATATGTTTTTTGGGCACATCTCTATTAGTATGGTCTCGGGATTGCCAAGGGACATTCTTAGCGCCATTTTTTGGAACCGCTCGATGTAATTTTGCATCAGTTCCTTTTCTGCCTAGGGGACATCCATCAGAGAGGATATCGTCATATTATTTTCTGCCTCATATAATCTATTGAGGAACAGACGCATGAGGTCATCGAATGAAGAGATGCAATTATCTTCGAGACTGCAGAACCAGTCGAATGCTACCCCTGCTAATGCTCCAACGAAGAGTTTGGTAATGATAGTATCATTGCGGGGTAGTTGTCCCGTTGTAATCTTGAAGTAACTCATGAACTGACGAGGGAAGGACTTGTCGTCAAATGTGTTTATGTTGAAAGGCTTGTATTTGGATGGATACGGTACGTCCCTCAATTCTATCGGGTATGGTTGCCGTACCCTAAGATCGCGGAGTGAGTCCCAATTTTCCCTGGAGTCTAGGTGAGCCTGAAATTTACAGACCTCCTTCATTGCTTCCTTGGCCTCGTCTCCTGTGGAGGGTGCAGATGGTCCAGGCAGGTGTAGATTACTACCCGCAGATGGGGTATTTGTGATTGAATCCCCGCTGATCCCTGGGTCCAAGTTTGCTTGTCCAGCGGTTCTTGCTAGTTAAAAAGCCATATTTGCTTTAATTTTCAGCATTGTCTGGGTTAAGACTTGCATTGATGCACCCATCGTCTACATCATGGCCTTGAGGGTCTCGAGGCACTGGCGATCGCTGGGGCCTTTATTGTCGTCCTCGGCCATGTATACCGTCCTCACGTGGGGAGAGATGGACGGGGTAATAGATGCCGCACTATCCGTCTCAGACCCCTGGCGAGAGTAGTCATCAGGGAAAGCTGGCAGCAACGTCTCCTCCTCGGACTCAGAAGAAATACTACCCCTAGCGTAGGAGGCTACATCAACATGGCGAGGGGAGCTACCCCCAGGGATCTCATAGTCTGTTCCTTGGGAATCACTGTCTTCATGGAACACCGAGTTATTGTGTAAATCGAGAGGAATACTACCCTCATCTTGGGCCACCCCCAGGGGTTCTGAGGAGAAACTACCCGCAGTAGTTGACAGTTTCTTCCTGGAGCTGGAACCTTAGAAAACGCCTTTCGTAGGTCCTGTTGTTAGCCCTCCTGGTAGTCTCCTTCTCAACGCACTGGTAGAGGGCGACGGACTGGAGGTACTTGACTTCTTTTCTCCCTTAGTGGCAGAAATCTTTTGAGTCGAGTAGCATGAGGCAGAGGGTAGCTTCTCCTCCTCTGGTACTTGCACCTAATCTCTGGGTTATTGCCGGATGGGTGCTGTTTGGTATAGTTGCTGGAAGGCTGACTGACTGCCAGTGGATGTTGTCACTTTATTGCAGCAACAATTGATAATGATCTTAGCACAGTGATGTCCTGAAGAGTACATTTCATTAGCCAGAGTTTTTTTTCTCGCCTTGCGCTTATGATTGATCATATTACGCAAGTCAAGCAAGGGTTGTCCCACCTTTGTACCCTTTTGTGGGCCCGGAATGACCGAGTGCACAGGTGCGTTGCTATTGTATTTTCTTTCTGATCCAGGGTTGGTACAAGATCTTTCCTCGGATCGTCAGCGGAAGACTTTTGAGACCGACGCTGTCCATTTATCGCTATAGGCTGGACGCACGAGGCAGTCTTATATTGCTTTCCATCAGGGACCCGTGTAATGGTTAACGATGCCTTTTAACGGTCAGCTAACTAGATAGTTGCTTGAGCCTGATGAGCTCGTACTGTCCTAGGGTTCTTTGACTTAGCACCCGCAAGCATGTAGTATAAAGAGTCCAGGTTTGGGTTTTCGCCATTCTCAGCGAGGCACATGGGATCTGCGCAGTAGGAGATACGGTCAAAAATATATATTCTGTTGCTGTAGGGCCGCATGCGGCCGTCTGCCTGCTGTTGTGAGATGGTGACACTTGGCCAATCTTATGCAGCCTTCTTCTTGACTGTATAGAAGCTTCCTCAGCCCCAGAACGTTTGGCATCATAGTATTTTCCTCTGTCATAGTCTTGATGCCGAGCAGTTTTTATGTCAGACGGGGTTGCCACATGGACGTGGACGTCCTGGGGTTTGCTTGACGACCATAATTAGCAACAGAGCGAGAGGCAGGAAGCGTCTGCTATATAGTTGGGCGAGGCACAGCGGCCTTTGTATACCCACGTCCTGTGGGTCTTCTTGGGCTTGGCTAGCCTTTGCGAAGGACTAGTACTTCCTTCTGAGAGCATTTCCTTGAACGCTTGTCAGTCAAAGCGAACTACCAGCATCTTTTGCATTGATCCAAGCTTGGCCGCCTCGGACTCCGTTACCAACTTCTCATCATAGTAAAAGGTCGTCCCCACCAGAGTCGCCATCTTGTTCGCCATTAAATTCAAAAGTCTTTAAGAAAGAACTTGATTTAATAAACAAACTAATGAGAGTACAGAGAGGAGTCCTAAATAGACAGTCTAAGTATAAATTTTATGATATGGGGGGTGACGATAGAGGGTTAGGAGTGTATCAACTCTCTTTACTCCGTGGATGATCCGATGCTGAAGATCTTCTCTTGCTCGAGTGTAGATTCGCAGATAGACAACCCATCTTTTATTTGGGTGTGGTACCCTACTATTTATAGTCATCCTGGACACGTATATGTTGGGCCGCATGGATGCTAGAGGTTGCCATGTGCCCCTTCTTGACAGGATGCAGATGTAACCGTGAGTATGCTGAGATGCCACATGGGCACTCATTGAGATTTTCAGTTGCTGAAGATCTGGGTGGTTCTCGTCCTTTGTGGGCGTGACTTGGTCAGCTTGACACATAGTCCGCACTTGGTTGGAGAGAATCACTCTTATCGTAACAGCAATATTAGGTCTTCTTAGAGTTTAAAATCCATGTGGGCAGAGACGTATGGGACACATGGAGTCTGGAACGCGTGGAGCCAGAAATGCATGGACTGTATGGAGTCTGGGATGCGTGTAGCCAGAGATGCATGAACCACATGGAGTTTGGGATGCATGGGGCCAGAGACGCACGGAACCGCATGGTATTTGGGATGCATGGGTCCAGAGACGCACGAGATCATATGGAGTCTGGGATGCATGGGACTAGAGACGTAGGGTACCGCGTAGAGTCTAGGACGCATGGGGCCAGAGACACACGGGACCGTATAGAGTCTAGGATGCATGGGGCCAGAGATGCACGAGACCGCATGGAGTCTGGGACCTATGGGGCCAGAGACGCATGAACCGCATGGAGTCTGGGACGCATGGAGCCGCATGAGGCCGGTTGTTCTGTACATGCGGTGTTGCACATCCTTCGAGAGTAAAGTTCTGTGCTGACATGAGACATTTATCGTTTAGTGTGTTCATATCTTTTGAGGAAATCAGAAAATCCTTTCCGTCAGGATTCTGAGTCAGAGACGATCCTGCTGACGGGTCACCACGTTAGGTCCTTCTGCGATCAAGCTGCTTTGGCAGATTGGGGACGCATGAATGTCGCCTTTTTTAGGGTTGCAGGATGACTCTGCGGCCTGATTTGAGCCTCCTTTTGGGGGCGCATGGCTGTTGGTTTTTGGACCGCAAGAAGAATTTACGGCCTCATCTCTTCTAAGTTTTCATTTTGGGGCACATGGTCGCATTGATGCATATTTTCTAGGCTAATACAATGATGCGAGTTTAGTCTCTTCTTTTTGAAATGAGGACTATGGTTCATATTTCTATGGAGATATATTAGGACAACCAGTCGGTAATTTTAATCGCAAGTAGTCTAATATTTTCTGAGCACACTAAGCATATCAAGGTAGATTATTATTTTGTTCATAATTTGTTGTTGAAGAAATATATTGTCTCCTTATGATTGGTATAAGGATCGATTAGGTGATATCCTCACCAAACCACTTGCTCGTGGTCTATTTTCTAATTTATGTAGCAAACTGGGCATGTCTGATCTATATGGTCTAGTTTGAGGGAGGTTCTTAGAGTTATTATTGTTATTTATCTTATTAGGGTACAATAATAATTATGGGTGTATTTATCATCATGCATATCAATATAAATACACATGAAATAAAACCTAGGGTTTCAAGCCCTTGCACTCTCTTTTCTCATATTTTGTTTTTTCCTCATTTTCTTTTTCTCTCCTCTCCAAACTTTACTATATTGATTCTCTTTTCGAGCAATTAAGAAAAAAGGGAGGATAAATGAATGTAAGCATCATAAACTCCAAATAATGAACCAATGACATAAACTAGTAGCAAGATTCTATTTCCAAAATTCCATGCATCTTATATGATTTTATTAACCTAAATATTGTTTATGTGTTTATCAATGACAGAAATGTAAAGTATCTCTTTGGTTTTTATTAGCTAAATACTATTTATAGGTATCGAATCTTGCGTACAAATGTTATCTCCTAAATGTGTTTGTACTGAGTGTCATCTGATAGAGTTTTAGTCTAATGCTTGTATGCTTAGGTATTGTGATTACCCATATATATATACTCATATTGCTGGATTCTAGTCATGACCAGATTATCCAGATTTCTTTGCATCATAGCTGCTACTTTTCTTGGAAGGAAACCATAGCAATGTCAGAAATATTTTTTTTTCTTGTTAAGAAATTATTTTGTGATCCATAAAATTTATTTTAAATAGCGCATTAAATAGTATATCATCATATTTTTCCGTTAAATCTTGGCTGACTAAGCTAAAATTTCATAATATACATAAATGATCAAATTAATGTCAATTAGGTTTAACATAGGCCCTTCAAAGGAAGAAAGAAGAGGTTGTCATGACAACCAAGAATTTGAAAGAATTGCTTGAAGCTCATAAATCTTCAACATGCAAGAATTTTGGTTTATTTTAAGTCATCTTCTACTATCATGTTTTTCATTCTTCTCATCCTGACATTAAATGGAAAAGTTAATACCGTTGTTTTTAGTCATTTCAAAGGAAAATTCACCAGGAACTTCGATAATTTATTTGTATGCTTACCTTGATTTAAACTATCAATTCAGTTAGGAAATGATAAACTAGCTCTACCTTAAACTTTCAGGTAAATAAGAAATCCATGTAGCATTGGTTGGATCATGAACTTAAAGTCATGGTGAATGTGCATGAAGTTCACACTAAATACGGGAAGCAAAGTCAAGTATAAGTGTATGAAAATTGAAAACCTTTTATTTTCTTATTTGGATTTTAAGGTTGGATTTCTTATTTGGATTTTAAGGTTGGATAGTTGCATTGTCACTTTTTTTATATTTATATC